>VZTG01006863.1:10000-137555 GCA_013397845.1 Melanocharis versteri | reverse complement strand
CTTCATAAGTTCTTTGTGGGTGTGTGCTTGTTGCTGAGGTCCTTTCAGAGATTTAGGGTACAGGTTCTTTCTGACCCTGGGCATCTAGTGTTAAGGAGCATTAATCTTCCTTAAATTTTATACTTATGTGCACCTGGAATATTTGGAGAGAAGTTTGCTTTATGGGTTTCCCAGTTGGAAATCACTTGGTTTTAGTTATGTTTCCTCTTCCTTTACCTATGATAATGTAGTATTATCAAAAATCATAACTTGCTTAAGCCATTTATTGCTTAAGAAATAAAACGTAAACTCTAAACGTCCAGTGTTGTAGTTGTAAGTGAAAAATACTGCTTGCACACTAACTGTTCCATAGGATGCTCACAGATATCATTTAAAAAAAAATTAGTTTGATAGAAAACAAAAGGAATGTTGAGGCTCTCAGTGAAAGTAGTCAGAATTATACCCCTGTTTGTGATGAGATGTGCAAGTGCCAAATGCAGTTTATTTTGGTTTATGAAAACAAAAATGGAAAAGAAACTTGCCAGTAAATGATAATCAGAATTACCAGTTTTCAAGCACTGGACAAGGTAACATTTGCTAGAAAGTATTTAAGGTAGGAATTATACTCAAGTTGTAATTATAAATGTGAGTGATGTTACTTGGCAGTCATTTACTAAATGCTGCATAGAAAGTAATGCCTCTATTTTATCTATTTTACTCTTGAGAAGTAGTTCAGAGAAATTCAGATCCTATTCTAACTTGTAAGTTGTAGCACTTAATAGCAGCTCTTTGTCAAAGTATGAAAAGTGGATATGTTTAGGTTCTGGAGACAGTTCAGGCTTCATACAGCACCCATGAAATATTCTTTAAATTTCCTTTTCTGCCTTTTTATTCGTCTTTCTATATTGCAAGCTAGTTTATGAGGATTTTGTTAATTAGCATCTTCTGTCAAGATGCAAATAGGGTGGGTATGTGTCAAAAAAAATGACATGTTACATTAAAGCATGATCTATTTTGTAGCCTTAAATTGGAATGTGAGAAACTGGCAAGCGAAAAGACAGAAATGCAGAGGCATTATGTGATGGTAAGTATATTTGTTTTTATCTTTATTTCAGTAAATATCTCCTAATACAATGTAAGTCAGCATAAGAAAATAATTTATGCTCATTTATTTGCAGTACTATGAAATGTCGTATGGATTAAACATTGAAATGCACAAACAGGTAAGACATTTTGTTTTTTAAGCCACAAAATCTGCGGTCTGTCTGGTGCATTTAAATGTAGCGGTGCTGTTTATGCTCAGATGACTGTATCGTGTCTGAATCGATAGCCTGTTTTGTAGCCTGATTAGGCAGACCTTTGCCTACCTCCTGTCAAGTGAGGTGTAGATTAGGTTAAGCAGCAATGCCTTTTTGGTATTGGTCCTGAAAGACTTTGGCATAAATAGGAAGGGTCTTGTCTCTGTAGTTTTAAAAATGCAGTTCAGTACTTTACAAGTTTGGTTTTGTTGGGTTGGGTTTTTGTTTGTTTGTTTTGTTACTGGTAGAGGCTCTGACACATAGAACAGATCTTATTTCTGTGTAGCGTATGTAGTCATAGTTACTCAAATCCTTGCCTTATAAAGGTATGAAGAGATTAGTGACTTGGAAAGCTCTAGTTATGACTATGAGTTTGCAAGTTCCCATAAAATTCACACTTATGGCCACTATAATGGTGAATAAAAAGAGTATTGAACTGGAACAAGACACTAAGGACCTCATAAGAGAAGAAAAGCTAAATGATTGCACAGCCCAGAGGACCCTCAATTGAGTAGTCATTGTCTGCCAAATAAAGCATTAATGGCAGGGTGTAAGCATTCTGTAGATATGCTGACATTCACTTTTTCATCAAGATGCTAGTACAATAAGTCTTTCAGAAATCGATGGCCTCTTAAAAAAATTATCATTAGATGAAGTTGCACAGTTGGACACATTTCAAAGTGCAACAATACAATTCTTTCTTGATGTGTATGTGCTATTTCATCTAAAACTCTTGTTTCATTAAATTAAAAAGCATGGCTGACCGGCTAGGGCACAGCGAAGAAATTGATTAGTTCAGGCTTTAGATCTTCAGTATATTCAAAGACATTCATTAAGCAAGTGAATTACGGAGTTGAATTTTGCTTTTGTAACTCTGAACTCTTTGATTTTTTTTTTGTTGTTGTTTTTTGGGTTTTTTTCCCCTAAAAATATCATATTTAGTAAGGTGGCATTGTAATTCCATGCTAGCTTTCTACCTTCAAGTCTGGGTAGGTATTCTTTTGGGTTTTGGAGGTATGCTTTTTTCAATTCAAAATGCCATTAAAAGGAGTTGTATTATGACAACCTCCTTCTTTTTTCTTTTCTTTTGTTTTTTTTAATAATACACCAAATAGCCAGTTGGAACAGCAAGCTTAGTGTTTGACTTGGTTCTGTATTGAAGCTTAACCAATTTTCTTGTGGCTTGTGTTTTAGAAGAATGTCAGTTTTTCAGTGAGGTGACTTTTCATAGCTTTGTGATTTTGAGATTTTTTTGCTTGTATTTTTTCTCTTCAACAACTTCTTGGCATACTGTAACCTGTGAGGAAGCCAGTATCTGTATAGGAAGCTCATTTGCTGCAAAATGGATGTTATTTTCAGGAGATCTGTGAAGAGAATGTGTGATTTTAGTTCGTGTACTAGGAATTAACTTTAGATAAAATCAATTAAACCCACAGGATTAAAGTGTGTGAGAACTAAGGTTTCCACTTTGACCTTAACATGTGTATAAAGGTTTAATGTTCTGTATGTATGGCAATTAGAATTATGTACTCAGTAGGCAGTGATACTTCGGAAGCTTTTAGGATTTATGACAGAGCATTTTATCTGTGTTAGTTGTGGTTGGGGAGAGCAGTGCACACTTGCTCTGTGCATGCTGTTAAGAAAATAATAGGCTTTTGAAGGCATAAATACATTTCTCTGGAGGTGATTCTCAGATACTATGTTTTTACATGTTAAATAATTCTAATTTCTGGTAAAAGTAGCGCCTTCATGTTAAAGGCTATCGATTTAGATGCCTGCAGTGAGGATGCCAAATGGTGTTGCAGTTCAGTATGTAGGTGGCCTTAGATTACAGGAAGAAAAAAAAAAAAAAAAACCCTAACAATGGCATTCTTCTGAATTTCTACTGCTAACGATAAGTTCTGAGGAGGCTTTTGACAGATAGTAATCATAATTCTTATTAACTGGTGACGTCTACCCCCAAGGGTGTAGCCAGGCTCAAATTGATGCTTTTTGCTGGCTGATCACCAGCATGGCCTAAGTGCTCATTATGTTGTAGAAAGGGCCTTTGGAGCTCTCATTACGTTTGACAGGAATTCTCTCTAGGGGGAAACTGGGCATTAGCTAGACTCCTGACAGGCTGAAATTATTCCTGCTTTATGGCTTATAACCAAATGCTAGCAAGGCATCATCAGGGGACACGAAAAATTGTCATTTCTGACAACATCTTTGTTACTGGAAAATGCAGTGATGGGGAAACTTTGCAGTGAGCAAGCTTTAACATTTTCGAGGTCTTCCTCCTGTTTGGATGCTGTACTTGCTCTGAGTGAAACTCTTCAGACTGCTTGGGCTGCTGTTTGAAAAACAAAATTATGCTGCAGCAGAGCTTATTTATGGAGTGTGGTGTGTACAGCACTGTTAAGGTACAGTCACTTAGATAAAATGAAGTACTTGCAGTTAGCCTGCATGTAAATGAGTTTGAGTTCTTATACTGGTGGATTTGTGTCAGCAATTCTGTCTTCACTGAATTTAGTAATCTATTATAATTTAACTAAAATAAAGTTAGTCAAGACTTGAATGTTGTTATAAACAGACTTAACTGAGGTGAACTTTGCATAAACAAACAGCTGTACTGGCAGAGTTTTTCACTTGAATATGTTGCGTTTAAATCCAGAAATGGCCATGGTAACGCTTCCTTCACAAGTCAAGCTTTAGCACTTTGCAGTGTTTAACTGCATGATGTGTGCTTAAAATCAAGGTGCTGCTGCATTTCAACCTGCTGGCTGAGCAGTGGTCAGGAAATAACCGTTTTGACACATTTGTGTCTGGTTTAGATTTGGGTTTGTTTGCTTGTTTTGTTTCCTTCTTTTTCTGCATAGGTTTTTAAACATTTTTAATTAAAGAATTCCAAAGATTTTTCTTAAGAGTATGTTTTATGTAGACACTTACACCATGTTCTTAGAAATTATTTAAAAGTGAATAGTTACTGACCAAGTTTTGCATTCCTGAAACAGAAACAACCACCTGAGGATTTGTTTAGGTAGATGTAGGTTGATTTAGGTGTTGTTTTCATATGTGTCAAGACAGAATGAATAAGAGCGTTGTGTGGTCTTAAGTTTCTTTTCAATGTTATACCGTCCAAGTGAGATTTTCTCCAGTGTGACATCTGTGGCTGACAAAGCAGATGAATCAACTGCTAGTGCCAAGATGAAGAGTTGGTTGGGTGTTAAAAATCCTGCTGTACTTAGAGTTGCTGCCCTTGGCTCCCAGGGCACTATGTCTTTATTTTCGCCAGCTCTGCTTGTCATCTTCTGTCATAAGTCAGAAGATAAGGTTTCCTGTGCATTTAATGTCTAGATTGGTTAGGTGCAAGATTATTTTTTGTTCATTGGCAGGCAGCCAAAGGAAAAAAAATTTGTCAGTGCTGATCCAAGTGCTAGACTTATAAACTACTACAGTGTCTGGGTTTCTGCTATCCCAACAGTTATGGCAGGGTTTCCTTCTCTTAGAGTGAGTCTTTTTGATCTCTGTGACCTGCCTGGAGGCAGACCTGTCATTCGGTAGCTTGCCTGTTGCAGTAAAGTATACAGACTCCAAAGCTGCATTGTGTTAACCAGTTGTACAGGAGTTACATGTCCATTTTATCCTGGACTGTTCTGTGGAATCATTTGTAATGCTTTACAGCAAAGGACAAAGTCTTCTAATGATATCTCATTAGAACATCAGTCTTCAGGAGTGGGTTAAACAGGAGGGAATTAAGGAGCTTAGTTAGCTCTCTGCAGCTCTTGAGTAGGATGGCTTTGCTCTTGAAAGGGATTTAAGGATAAATTAATTTTTTCTTTTTTCCTACATTTTAATTATTGAAATGAAAAACTCTTCAAGGTTTTGGTGGTGTGCAGTGAATGTTTCAAGAGCATTTTACAGTTGGCACAGCCACAAAAGGCATGAAAAAACTGTTTTTATTTAAAAGAGAAAATGGTAGGATTGATTGTGACGGTATTTTTCTCTGAAAAAAATGTACTTATTCTACAAATATTTGGTTTCTAAATGAGTACAATTGTGTCAGCAGCCTAGCCATTTCAACCACTAATAGACTTGCCAGTTTGAAAGAGGAGAAAAGACTAGAGTAATTACCTCAGCTTTCGTGACTTTTGAACCATGTTTCAAGCTCGAGGCCAGCATTATTGTGAAGGAGTTATCTGACAGATTCAGGGCACTGTGAAGTACATCTCCGTGTGGCTTTCACATAACCATGTTGTCAGATACCATCTATTATGTCAGCTCCATATAGAACTTAATTCGAAAGTGTGTCACAGTGTAAACACTGTACATATGTTAAATAGTGCCTGATCATCTCTCATTTTAGACTTAGTCTACCAGATCTCAGATTCCTCAGAGAGCCGGAGAGAGGAATGCTATTCCTACCAGCTACATTGTTAAACTTGCCTTGCCTTGCTGGAGCTTGCATTGCCACGTGTCTGTTGATGTGCTTTGTGTATCTGTTTAGTGGGAGGGAAGGGGAAAAAATATCCTAGTAACTTTTAGGGTAGGGGGAAGAGTAAGAGAGAAGATGCTTTGTGAATGTGCAATATCCTTTTGTCACAACAGATTCTGTGGGGAAGGCTTAATGGTTTTCCTCCTTCTGCTGGTTGTTATACCAAATCAAGCTGAGTATTTGAATTGCCTTTCTTCCCTCTCAACTGTTTGTAGCAAAGTGCTAAAATTGCAGTGTCTCCTGTGCAAAATGGAAAATTAGGATCCTTTAGGCTTGATAGATCACCATTGGCATACAGTAAAAGCCTTTAAAACCAATTTTGGGTCAACTGGCACTTACCAGAAGACTGCACAGTACCTACTTTAAAAATGATAACAGCTTTGAATGGAACTAATGAAATTACTTTTCCAGTCAGGGTAAGATTTCGGGGCATCTAATGGCAATTGTGTCAAACGCTACTATTGTCACCTTCTGCATCACACTTAGTTGTATTCTTGAGTGTAGGTATTTGAACAACGGTTGCTCACGTAGTTCTTCTCAGCAAGAGGAAAAACAAAGGCAGGGAGAATTCATTATTTTGTCAGCATTTAATTGTCAAAACAGCTAGCTCAACAGTTTAGTCCTTATGATTACTTGTAGGCTATGGCTTTTAAAGTTCTTGCAAGTTGGTCCCATAGTCGAGCTTAATTTGCAACCTGAGTTCTTGTGAGTATTGAATTTCTACTTAAAATAGTTTTCTGGAGGTAATACTGCGTGACATGACACATGAAAGTGGGAAGGCAACACTTTCTAGTATTTGACCTGCCTTTATTGTGAAGAATTTTGTCCTTCACCAACTGAGAGTTTACCTTTCCGCACTGGTAACCATTGTGTGCCTTTTGTTCTTCTGTTGTGCACCTCTAAGAAGGACCTGACATAGTCCTCTCCATAATCACTTCTTTGTCAGCAATGAGGTCTTGTCTCCTATTAATCTCCTTCTTCTTGAAGCTGATCAAATCTATTTTCTCCCTGGTATGATGTGTGCTCTGATTGCCCGATCATCTTACTGGTGACACTTAGAGACTTGCTCCAGTTTAGCAACATCTTCCTTCTTGCCAAACAAGGGTGACAGAAAGGGGAATTATTTCAATCAACCAGTTGGTTACAGTCATTGTCCTGTGTCCTCACATGACGTGTAACCTTCATCAGCACATGAGTGTGGGGCTGATGCATATTCGGCTTGTTCTCCAGAGCCCTCCTCTGCAAAACTGCTTTCTAGTGTTTCCACCTTTGCTGTGCTTTTGTGTGCAGAAAATTGTTCCTGATTTAGGACAACCCCCCACCTTTGTTTGCTTTGAACCTGGTTTCTGCTGTCATTATTTGGTGGATGCGGTTTTTCAGGACAGAAGCTGTTGATGCCTAGCTGTGTTTTCAATGGATTGAAAATGTTACACCTCTTGCAGCCCATCTGTGTGGACTCCTTTTCAGGTTGGGCAGTCACAGCTTCAACAGTTGTGTAGCTTTCTTTGATGACTTTCCTTGCTTTTCACTCAACCTTTTTAATTTTTAACTTAGCCTTTTAAAATAAGGAAAGTAGAACTATATGCAGTTCTCAGGATGTCGGTGGACCAGAGATTTGTATTACCACCTTCTTCTGTTTTCTGGATGTTTTTTATTTTTTTCTTAATTTTTATTTCTTCTTCAGTAAAGTTTCCAAGTTTTTGCTTTTAACTGCCATGAAATGCTGAACTGCTGGAGACTCTTTCCACATTAGAGTTCTTGCTCATGAATGATAATGGTAAGCTCAGGAACCATCATTTTATGTGGCTATGGATGTCTACTCCTAGTGTGTGTATAATTTGTTTGTGTACAATTGTTTCACTGCCCATTTATTCTTGTAAGGTCTCTTTGCAATTCTTTAGCCATTGCTTTTACTTTCTTATGGAATAAAATAATGTATTTCTATTTCCTTACAGCCTTTGTATTTACTTTCTTTCTAATTCTTTTATGGAGCAAGTTTTCTTACTCATCGCTTGCTGTCTTTTCCAGGCTGTGCTGCTGATCATATTAGTAAAACAGATTGCTGCAAAGCCCCCTGTGAAACTCCACCAGTGAACTGTTTCTGGCATAGTGCTGGAGGTGATTGAAAAGTGGATTAGAGCTTGCTGAAATTGAGTTTAATCTTAACCGAACTCTAGTTAAATCAGGTTAGACTTTAAAATCAGTTATTTCCTGAGGTCATCCCTTTTAAAAAAGGAGCCCTAGTGCTGCACGAACAAACAAAATCCTCCAACAAAACAAAAACTTAAAATACTACAACCTTGTGAAATAATGCTATAAGCCTTTTCCGATTCCAATTTCACTTGAAAGTATTGTGATTATATTTCCAAGTTAGAGATTTCAATATTGTTTCCGTAGGTTTGTATGAATCTTGACAGCATCAAGGTGGGCTGTTTGGGTTTTTTTGGTTCTGAGTGTTGAGTATTATTTCAGTTGTCAGCAAGCCTAGTTATGAAATACGCTTTCTAGTATGGGGGAATCAGTTCAGGAAATTAATGTGTTTGGTGAGTGTCCCTGAGCTGTTTTATAATGATAATATTCTGTGTCTAATAAGAAATTGCAAAGTGTTTTAAGAAGAGTCTAGTCACTAATTGGGGATTGGCTAAGTTGCTCCCACCTTTTCCTTACATTCTTCAGAACATTTGTTGTTCGTGAACGAATTCTCACTGATGATTAAATTACAGATTAAAGTTCTTTGAGGGGTGTTAGGTAAGCTTTGTGTCAGGACTGCCTATCTGAAAGTATTCTGTACTTCTTACATGACCTGAAGAGCTAACTAGCCTTTTGGCCTATGTGATAACAAAACAGAAAACTGAGGTTAATTTGTGTTTCGGTTTAAGACTTCTTAGTTGGCTTGGGTTTTTGGATTTTTTTTTTTTTTTGTTCCCCTCCCTCAGCAGCATGGATGTTCTTTTTTTTCTGTTTGGTCTTTTTTTTTCTTTGTCTTGAAGCTTTTTGATGTTTGTGTAAACAGTTGGTCAAAGCAACTTACTTGTAAGGTGACCAGTCAGTGTATTGACAAGAGCAGACACAATAGAAAACTGCATTAGGAGGCAAGCCGTTGGGATTTGCAGTAAATATATTACAGAACACAAGTGCATTGCCGATACTGCTTGTTTAGCAGTTTGCAAGGGCAATGGTAGTATGGATTTTTGAATTAGAAGGGAAGGACTGATCTTTCTGTGTGCTGGAACATCTAGTTGATGGCTGAGGATAAAATTGATTTAGAGAACAAAATGCTGCCATCTCCATTTGTGCCATTTTAAAGGCTTCTATGGATTAGCAAGCAAAAACAAAAGATAGCTTTCATTTTGGAGAAGAGGAGCAAGAATGGGTATGCTTGTTCAGCTGCATCTTGATTAGATATTAAGTCTATGAGAACCTGTTTTTGTTAGCTCAAGAAAAAGAAAGGACATCTGGGTGGGTTTTTTGATATGTGAAAATCTGTCTATTTATGGATTTGTTTTTTAAGTGTGCTAAACCCCTTGAAATGCCACGCTCTCTTCTTCAAGACATGATGACCTCAACTTTAAGTACAGAAGTTTGAATTAAGCTGAGGAGAAGGGATGAAAACCCTATACTTGGGAAAAATGACTTACAGAAAGATCATTCTTTAGTACTTTTGCTCCAACAGTTTCTATTTATAACAAAGTTTTTTGTTTTGTTAAAGAAAAGGTAAAGCATTTATTTTTCTTTAAGGTGTAAGGGCATAAGGTCGTTCTGAATTTCTGTTGTTGTAACTGGTTATAAGATTTCCAGCCATTGCTCTTCAGACAATAAACTAGGCTAGCTGTCTGTGGCCTCAAATGGTGACTATAAATTGTCAGTTAAACAAATACAAAATTTTCCACAAGACCTATGGAAAGCTTTTAGGTTGTTTCTTCAAACTGAAATATGAACTCTACAATCACGTCACTAGCAGGGACCAATTGCCTCCCTGTGTCCTCCCAGCAGGATCAGCTATACCAGCCTCATTGCTGATAGGGTGCTTGTTCTATCTGTTAGCAAAGACTTCAACAGTAGTGGCAACCCTCAAGCTCTTCAGGCAGCAGATTGCTTTTATGTCTTTGCTATTGAAGTGCTTCTTCAGTTACAATTTCAGTCTTTTGTGTTGTCACTTCAGCTCTTTACTATGCATTTTCTTCACCCTGAATGTGGAGAGCAAATCATTCCCCTGCCTTCCAGAACCATGCTGCATACCCCTAAAGTCGAGTGTTCATTCTCTGAATGGTGCTGCCCAGCTGAAGTACAGTGCAGTACTCCAGGGGAGGAAATGCCGTGCTGAGTAGCATAGAAGGTTTACTTAGTATACGGCTTACTGCGGTGGCAGCCTTTTTTGCAACAGCATGCTATTGACTTCTGTTCAACTTCTGATCCTCTGTGACCGAGAGATTCATTCCTAAGGCCCATTATTTCCTTTTCTTTTATGTTCCTGTCTAGGCATGCTATGGGCCTTTATCCCTGTCCTTTTTACTTTTCAGTCCGTTTTTCCATTCACTGTAAAGTGAGTTCTGAAGCTATTCTCCAGCATATTCTGTCTTTCTCAGCTTGAAACTCTCTGCAAATTGAGGATTAGAGTGAATGAAGAGATCTTTATGCTTGTTAGTGGGAAATACTAAAAAAAATACTGGACCTGTCATGAATGCAGAACCACTTAGTTTAAAAAAAAAGAGATTTTATCCATACATGGTTTAATAAGCAAGTAGTTTTGTCCTGTTCCCATGAAGTTTTTGCTGTGCTGCTAGTGTTCCTAATAATGCTATGACTGTCAGATTCTTAGCAAAGATGTTAACATCATCTGCCTGTAATTACTTTACCTTTTTGGACTTTGCATAATTCTTACATTTTCTGCTGAAAAATATTTCTAAGCCATGGTTTGTATCTGTTTCACCTTAATTTTTGGGGATAAGAGGCTTTTTAGTGCCTAAACTTGACTAATTAAGCTGGAGTGTCTTTGCTCTTTCATTTGCTGTGTTTTGTTAGGCACTGTCCTTTCATAGTTTCCTATCCATTTGACTTCTGAGGTTCTGCAAGGTGTCCACTAGCTGCTCAGTCTTCACTAATGTGCTTTTTGTATTTCATCAGACCTAGTTGATATGAAGATATTTTACTTGGAGCTCTCTTTTATCTTTCTTTGCTGTTTAAGCTGCAGTGTTGACCTTACATAACTAGTGATTTATAATAAATGATTTGTAATGATTCTAATATAATTAAGATGCATGCAAAAAAGCATGGACATTCTGGCCTTCTTGATGTCCCTTAACCATATCTTTCCTTTTCTAAATGAGAGGATCAAACCTGGCTATTCCAATCTGTAAGCAGAAGCTTTACTTTAGCTCTTTCTTACTGTTGGCGTGTATGCTCTTGTGCTGTGTATGTTTATACTGCCTCGTTGGATTTAGTTTCCACTTCATGTATGCTTTCCTGTTTGTGTGAAGTCAGTGAAGAATCTGGGATTCAGTCCCTTGGCACAATTCCATCCTTTCCGTTTTTCCTCTCTCCCTTCCACCTCCATGTGTAGATCTATTAACTGTCATCCATGTCCTTAATGTTATTTCAAAAAGAAAATGACGTCTCTCTGTGATGCTGTTTGATCTCCCTTGTCAGTAGCAGGTCCTATAAAGCTGACCTTACCAGTTGGGATGTGCTTTTCTGGAATTTTACTTGGTTTTCAGTTCCTTCCTCTCCCAATCGTTATAAACTCTGCAGTGATTGCAGTCTTAATCAAATTTGTTTCTGTTTGGACAGTTTCAATCGACTCTTGTCTGTTAGAATGCAATCTACATGATCTGTTTACTATTGTTTCTATTCTGTAAACAACAGAATATATATAAAAAATAATAAAATGGGTAAGGAACTGACTGTCACGTTCCCAAGCTTTGCTAGAGGATTTGTGAACCTTTTTCCCCACGCAGTGAAAATATCCATTATTTTCACCTTTCTAGCAAATCCCAGTGGTAGGTAGTTCCGCTAGTTACTATCAAAGGAGTTGTCAATCCTCTTAACTTGTTATTCATTAGTGACTCACCTGATGGCATCTGAAGCATTGATATGAAAAAGTGTTTAAATTGTTTTTCTGGCTTGATAGATTCTTGTAACTGAGCTGTGAATATACTAAATATTTTAAAATGGTGAAACTACCTTTAAGGTAGAATAGTACATGTGACTTAATTGGTAAGCTTAATTTGGTAATTATTTCTAAAGCCTGGTTGTAGCATAGTGATTAGGTTTTTTCTCCCCCATAATTCAGACCGTTGTCTTAATTCTATTTTGTTGGATAGCATGCTTATTGTTCTAGTAAAGTCCAGGTTCTACTGCTGTTAGTCTTACCTGAATGTTGATAAGGACAGAATCCTGATTGGGAGTTTTGCTATTGACTTGCATACTGTAAACGTATGTGCTTGGTTTGAGGAACTTTATACTCTAATTTTTTAGAAACTGTTACTCCAGATACTCTCCAGTTTTGTAAGACCTTTGGCTTTCTACTGCCATCCCAGTCAAGTGGCTCAGTGTGACAAGTACTAAAAAGATATTTGCAGAAGTTCTGATGTAGCTTATGGGAGTGAGAGCAAAATAGGAAGTAGTTTTAGAATAATATCCCAAACTAAATGAAGAGCCACTGAGGCTTTTTCCTGGTAGGAGTATAGCAGTTACAGATATGCTTATTATGCTCTTTTGTCTTTCTGTTCTCTTTGTCTCCTCCTTGTTACTGTGTAGTGTAGTGTTGCTCAGTTGTCCGGAGTAAATCAAGTTCTTAGTGACCTTAAAGATAATACTGCAAAGTGTGCTGAATAATTTTGGAGACCATGCTGCCTCTGGAGCACCGTAACAGCTCGTTAAAGTGTAGTCAGATGAGAAGATGGGAACTCATTGATAGCTAATGCTTCTCCCAAAAACCTCTGCTCCCATCTTGGTTGTCCTGATACTTTGTACTGTTCTCCTACTGGATGGATGAGTCCTGTGAGTTTATTTAGCTCTCTGATGTAGTGGTCTGCTAAGCTGGCCCTTTCTCACTTTGTATTAATGGTAATGTTCTCTGCCTAAATAGTTGTTGAGATGTTTGGCAGGTCTCTAGATGTCTCTAGTATGGTTCAAAGAGATTGTGTCCCTGGAGTCAAAGGTGGCAAAGACCTCTTCTGGATTGGAGTCAGTCTTTGATTTGCTCAGCATCTCTTGGGATCTAAATAAAAGTGGGAACTCTGTGTCCTGGAATACAGCTTGAAAGTAAAACAAAGCTGTGTGCTCACTTAAGAGATTTAAATACTTCTGTGTGTATTTAAGGTTAGCTTAGGCTTGGAAACTAAACAATGGAACTAAAATTTAGATAAACACACCTTTTGTAGTTGTGAGTGCTTAAGCAAGATGGGCTGAAGTTAGATTAAAGGCGAAATGTGGTAACTGCCCTCTTTAGCCAAGTTTAAGAAGAGTCTTGACATAGTGAAGATATGTGAAAGGAGCACTTCGACATCCTGACAACAGATTCTTTGTTGCCAGTTGGCTTTATTTCAACAGGATTTACAGCTGTAAATGGGATGGGCAGTTTTGTACAGTGGTTCGTTTAGAGTTGCACACAGCCTCTCTCTGTTTTTATAAAGCATTGAAATTAGACATCTGAAATATATCCAGTCACTTTACACTTGAATGGGATCCAAATCTGTAGTAGATATTTGGCAAGTGTAGCTGTTGTCTTGTGCATCATATGTAGCTTATGTTTAAATTAATGTGACCTTTCTGTAATTTAAACGAACATCTCAGAGGATTCGGATAAAAGTAGTTTAGGTGCTGAATTAGAGCCCTCTAATTTCGCTTTGGAAACTAAGTAACATTCTGTGGCTTTATAATTTTGAGTTTTTATTCTGTTAATGTTTCTGCTGCTTCTTCCTTTCCCCACTCTCACTTGCAATATGGTGGTGTTTTGGTTTTTTTCTTTGCTAAAGATTTTTCATCCCAGTCTTCTGGGATTTTAATATCATCATCTTGTGAGTGACTGATCTCACAATTAAAATGAGTAGTACAAATGTGGGGCAGAGGGAAAACTATATTTATTAATGATATGTCATGCTAGACTGAAGTTTTTGCCCAAAATACAGAGATTATTCCTGTTGCTGAAATGAATGCTACCCATTGCTGCTTGTCAGATCGAATATCAAGTATCTGTTGAGAATAAACCTTCCCATTCTTTCCTATTGGTGAGAGTATTAGTGATGACAGTGTTTATAATTTAAAATACAGTTGGAAGGCCGACTTCCGCAGTTTGTCACAGGTTGGTTAATATGGCAGTAAAGGGGAGATGGATGTGGCTACTTGTGCAGGTCTATTACTCAGGAGGCCTGTAAATTTGATTGGCTGCTGCAGTTCTTCCAGAATCATTGGATTTGAGAGCAGTAGAAAGATAAGATATCCAATTACCCAAATGATTTGCAGGGTTAGCCAACGTTGTCATGGAAACGCAAGTTGGAACAAATTAAATTTTAAGCAATAAAATAATCTTAAAGCACGTCTGGGAACAAGAAAATTTGGCAGTGGCACTTACCTGAATTGGATCTTAGCTTGACACGCTGTTGTTTGACATTGATATACTATGGGGGCCTAAACTTTTAGATGGCATGTTGCGTTTTCTTTTTTTTTTTTTTTTTATTTTGCAGCCATTGCCAAAGTGAATGTAGTGTATTAATTTTAAATAAAAGGGCATTCATAATATATGCATATCTCTCTGCTCAACCTGGATTCAATAACTCATGAACAGCAAAGTTCACAGAATGCTAGACTTAATCATTTGAAGCTTTTGAGTGTTTAAGTTTTGAGATTTAATTATAACTCCAACATCCCCTCATCCCCTGAATTCTTAGCAACAAATTTTTGGAGGTGCTGGAGTCTTGCTATAACAAGTACAAACAAAGCATGCAGAAAGCTAAGCACAGTGAAATACTTATTTTTCTGTTATTGCTCTGTGAATGTGTGTGTTTTCTGTTGTTCTTGAAAATCTTAATCACAGAAAGAATAAAAGCTTTGTCATTTAAATGCACTGCTTGTTTCATTGAATCTGTTGGAAAAATTAAAATACTAAATGGATACTAAACCTCAGCACAAGACTAAAATATACAGTTTCTTACTGCTTTTCACAAGTCTTTGGGTATTTGAATGGGTTCTGGCTTGCAGCAGGGATTAAAAAAAATGGTCAAGCATATCCCACAAGGAGGGCTTTTATTCACATGCCTTATAGACAGATGGAGATGAAAACTGGGCTGAGGTCAAGCCATTTGCAGCATTCTCATAGGCTTCGATTTTCTTCTCATCCCCACCACAGATAATCTCAAATGATTCAGTAATGACCAAAAGTGCAACATTGACCTTTACTCCCCAGTGGATTACTGTGTTACATGCTGTAAATGGCAGGAAGTCCATTTTGTCCTTCCAGGAGGAGTTCAGTGTTGTACTTGGCTTTCTAAGTCTTGAAAGTGTAAGCAGAGGCAGTGTGCTTAAGAATTACCTTTAAAGCTTTTGTGAATGTGTTTTAACAGTATATTCCTTTCTGTGCATTAAAGGCTGATTCTCTGATTCTTTTGCTTGAAGGGAATGAATTGGGACATGCTTCTTTGGTATTATGAGAAGTTTGAGGTTTTTTGCTTTACTTTTAATCATGTTCCTAAGCTGTATTTTTCTGAATTTAATTACAAATTTGATTTTCAAATTTGGATCAAAGTAATAGTGTAAATAAAAACGTAGTAAGTAAGAATACATAAACCCATCCTTCAGAACTGGTGGTAGAGTGCTTTCAGATCTGGTCTTTGTGATACTGGAAGTTCAGTGCAAGAAAGAATAACAAGCTTCTGACATAAAACGGATATTTTTACCTAACCATTGCTTTGTAAAATAAGTCTGGACAGCTTTGAGGAGTCTCAGCAATAATAATGGAGCAGCTGTTGCAGCACAGGTGATTGCTAAAACTAATGTGTTGTAAGATTAAATTTTTGCTTTAAATCACTGTGTGTGCTATACCTAAAGTTACTATTCAGATAGGTATTGGTAGACACTGGTTGGAGCAAATCCAGAATTACTCCTGTTGAAACCTCTGAAGCTAGAAGGTGATTAACTGATTCTCCTCAGAGGGAGTCTGTGTTCTTCACTCAGAAGTTAAACTTCTGGTTCCCGTAAGCTAGGGCTTCTTACATTAGAAGTAAAATACACATGGGTGTTTGTTATGCTGTGAAATATAATTTGGATACTTGTGTTATACTTCCATTTCATTGCAAAAATCTGTAGTTTCCAAGAAATCATGGTGTTTTAGGTATGATACCTTACATGGAGCTTTGAAAAGTACAGGCTATCAAAATGCAAAATTATCTGGAACAGACTATTATAAAGGGAAATAGGTCAATACTTTTTTCTAACAATGCAAAAAGAAAAAAGAATTCAATTCTACAAACAAGCTTAAGTCTGTAGTAAAAGTGCCTTATTTAAATGAGTATTATATTTAGTAACTAGTCTGGCTGCTTTGTTCTTTGTCATTATGTGAAGAATTCACTTTAACAAGTGAGCAAGACAAACTTAAGTACAAACACTTGAGTTTGGCAATGGTTAGGTCAAAACATTTAAGTCCTTAACTAAATGGAACAGACGCAAAAAAAATTACACAAGTGAAGAGAAAAAAAATCCATCAGCTCAACTTAATTTTACAAAATGCAGCTGAATTCCTTCATGTTAATTTTTAATGATACTTCAGAAAGGAGGGTAGCACTTCAGTCAGGGGTCTGACAAGCTAGTCATTTGCAAATAAATCAAAAGACAATTATTACAGCAGCAAGAACCAGTGAATGATTTAGTTTTGTTATTCTTTGATGGGCCTCACACTCAAGTTCTCTATTAAAAATGAATGTGTTCAAGAGGCTCTGCATTAAGAACACAAACAATTAAGGGCACTTCAGATGCTTTGCTAAGAGCTGCCATAGAGTTCAGAGGACTTTCACGAGTGATGCAGGCTTCTGTAGTCTTCTTTACCAAGGAGCCACAGAACGTGGGCAATTAGTCGTGTTTGCCTATGTTTCAGCAGCTTTCTGCAAAGTTTCCTTTGTTTATTCATCCTTAGGACCTCTCTATATGTCTGAAGATCAGCAGTTGGGTAATAGTTATGTTATATTCGAAGGCCTCTAGAAACAGGAGATAAGTACCTTTATTTTAAGACTTTCAAATTCATGAGCCACAGGTCTGGGGGCTTACTCTAATGACACCAGTTACTGATGTCTAGTCTTGATTAACGAAACTGTCCTTGACTCCTTCAGAAAGGGGTTTTGCTTTCCAGAATGAGTGTGAATACACTCACAGGCACGTGCAGGCATACTCAAGGGTATTTCACCTAAAAAAGCAAATGCACATTGTCTATTGAACAGTTTCATTTACATTTAAAGTAACAAATGTCCTTTTTCTCAATTCAGACAATAGCCTCTTAAAACTGTTGATGAGCAAAATTACATGAATTGTGCATTAAAACCTGACTTTCACAACTTGCTAGACAACAAAAATATTTTTAATGTGTTTGTGAATAGAGCTATTTTTACTTAATATTTGAGGGCAGCAAATAGGAGATGCTTGAAATTTCATAGTGGATAAATAATTTTAAGTACTTTAAACATATGTGTGAAATAACTATTAGGCGAACTAGTTTTTAAATGCAAGCAGACTTCTTATGATGAGTAGAATAGGCATTTCAGTATTCAGTGTAGATGTCTCTTAACTGGCACTTGTAACAACAGCAAGAATTCTCAAAACAAACTTATTTTATGGCATATACATTTAAGTTTACCTAGCACTGTAGTTGAATTAAGGTTCCTGTCATCAATGATGCCCAGCTTTGGTAAAGACAAACTAAGAAGAATACACTTTTTATTTTCTGTTCTGATATTAAGTCAGGTGTGATAGTACTAAGACAATAATTTTGACAGAAGATTGGCATGGAAAGGAGGAATGTTGATTATGCCCTCTTTTTTAGAAAATAAATTAAACATCTTCATTGGAAGGTAATTATAACATGATGCACGTGATGTTGCATTCTTTTAGCTTGCTATTTGATGTCATGTATGCTATGTTATTGCAGCATAGCTCAGATATTTGGGACTTGGGGCAGAAAAATCCAATGATATGGGCAACTTGCATGTTTTACAGACTCTACTAAAAATAAGGTTTCATTTTGTTTCCTTATAGCAACAATAAGGACACTTGCTTCAGAATAGGGAGACTTTTGTGTAGGCCATACAGGCCAAAGAACTTTCCAGTAGATACCAAGTGAGGTTCTTACTTTATTGTTTCTCTGTCCCCTCTTGTCACCTGCTATGATTCATACTCTTTTCTGTCCTGAAAAACAAAGTTAATCCCATTGGTCTCGGACAATTAAGTCCTTGGATCCTAAACATCTTAGCTAAACATCAGCCAAACAGATTGCTGTATAACAGACTACCTTTCCACAGCTGATGTACTCTGCTTTTTGGAGAGATGTACTAGATATGTGGAAAAACGCCCTTTAGTACGTGTTTTTGGTTGGGGGTTTTTTTTCCCCTTTAACAGAGAAATACCAGCAGATTTGGTAATAGTTAAGTCTGATAACCAGTAATAGCTAAGCTGGTAGCTTCCAAGTATTGACTTTGCTATCATGTATGTGGTACTATTACTAAAGGCTAAATATGGAATTATAGGTATTTTATGGTTGTGGCCCAAGCAGAATGGAAAAGACCACCGTGGTGCTTTGTGAAATGATAGCTGTTTCAGTTGAGAACAGAGATATGTTCACGCTGTTGCAGGGGGTAAATATTTCCTGTAAAGCAACTGTCACTTTATTGCCCTTAGGTAAGGAAAGTGTTTTAATCCTAGGAAGAAACCATCCCAGAACTTCTTTGGAAGCTTCTGCAAAACTTTTTAGAGTGGATGTGTCAAATACCAGGATTTGGTCAGGTGGAGTGCTTTTGTGTCAGAGAGATGAGGTGTTTTACAGGTCTAGATGCTATCATGTATTTTCCCTGTGTCTGTCAGGGGTTGGGAAAGAGGTTTGGGTTAGATCCCAAATCACTTGTCTTCTGAGACATAAAACTAGAGGATGGATTTTTTATCCCAATTATTGTGTGACTGATGTATAAGGATCAACATATCACAGTATCTTCTCAACAAACTTCAGAATTATGGGAATGTGCAGGAAAGGGCTTGGCAGAAGAGTTAACAGTTTTAGTCTGACTTAGTTAACTGAGTTTATCTTTGCTCAGCTTTAATATGTGTCATTTCATAGAAGGCCTAATGATTCACAGTAGTGACCTCTTGTTTTTTCTGTCTTAAAACATAAAAAAACTCCCCCAAATAACCAAGAAGTATCTTTATAGGTTAATTGTATGACAGAGATTGACAGAAGCTGTTCAGTGTCTTTTACATAGGCTGTGTTCTTGTCTGTATGCTGATTTTGGTTTTGTGCAACTGTGCTACAGTGACTGAAATAGCTGTTTTTAAGGAAGACTGAGGAAGTTGTATAGGTACCTTGAGGGTTAATTATAATAGTCGTTCTGAATTATAGGTCTGAAAAGCTGTAAATACTGGTAACACTGAGTAATGAGAGAAATGATCCCTTTAGCCCACCAGGAATCTAGTGTTTAAGTTGACATGCCAAAGTGGGAGATACGGAAGTACAAGATACATGAAGGTGTTGAAAAGTGGTACTCAAACTCTTTTTCTTGCTGTAATCTCTGCTGATTTCACTGAAGGATTGTTCCATTATTTACTGGTTCCTAACCTTGTTTTCCTGCTGCTCATGTTTTCACAAATTTGCTGTTATAGACTATCACATTTTCTGATCTGATTTTTTTCTGTGTTTCCATTATATTAATTCTGTTTCAATATGGATTTTAGAAGTCTGTACTTTTTGTCGCCATTCTTCCTCACTTCTGTTTTAGTATTTCTTTTGTATTCCCTGTGGTACGTTTCTGTCAGTAAAACTAGTTTTACTTTCTAATAGGCAGACAAAATTGATCATGAAAGAAGCTTTTTTTTCTATGCCCATTGCCTTCATATTTTGCTGCTTGATAATTTTGAGTAATAGTAAATCTACCTTTTAAAAGGCTTTATCTTGGAATGAATGGATTTCAAAAATTCTCTGCTTGTTAATTAACTATATACAAGGACCAGATTTGTGCCTAAATGTGTATACAGATTAGGTGCTTTAGACATGGCAGATGTCCTAGAGTAGCTAACCAAATCTCTCTCCTTGTCTGGGCTTATATATTAAGTATTTATATTTGCAGTAGTATGAAAAATGGGTAATTTTTTTGTTGCTTTCTTCACTGTCTGAATTTAATATAATCCTGTATACTATATGTATAATATATGTCAAACCCCCTAAAATGCAGTTTTTAATCAAAATACTTTTCCTCCATAGACAGAAATCGCGAAGAGATTGAATACAATTTGTGCACAAGTCATCCCATTTTTGTCTCAGGAAGTAAGTAAAACTGTTCAGCTGTTAAAGTGCAATTATGTTGTTTTTCTGTTTGCAAATTAGCTAGTTTTAAGATGTTAATTTTATCACAATACACAAGTGTAAGGAACATCTGTTATAGCTGAAGTGTGCAAACCCCCTGCTAATTTGATCTCACAAATCTGAGTTCAAACTAGTGACGATGGCTCAGCCTCATTCATTGCCTGAGGAGAGTGGGAGTCTGTAAAATAGTAGCAATATGAGAAAATGCTTTCATTTCTAATCATGGTAATTGTTTATTAGATATTCAGGTGCCAAGTGTAGATCTAGTGAAAAAAGCATGCTTATGTTCTCTACATAATTTGTATCAAAGGTGAGTATTTAGCTCATATGCAAAACACTGTTTAAGGTTGTAAACCTACATTTGGTCTGAATGACTGTGATTTTAGCATGTTGTGGGCAGCTGCTGTTACATTTTGAAGCGTGTTATTTTCAAACTACATTTTTACAAAGAGTGTTTGTAGTTCTTGATTTCAGTGAATCGGTTTTCCTTGTTTGAAATTTCAGTTGGTTTTGCTATGTGGGCACAGAGTCTATAAATGTTAAAATTGACACTAATGTGAAGTTGACATTATTATCCTGTCAACTCAATTAAAAATGATTATTCATTTGCTGGAAAGTGAAGGGATGTGGGGTAAGAGATAGGCTGGCTGCCTTCAGGTCTCTACTTTCCTTCTGAACAGGTGAAAAAGAGGGCATTGTTACCTTTTACCTGCATGAGGTGTCTTGCAATGGGTAGTGTGGGCTTCTGCAGACAAACTGGTTATTCAAGTATTGGTCATCCTGGTTTGATATGGTGTGGTAATACCTTAACAAATTCCTCCCTATACCCCTTCTTCTTTCAACAGCATCAGCAACAAGTGGCCCAAGCTGTAGAACGTGCCAAACAAGTGACCATGGCTGAATTGAATGCCATCATCGGGGTACGTGGCCTTCCAGGTCTACCTCCTACAGTGTGTATAACTTGCTTTCATATCTTACTGCTTTGCTATTTTTAAAATAAACTTAATGTTTTGATATCTAACACTGTTTTGATGCCCAGTGTTGCTGACGTGTTTTTGCTTCACACAGATTTTAGCAGAGATAAAGGTAATAGTTTATTTTGTATGAACATAATTTTGTCCAGCAGTGCTGCATGTAACAAAACTTTTTCTGCAAGAAATATAATTCTAGGAGAGTTGCTTGTTTATTTATGGGTACTGTATGTCAGTTGAGCTAGATACTTTTTCCTCATGCTTTTTGTGACACTTGAGTTCTTGGAGCTTATACAACTATTCATTCTTCTTTCTTTTCCTTTCCTGTGAATCTTTCATGAATTTTAAATTAGAAAGCTACTGAATAGAAACTTCACTTGCTTTTGAAGTAGTATTAATTGTCTGACACAGTGTTCTAATAGCCTTTCACCAAGAATGTGCTTTTAAATATGCTAAAAAAGTTAATACTACTTGCTTGTGACTGGTTGTCAATCACAAGTCATTTGCTTTGTATTAATGAACTTTTTGAACCATACATTCCTTCCACTGTATGAGTTCATTTCCCCTGCCACTAAGTCTGGAATATTTCTCATGTTTTCTGCCCTTCTGACTAAGTGAAAGAAGTAGCCGAAACAAGAACCTGTCCTTTCTGATTTTATTCATATGTGAGCGCCTTGAGCGGACTCAAATTACTCATTTATCAATTTATGTTAATTGCTTGTGAGAAGATGCCCTGCTGGTCTTTATAGTTCCCTCAGACACTTTGTAATGATAATTAGACATGCTGCTCTACGGATTAACAGTGCCATAGTCCAATGACGTCTACAGACAATGGAACCAGTTAATCCATCTGTGCTTAAAATTACATCCCAACTGGAGATGGAAAAAAAAAATAGGAGTGAGGGAGGATTAAAAGAATGAGCCTCAGCTTGAAAATGCTCCTTTCATCAGTTTCTCAATTGCAGATCTGCAGTCGGTTTGCCTGTGGTAAGCTATTGGCAGTCAATTAGGTGAAATAAACTGGGAGGGTGACCTTCATTTCCTTTTAATAGCTTTTCCTCCCTGAAATGGGGAGCTTCAGTGGATTTTCAGCTTAAATTTTATTCAAGCTGCTTTATTACACTTGACAGATTAGCTTTGCATAAACATACCCCCCCTTCAAATCTGTGCTGTTTTTCCTTCGTATCAAATTTTGACTGTTACTTAGTTGATTTGCTAATCACATCTTAGAAACCCACACAATTACATCTGTATTTGTCAGAATCTCCTCTATGCTTTGCTTGTGTAATAAATTAGTTTATGAATACCTGATTTGATCTTTGAAATACACCACATGTACGTTTTCGGTATTCGATTAGCAAAGATTAGAGAACCGTACTTTCTTGCATTTTTAAAAACAAATTACTTAAGGATGAAAATGGAATGGAAAACCCTTTGTTATGAACTAGTTTTAAAGAAGAGTTTACGCTGTAAAAGGAAACATATTAAAATATATTTTAAAATATTTTTTCTCACCTTAAAATAGTGCTACTTAGACAAACCAAATTTTGCTGTCTCAAGCATGTCACCTACTTCTTTTTAAAGTCCACACAATACAGTCTTAAAAGCCATAGGATCTACAAGTACGACATGCAGTTAAGAACTTTTGCGTATTTTGGGGCGCATACTTTCCTGTGTCATATGAAAGACTTCTGAATGATTCCATACAAATCCAGAACTGTGAGTGAAGAAATCAACATGCTGGGCACAAAATTTGTTTGACCATGTAGATGCATGCATTTACACAATGCCAAAATTAGATGTATGTCCCAGTGATCTTTTACAGTCTTATTAATCAATAGTTACCTTGTGCTGCACAATAAGTTTCATGCTCTGACATATGCTTGGTTTTGTTTGAAAGGGACGGTGTACGTCCTGAAAATCTGAATAGCATAAAATCAGGCTGACAATTCGGTGGACCTTTGCTCCCCCTCACTGAGCACTCAGGGTGTCAAGCCCTTTCCCCAGAGGGGAGGACACATCAGAAGCCTGTCTGTTCCTACAAGCGGCAGCTGCACTGAGGGTGAGCACGGCACAGTTTGATAGCAGCTGTCAGTATTGTTCAGGGGACCCGACTTAGTGTAAGGAACAATGGAAGGGCCATGCTGTTAAAGTGCAGTGTCTTTCAAAATTAGAAAAGATATAGTAATTTAACGGTTTAGACACCTATTATGGGCATGAAAGATCATCAAACTTCTTTTCAGGGTGCAAATAGGCTGGACCAATCTGTAACAGTAGAAGATGCAATCGAGTGGCTTCTGGTGTCACACTACCTAAAATACATGCATATGATAAATCTTGAGGATAGGAGGGAAATTTCATTTTGCTAGCTGGTTCTAACTTGCCTGGTTTCTTTTGACTAAATAAAATTCTGCCTTTTTGCCATGATTTGCCTTTCCCTCTCCTTCCTTTCTGTCCTTAAAAGCCATTGTTTCCTGACACCAGATGATTCAAGAGTTTCCCAACTGGCTTCCTTCAGTTAGAGCAATTCCTGTGACTCCTGTGCAGTATGTGAATTCTGGAAGGGAACAAAAAGACTTTTTAATTACTGGGAATAATGTTTTGAAATACAGAATGATTTTGAACTATATTTTATACATTTTATTTCCAGTTGAAAAGAGGGAAGCCTATTAGAGGACAAACTATGAGGATAGAGACTTACAGTCTCACAGGATTGGGATTTTTCAGAGAATTTGCCTACCAAATCAAAAGGCAGGCTTTGGAATAGGTGTATATTAAGCACGTACAAAACAGAATGAATAAATTGACACATTTTTTTAAAAAAGTAATATAGTTGGACTCAGTGAGCTGGCAAGCAATGCTAATCCTCCGTGTTGATTAAAAATTCTTGCTTCAGGACAAAACCCTGGTTGATGTTTGGTTATTAACAGTCATGCTTCTGGTCATACACTTATCCTACATGTTCTTGAAGGCTTTTACTTTCAGCCATGGGGTAGCAGTGTGGCTAAACAATCATCTTTCAATTTTTTTAAAATAGCGCCATTTAATATTTATTATATCAGAGTAGAATGAAGTAGCAATTTTGCTGGATAAATAATGAACAAAGCAGAAACCCTCAACTAAAAGGATAAGTGCCCCCATTAACTCCTTGGCATTGCTGCAGCTGCAGGCAGTGTCCTCTTCTGGGGTTAAGGAAGAATCTAGATCATGGTATGAAAGAATTAGGTAGACTATTGTGATTTAACTTGGAGGGTTGTTTTGGCTTCTTTGTGGGTGGTTTGGGGTTTTTTTTTGTGTTTTATTTCACTGTATGCTTGGTTTTTTGTGAGGTTGTTTTCTTGAGATATGGTGTGTCTAGAAAATAGCAAGTTCATGTTAGGAAGTGTAAGTGACAGTTAAATTGGTATGTCTAGGTGTGAACAATGCAAGACTACATTTACTTGCTAACAATAAACTAGTTTTATGAGTAGAATATGCAAATATCTGAATGAGAAATACGAGAAGCAAACTGGAAACCTTCTTCAGCACTGCATTTTTGATGCATGGTTTCAGCATACCACTGAGAAGCCAGGTATGTCTTATTTTTCCTGTTGAGGTGTGTTGCTAATGATTTAATGAAATATGTATCTTTTGGACTGACAGTGCTCCTGAGACAGATTGAGTTGTTGGCCTCCGAGAGGCCTCTCCACTGTTGCATGAGGTGATTGGCTAAAGGATTAGCAAGATGTGGGATTATTTTTTCTCTCTTGGCTGTGGTTGCCAGCTATGTCTGGGATTGTAGTGTGTGAAGCTTAAGAGGATGAGGTTAACCTCTTGAGGGTTTATTCTTATGAGTGTGCAGTTAATCCTTAGAAAGCCTATAAATAACTAGGCTGTATGTTTCATTATAAAATAGAAATACAGACTAGAGCAGAAATGAATGCAGAATTTAGTGCAAGGGAAGAGCTAAGCAGCTGTAGCATTACTTTAGATCCTTCTCAGCCATGATCTGCATTATGTGCTGAGGGAGGGGAAATTGCCTAGTTCTTTTAAATTAAATAAAATGAGATCTAGTGAGCACAAGATACTCTCCTCACTTTTAACATAAACTCACTAACCCCAAGTCTAAATTACTGAACTCTGGCAATAGGAGCTCTATTGTGTAGCAACATAGAGCTGGGTTATTCTTTATATTTCTAACACATAGAAACCTTAGTTTTGTCCTAGGATTCTGTCATGGTAGCTGCTTTTAGAATACAAAGGCTCCTGACTTAGTTTACAAGTTTAAAATAGATAGCAAGGGAGGAAGGTATTTGTCAGTGTGGTAGTCGGTATTCTCAAATTACCAGTCCCCAAACAATGGTCAGATTTTTACTGTTAGTGCTGCTAAGATTGGAGGAAAAATAAGGAAGTAGTATTGATGCGTATTGGTAGCTTTAGCTTACTCAAAAGAGAAAATCTGGGAGAAGGTATGTAAAATATGAAAGAATGGTGTTAACCAGACTTGGTTTCCACTTGACACCCCACAGACAGACTTAGATTGTGTCACAGATAAACGTAGATTGACACAGGTCTCTGAAACTTGCCTTCTACTGGAAAAGACACCCTATCGAGACATTTCCTCCCAATGTATCTCAAACCAGGACACCCACACACCCACTCTCTGTGGTCTAATGGGAGATGAAGAATCTTGGAGCAGCAGAGGAATGTAATATCTAAACAAGACAATTTTCTGCAGGAGGAGGTATTTTCAGTCATTCTGGAGAAGGCAAAATTGCATCCAGAAGTCAAATAGAATTGAATTGCAGGCCAGACCTCCCTTGTCTTGTAAGGCTTCATGTGGGGTGAATGGAAAAAGCTTCACCTTGGATCTTTCCCAAAAAGAAAACCAAAAGAACTCCAGTTGGCTCTCATCAAGATCTAGTATCTAAACTACAAGTCAAAGGTGAGACCAAGTATATAGTTACAAATTTGTGAAGCCTAAAAGCTTTCAGGAAAGGGGTGAAAGGATGAGCGTTGAACAAAAACACTCTTAGCTAGTGCTAAAATCTGAAGATACGCAGCTCCAACTGTGAGTGCAGAGAGAAGGTAGATTCTTATGAGATAACATGTGAGGTACCAAATGTGAGTTGGTACCTCTTGTTAGATTCCTTTTTACTGAGTGGGTGTTGGGGATGTGGCATTGAATGCTGTAGAGCTCAAAATTGGCCTGTTTTGCAGCAGAGGTGAATGGTAAGTTTGGAAAAACGTGTGATGATAGTGAACAAAAGAAATTCTCATTGAAACCTGTGGTTTCAGGAAGGGTTAAATAGAAGGATTTGATGTTGAAGAGTTGATTGTTTTATTTTGTGAACTTGGCTCCAAATTATTTGGTTAGACTGATTTGGAAAGAATGGTTTTGGTGGAATAGAAGGGACTGAAGTAGGATAAAAATGCTGGAATAGTGCAGTTGAAAGAAAGAATTTGTGGAATGTGGTTGGAGCAGTGTGTGTGTGTATTTATATATGTAATTAGCACAGAGAGTAAGTTATTTAATCCTAGAGGAAAGGATTACTTCCTCTAGAAAGTGATTCAACTCACCTGTCCTGATTCAAGTATATAGGCAAAATAGCTTACCATGTTTGAAGATAGTAATAAAATGGATAATATTCAGAGAAACAAAGTTATTAAGTAAAAGGAGACAAAATGAAGAGATGGACATAATTTTTCTCTCTCACAAATGTCTGCTTTGCATTCATACTTAGTGAGATATGTGGGGAATTGGAGTAGATGAAGAGTCAGTAGGCTGAGATAAAATGTGGTGTAACCTTCAGTACTTGTCTGGAAAGTTGTGGGAAATATGGTAGGTTTGAAGGAAAAAGGAGTTGCGTGGGAGAAGTGAATTGGTTGGTGCAGATGAAAGAAAAATTCAGCTTGGACTACATATGAAGAGAAATGAAATGCAAAGAAGTTAGTTGAGCAAGGATGAAAGATGGTTACGTTCATGGAGTTGTCCCATCCCAGCCTGAGTAGGAGTAGAGAAAGTTGTTGGGAGTTAGTATGTTGAATGATAGAGCTCCAGGTTGGCCTACTTTGCAGTAAAAGTGGTGCAAAGAGTGAACCATACATATTTTGAGAAGGAAACACTGATAAACAGAGATGAACTAATTGCCACTGCATGGATGAGAGTGATGTGGACTGCACAGGCAAAATATACCTCTAACTAGGTGCCAGTGTCTATGATGGAGTCACTGAGGGTGGGAGGGTGCAGAGGAAGATGCAAGTGGAGGAAGATACAGGGGGACTCAGGTACTGTAAATATTAAATATTGGAAAGATAAAAGAAAACAGCAACCTGCTTGCTGTGTTTTTCATGGGGTAAGAGCAAGGCAGACTGTTGAGGTAGGGGCTTTGTGGGAGGACTAGAAAAGAAGCTTGCTTTCCTTATTCTTGCGTAGAGAGAGGCTAGCATAGGCAGTTAGGATAACTTCAGGAAATAGTAAAGGCATGACAAAGACGCAGTAGTCACAGCATTTTGCTGTAACTCTTCGATATGCGTATGGGTTTCATAATGGGATGTTAGAAATCCTGCCATTTAAGAATTATTGCTAAAAATTGTTAAATAGTTACCTAGAATTTCTGGTATCTAGTAACTGCGTTATTTTTGCATTTTTCAGAGTACTTGCTGAACTACCAAGGTTGCTATCTTGTATGATAGCTAATTGGCTGAAATTAATTCTCAACTGCCTGAAACAGTATCTAGTACTGTTTATAAACGTGCTGGCTAACTGGCTCTTCAGATTGAGCGCTTACAAGCCACAGTAGTGAGGAAGTAAAAGCAAGAATTAAAAAAGTGCCTAAAATTCGTGTTCAGAAGTAATTGTTGTTTGGTGTGTCAGAGTCGTTATGGAATGTAGAGAACACATGCAATATTCTGGTCTTGGCTTGGAACACTAAATAAAGATTGGTGTAATACTTTTCTTATGACTGTCATATTTTCATTTTTTGATGTCTCTGAAATGTTGTTTTAGTTAGTAGTAGCTGAGGCAAAAGGGTGGTGAGTATAATTTCAAATCCTTTATTTAACTTCTGGATTTTAATTTACCAGAAAGCCTTGCTACTTAATAATTTCTGTCATGTTCAGCAAGAGTTAAATTTCTGGAAACTAAAAGAGCCTGGAAGGAAAATAAATACTTTTTAAGATAACCATATATCAGTAATAAAACCCTCTAGAGTAATATCTGTAAGTCATTTCCAAATTGGTGCATGCTTGAACTAGTTGTTTTTGGCAGCTGTGCAGCAGGAGCATGCTTTTGAAGTGTTGTTGGATGGTGGTGGTATGCTAACAGTAGCTAAAAAGGCAAACACATAGATTTGAGGTTAGAAGGTGAGTAATAGCAGGAATTTATGGTTACCACAGAAATGAAATGTGCTGGCAGTTTCTGCAGACCAGAAACAGTGTGTGCTGACAGCTTCATTCTAGGGACTTCAGGCTTGCATCTGAGTCTTCAGAGAAGGCAATACGTACTTGTCTAAAATTAAAGAAGAGCTTTGTTCTTGATCTGACTTAAGACTGACAGTGATAGAGGAATGTGAATGGTTTCAGAAAACCAGCCTTTGTCTTGTCTGGACCAGAGGATTTTAAGGTCATCTGTGACTTTTAGATTGTGGTTCTGAATTTGTTACTTGCGTTTAGAGTCTGGGAAGTCCTTTGGTGGAGACATGTTTTCCTAAGCAAGAAACATTTCTTTCTGTGCTGACTCTTACTCTACCCCTCTGTCCTGTGGTGTGTGTTTTTTACAAAGGCTTGTCTGGCTCTTCCATTGTGGCACTCTTTTTCTCCTGATTGCCTTCAACTTTGCTGTTTATCCCTTATTTCTTTGGAATTTAGCCTAAGAAAAGAAAAAAAAAAGATATAATTTTATCTAAGTTAAAAACAAGGCTAATAACATAATTAATACAAGGGTCTTTAAAAACATGGTCTTCTGATTAATTTCTATTTCCTTTTTTTTTTTTTTTTTTTGCTATGAAGTGTTTGAGACAGGAACTGTTCTTAAGCCAGCCCTAGAATACACACTTTTAGAAGAATAACTGTATGTACAAACACACCGAAGATCTATATTTTTACATAGAAGTATAAACAGTCATTATATATGTAACATATATAGAACAGTATGTATAATATATAGTATGTGTTGTATGTAACAATATATTAGTGATATGTTAAGGTGTAAAATATCATGTATATATCATATAATATGTGGTGTGTTTGTACATACATATACGGTTATACTAGCCAAAGGGCTTCTTTAATTCATGGGCTGCTTGTCCTGTTGCCATTATAGCTGCTGATACAAGCTCCACTCATGCTTCAGTGGGTCTGCACATGGTACAACCTACGGAGTTTTAGGTTGACTTGCAGTGCCTAAAAGCACAGAGGAAGGAAGAAAACCCTTTTCTGTCGGCAAAAGCCTTTGTGTGGGTGCAGCTATACCAGTGGAGTGTTAATGCACCTTGGGGAGAAGATGTCACTGAACTGGAAGAATTCCGTCTGCTGGCAATGCCCTGCATCCTCATTGCAGGGCTCTGCCTGTGTGGGGTGGGATGATCCACAGAGGCTCCACAGCACAGAGAGGCAGCTAGTGCAGACCTACTCCCGTGGAAACACCAGTCATGCTGGCAGTGCTATATAATTATTACTTCTATGTTAATGGGATGTTAGAAATCCTGCCATTTAAGAATTAGCACTAAAAATTTGTTAAATAGTTAATTGCTGACCACTTTAGTGGAAAAACAGCTGATGGGCTTATTCACTGGGTGTGGTGGCAAATCATTTGGGTGGGGTCACCCCTGCCTGTCATTTACAGTTTACAAAAGTGATCTGAAGTGTATTATCTCTTATCTTTCTAATTCTGGTGCCTGGGCTTGCCCTCGAAGATGCCAAAAGGAAAGGCAGTGAAACTTAGCTGTTTACAGTAAGACAGGAAGGCACAGTGAAGATAGGAGTTGCTGCACAGGTTTGTACTAAGGGAAAGATAAAAGTCCTTTCTCCCTTGTGATGTATCGTGGTAATGTGGAAACTAATCAATGGTTAATAAGCTACCCTTGAATATTAATTTTTAAATGCTTTTCGAATTGCATTGGAAAGCAATGGACACCTGTTTCTCAGTTCTGTAAGGTGTAAAGCTAACTACAGTATTAAAATTTAAAAATAGGATCTTGTGATTCAGCAAAAGTACTGTGTATGAACTGGTACTGGCCATGTAATTAATAGCAGCCCAAGCCTTTCTGGTGTTGAAAGACTTTTTTTTTCCGCTTCACATTGAAAAAATTCAGAATTTCTCATAAAAATAGAAAATATTTTAGAATGCAACCCCAAGAATACATATACAGGATCAGAATCACAGGATGGGTCAGGTTGGAAGGGACCACAGGGGGACATCTGGTCCAACCTTCCAGCTCAAGCCAGGTCATCCCAGAGCACATGGCACAGGTTTGTGACCAAATGGTTCTTGAATATCTCCCTTGAGGGAGACTCCAAAACCTTTCTGGGCAACGTGTGTCAGTGCTTTGTCACCTGCACAATAATGAATATCTTCCTCATGTTGAGGTGGAACTTCCTGTGCATCACTTTCTGCCCATTGCCTCTTGTCCTATTGCTTGGCACCCTCGAGCAGAGCCTGGATCCATCCACTGACATCCTCCCTTCAGATACTCAGGGACATTGATGAGGTCCCCTCTCAGTCATCTCTTCTTGAGACTTAACAGGTCCAGCTCCCTCAGCCTTTCCTCATACTAGAGGTGCTCCATTTCCCTAATCACCTTAGTAACTTCACAAGGCGAAGGCTTCACTAGGGCTGAGTAGAGGGACAGGATCACCCCTGCCTTTTCCTGCTGGCAATGTCCTTCCTAATGCACTCCAGGACACCACTGGCCTTCTTGGCCACCAGGGCACACTGCTGGCTCATGGACAGCTTGCTCTCCACCAGGACCCCCAGGTACTTCTCCACAGAGCTGCTATCCTGCAGATCAGCCCAAGCCTGTGCTGGTGCCTGGGGTTATTCCTCTCCAGTTCAGGACCCTGCATTTGCCTCTGTTGAATTTCAGACAGTTTTTTTCTGCCCATCTCTCAGTTAAGGCCTTTCTGAAGGGCTGCACTCTGGGGTATTGGCCACTGCTTCCAGCTTTGTGTCATCAGTGACCTGCTGAGGGGGCATCTGTCCCTTTGTCTGAGTCACTGATGAACAAGTTAAGCATTACTGGGCATATTTTGAACCTTGGGGTACAGGCTTCCAGCTAGGCTTCATGTTGTTTTTTGAAGTAGCTTCATGGATTACTTTGAGCATATTGCTGGACCTCCTGTATCTTACTTTTTTTCTTTTAATAGTTAAAGTGAAACAAGGGCTTAGTGTGCTTATAATCACTGTATCAATGGAGCACTGAGATACAACTTCTCTGCCTTATTTTAGTTACCTTAGAGCTGAAATTAATTTGTGAAAAAAGAACAGTTTGGGGAATATGTGTGGCAAGCTGCCTTTATCCCAGTATAGCATCAGTTTTCTGTTTTATGAGAGGCAATCTATGCAGCCCTTTATTTCTTAAAACAAGTTGTTGTGCAATTGATACTTATTAGTGTGGTTTGCGTTGTCTGAACAAGCAAAACAGGAAATGGGAAAAACTTTGAAGAGCTTTCTGTTCAGAAATTTAACAAACTTGAGTTAACTTAAATCTTCTTTCTAACTTGGATATTTGCTTTCTGACATAAATTTTCTCCCCAGTAAAGTTGTGGGGTTTAGTTTGCTTTTTTTTGTGGGAGTGCAAAATCAATGCGAAGACCCCGAGACACTACCCTATACATCTTCTTTAATAAAGCATGAAAAAGGAACAGGATTTTACCCATGAGACAGCTGGGCCTTTAAATAATCGTGCCACTGCCATACAAATTCTGTATATGTGAAATATATGGCTTTGAATAGCTTTTGCCAATGTTGTCCTTTTATGGACCTAAATTTCTGTAGTACAATGACGTTTTGTGTGGTTTTTAGATAGAAGAGACTTGCTGAAGACACTATTCTTTGTTTCTGAGGGGACATTCTCTTCCCACAGTAGGCACTGTTACCATAAGGGTAGTTTTCAAACAACTTCTACAAATCCACATGCTTGGCTCATTAGCTAGACATGCAGTGGTGGGTACTTGAAAGTTTGTTTACTGTGATGTAGTGTGGCTTTCTTTCTGTCAGAATAAAGGATTTAGAAGATGAGTAAGCAGGGAAACCAAATTGACCAAAATCAACAGATATTTCAAAGGAGTTATTTAGAAAATTAAGAAATTTATAGTAGTACCTGACTCCTTTTTCTAAAACTTGTTTAAAAGACAACAGTAAGCAGTAAGAATTGGCACATGGTCTAGTGGCAGGCCTGTCACTAGCAGGAGGGCTACAAAGATGGTGAAGGTACTGGAGCATCTCACTTATGAGGAAGGGCTTACAGACTTGGACCTGTTGAGCCTCGAGAAGAGATGATTGAGAGGGCTTCTCATCAATGTCTATCAGTATCTGAAGGGAGGGTGTCAGAGGATGGATCCAGGCTCTGCTCAGTGGTGCTGAGCAGTAGGACAAGAGGCCACTGTCACAAGCTGATGCACAGGAAGTTCTATTTGAATATCAGGAAGAACTTCTTTACTGTGTGGGTGGTCTTGCACTGAAACAGATTGTCCAGAGAGGCTGTGGAGTCTCCCTCACTGGGGATATTCAAGAACTGCTGGACACAATCCCATGCTATGGGCTCTGGGATGACCCTGCTTGAGCAGGGAGGTTGGGCCAGATGACCCACTGTGGTCCCTTGAATCCTCAGGCATTCCATGATTCTGCGGTCCAAGAATCATGACATTGGTAAGGTTGGAAGGGACCACTGGAGGTCATCTGATCTACCTGCCCCTGCTCAAACAGACCACCTAGAGCCGGTTATACAGCACCATGTCCATACAGCTTTTGAGTGTGTTCAGGGATGGAAACTCCAAAGCTCCCTGGGCAGCCTGTGCAAGGGCTTGGTCAAAAATGAGTGTGTTTTAATGTTCAGGACAAACCTCCCATGTTTCAGTCTGTACCCATTGCCTCTTGTCTTGTCATTGGGCCATGCAGTGATGAGCTATAAGGATAAGGGACTGGGGTATGTCTTATGAGGATGGGCTGAGAGACCTGAGACTATTTAGCCATCTCTAGACATACTGTTGGATGCTGTCTGTTTTGTCCATGTCTCTTGTAAGGAGAAATCCAGAACAGGACATAGTAATCCAGCTATAGTTTCAACAGTGGTAAGTAGAGAAGAAGGATCCTTTCCCTAGACCTGCTGGCAGTACTCTGTCTAATGCAGCGCAGGATGCCATTCACCTGCTTTTCCCCAAGGCAGCATTGCTGCCGGCTCATGCACAGTTTGGTATGGAAGGACCTTTCCTGCAATGCTGCTTTCTAGCTCTGTGGACCCCAACATATATCAGTATATGGGATTGTTCTCCTGATGTAGGATATTGCAATTGCCCTTGTTGAACTTCATGAGATTCCTGTGAGTCCATTTTTCCAGCCTGTTGAGTTCTTTGTGAATGTTCGCACAGCTGTCTGGTGTATCAGACACTCTACCCAGTTGTGTACTGTCAGCAGAAGAAAGCAAACTCAGACCTTAGTTTTGTAAATTGCTGCAGTGGTACTGAAGATTAGGATTGAAATAGGTCAGAAGGAGGTGTCTTGTGGGGACTACTAACATGCTTTGTGTGGTGATATTATCAAGGAAAAAGAAACATCTGGAAGCACTGAGAAGGAAACATGACAGCTGCTGCCAAAACAAAATTGGGAAATGGAGCAGTAAGCAGTCCATATTTGGTATTTCATAAATCTGTTCAGCTATGATAGAAAGGTTTGGATTGGAATAAACCTTCAGAGATCAAGCCCAACCCCTCTGCTGTGGTCAGGGGCACCTTCCATGAGACAAGTTGCTCAAAATCCCATGCAACCTGACTTTGAACACTTCCAGGGATGGGTTGTCCAGTGTCTCACCACCCACAACAAAAAGTTTTGTCCTTATGTCCAATGTAAACTTACCATCTTTCACTGTAAAACCATAGCCTCTTGTTCTGTAGCTACAGGCCCTGGTAAAAAGTCTCTTTCCACTTTCTTACAGACCCACTTTGTATATAAAGATCACAGTAAGGTGTCCCTGGAGCCTTCAGGCTGAACAACCCCAGCTTTGTCTTTTTTTCTTAGGAAAGGTGTTCCAGCCATCTTGGATCATTTTTGTGGGCCTTCTCTGAACCTTCTGTAGCAGGTTAATGTCTTTCTTGCTCTGTGGACCCCAGCGTAGGGCATGGTACTCCAGTAAGCAGCTCATGATGTACAGGGAAGAAGAGGGGCAGAATCACTTCCTTTGACCTGCTGGCCAAATTCTCTTGATGCAGCCTGGGATACAGTTGGTTTTCTGGGCTGCAGATGCAATGATCCAATGATTTGTCCTCTAGCACTCCCCAGTCCTTTTCAGCAGGGCCATTCCCAAGCCCCTCATCTCCCAGTCTAGGAATTGCAACAGCTCAGGTGCCAGACATAGCATTTGGCCTTGTTCAACCTCATGAGGTAGTCCCACTTCTCTGGCCTGTCAAAGTCCATCTCGATGTCACCCCTTCCCTTAAGTGAATCAATTGCACTGCACAGCTTGGTGTCATCTGCAAACTTGCAGAGGATGCAATCAGTCTCATTACCGGTGTCACTGATGAAGATGTTGGGTAGTGTTGGTCACATTTTGGACTCCTGAGGGACACCACTAATTACTGGTTTCCACAGAGGTGTGAAGCCATTGACTTTCTGGGTTGAGTTTCATTGATTCTTGCGATGCAGTCATCCAGCCAGTTCCTCATCTTTGTAATGACCCATCCCTCAATGCCCTGTTTCTTTGAGTGGCAAGAATTTTGTGAGGGACCATATCAAAGACATTCTAGAAGTCTTAAGTAGGTGATGTCTGTTACTCTTCCCATGTCCATGGGCACAGTCACTTTTGTAGAAGAGTGTGAATATATTCTTCCGAGAGATTGTTTGTTGTCCTGCAATATGTTCTTCCATATAGCTGAAATACTCTTTGGAAAGTACTTACAGAAATTTAAATGCAAGTATTAATTAATGGCTGAGACTGTCTAATGCGTTTCCTCTTGCCAAATTCGACTGCTGGTTTTGTGAGTTGTGTATGCAGGGTTTTTGGTATTTTTTGAGGGAAAAAAATGGGATGTGACAGGAGCATAGTCTTGAGTTACTCCCTTTTTTGAAAGGTTATATTTGCAATACTGATTTTAAGAATATTTCTAAACAGTGAGGGAAAAGGTTATTCCTTGATCGGCTACCTGTATGTGCTCAGACAGTGGGCCTCTTGTGTTAGTTTGGCCACAGACATTTGATGCAGGCTCTCACTTCCTTATGAAATTTGAAGAAGCAAATGAAAAACCAGAAGATGTCTCTTCGGAAAGGAAATTAATATGATAATGAAACTGAACACAGTAATATGTGTTTTTCTCTCGCGTCTTTCTACCTGCTTGAGTTGAACAAAATCACATTTCTTCTGTTTTACGAAAGTTGACATGAAATGGCGTCCTTTACATTTTAGGTCTCTAAATGACTTACGTGTTTTCCAGATGTTTTTTCAGAACACCTCTGTGGAGCTTGGGGGCATCTGTTGATAGTATTACTGATGCTAGTACTGATAAGATATTAGAAAAAATTTTCTGTGTTGATTTTTCAAGTGTTAATTTAGAAAAGCACAAGAGAAGATAGCTATTGTAGTTTGGGACAAGGCATAACCTTTTTTCCACAGTTCATTTACAATCACATCTGAATTTTTAATTCAGTCCTTTTCAAGAGATACAGAAGAGTACATCTTACATCTGTCTTAAGAACAGAAGAGTGCTTTAACTGTTTAGTGATAGGAATGAAAAAACCAGATATTTAAGTAAAAAAAGGTGTATAAGTAAAATCAGGTGTTGGAGATCTCAACAGAGCTGCTTTAAGGTGAGGAGTGAGATTGTAGGAGCTTGTGCTCTATGAGCAAGGAGCCTAAAGGAGACCTGTCACTGTTTAATTATAGGAACACTGTTTCACAAAGACATACTAGCCCTATCTTCGTAAGTCTTTGTCAGAGGTTGAAAATGTTCAATATTTTGATTTGATTGAAATCAAATCAATAGTTTGATTGAAAATATTCCATATTGTATGTTTAATTAAAGCTCTCTTTATAGCTGGACTCTGCCTAAAATGTGGGAGGTAAAAAGCTGTACTACCTTTAAAATTGTTAGGAGGTGCTTGCTCAGAGACACTATTGCTGTTTTTTATTTGCCGAGTTTTGGGTCTTTATGGTTTGGTTATGGAGATGCTGGAAAATAAAAATCTGAGGCAATAAAACCTACATCTAAACAGTACAGTAATATGAGTTTGTAATTCCTTTTCTCCCTTTGCAAATATGAAGAACTTCTGGGTTTGCAACAAAATGGTGGGTGAACTACCGATGTTTTTAAAATCACTGCTGTGGCTAATTATCTTAGTGCAGTCACTTAAGTATGCATCATTGCACTCTTCTCTACCTTCCCACTTTCCTCTGAAAGTGGACACAGCCTTTGCTCTGCAAGTAATGATAATAATTGGTACGAAGACAGACCTGTTACTCATCCTTTTTTGAGCACATTTCTTATGGCAGATGTCTAGTTTTTAATTAACTGCTAATGAACATGCCTAGTAGACCATGATACTGCTGCCAGCCTTCTCCATTTTATATCTCACTGCTGCTAAGCTCTTGAAAGGTCACAGAGCAGGCATTAGTGTCTTTGAAGTGATGGGAAAGTGATTATATGCACAACATAATTGTTTGCAGGATCTACTATGGCAAATGTTTAGTTACTAAATGCATCTGATGAGCGTTGCTGTTATCCCTCTCCCTGGTCTTTAGTCTCTTTCTTCATGTGCAGCACATATTCTTTTTACCCCTTCTACAAAGATTATACAATATGCTTTTAAAAATTAAAGTTTTTAAAATAAAAAGAATATGAACTTCTGGAAAGGATCATCTTTATGGATAATCCCCTATCTCTTGGGGAAAACTTTAAACCTATTATGAGTAAGTAATATATGAGCAATATATCAGTATACTGAAGTCCTAAAAAGCAATGAACATCAGATAATAAATACAAAATCATGATATAACTTTGGTGGCTTGAAAGACCATGATCAGGATTTCAGTCTTAAGTCATGCAGTGCCATATTTACAGATCTTTGTGTGCCATGCCCGTAAGTAACTATTTGCACAGCTACAAAGACACACAGGGCAGCTTTGCAGTGCACTTTCAGCTCTCGTACCACACCTTGCCCATTGCTCCCTACTATCCGTGTGCAATGCCACCACTGAACACAGGACACAACCCTCCCACTCTCAGCTTCAGAACCTTTTATAGAGCCTCAAACTGTTCCTCGTTTCTCAGACTTTCAGAATGCGTGGTATGTAGGCTACGAACCAGAGCCAGGGAAATGGTAGGTAACGTGCCGCTGACATTTCTTGAAATGTTAACCTATGTTTCCTGAAATCAAGTGGATTGACTTGTTTGCTAATTAAAGCAAGCAGGAGATACATGAATAAGGGTTATCTTCATACACTTCCCGAATGGTAGGGACAAGAATGGAAACCATTTAACTCCTGTTCCCTGTTTTGACCTTCACGTGGTCACACTGCCAAAGAAGCTAATGTGAGCTTATTGTTGGAGAAGGGAGGAGGTTTTTCTTCATGAAACCGCTTTGGAAAGAATAAATCGCTTTTTATTCTTAGGCAGTTGCACATCAGAACTAGGTAACGTGGGGTGATAGTGCAGCTGGAGACAAGTAAGACCGTTGCCAACAATGCTGCACAGCACTGCTGATTCATGTTGTCTCAGAGCTAGAGTGCAGATGACTGACCTGGCTGAAGTGGTCAATGAGGAAGGAGGTGACAAAATTACCATCTCTCAAAGAGGTTGCCAAAATATCAGGTTATCTCCTGTTTTGAGGAAATGTGCTGGAAACTATTAAAGTCTTGTTAAAAAGTCTGTATGAAGAGGGATGTCTTATTGTTCTTTAGAGACTGGATCCAAAAAACAAACAAAACCCCCAAACCAGACCCCTTCAGCCCTGTCAGACTTTACAGTGGTTCTTACTGATAGTTCTTCAGTTAAGTGAAGCTTCACTAGTAAAAACTGATTGATATTGTAGAAAGTGGTCTGCTGTGTTAATAGCTACTTAAAATAAAAAATATTCCTAGTGCTTCCTTCAAAATGTTGCCTTTTGTGTTGTTGTAAACACATTAAATTAGAAGAGTAAGAAGTACTTCTCTTTTACCATGTTTTCTAAACATACTAAAAAGGGTGGTGATCAGGTATATGTATTGAAGTGTAGACTAGCTTGGCTTTTTATGCAGCACTTGAAAATAAATTCCTGATAAGTGGTGTGAGAAAGACTTGGTAAACGTGTGGCTTTATAGAATTGACTAAATGGATTGTGGTAAATTTAAAGATTTATCTTGTATATCAAAATAAGTAAATGATTGCTGCATGACAGTTGGGACAGCAGAAAAGTGAAAAATTAGCAAGTGCAGTCCAGAGTTCTTGAATGTCAGCCCCTTTGTCTGCATAATTTTATAAACAGCTCAAGGCATGTCTTGGGATGGGGTTATGAGAAGTGAAAGTGTAGGAGGAGTTCAGCAGTTATATATATAAATAGTAATAAATAAATTCATTCATATGCTAGTAGGTGCTATACAGGTATTCTTGACAGTTTGTCTTGAAAAGTCTTCACACCTGAAGAAACAGGTAAAATAATTCTGCATTGTTTTGAGTTGAGTTTTTTTGGAGTAATGGGTGAAATATTGTTAACTGCAGTCTAGGTATGATTTCAGTAGCTGCCAGCAGTACTGTAACAATTTTACATGCTCTTACAGAACCACTAGCATTCACCTGGTCAAACTTGAGTTCATCCTGTTCAGACATATGTTTATTTGTCTCCTTTTTGATCCCATGAATTAGATGTTACTCTAGCTTTTTTCCTGGTATCTGCCTTGAGCAGAGGGATAGTGGAGAGTGGCCAAGGTGGAGAGGATTGTTCTGTCTTCTATTCATATTCCCAGACACAAAGGAAGCATGAGAGAGAAGCAGAATATCTGTTAACCTGGAGCAGATTGTGGGAGCTATGACTAAGCTAAATGTGCTTTTGAAGCTTCATTTTCTGAAAAAACCTGCACTGAGCATTTTGGACAAATTAAATAGTTAGCTGAACTTGGTAAACATTAATAAAACCATGATAATATTTAAACTATGGGGAAGACATTCTAATGTAAAAACTCTGTTTCTAAAATTGCTTACAGATTATTTTAGCGGGTTGGTTACAGGGTTGTATGTCCATTCATTATGATTTTGATCTTGCAAGCTCCTCTTAAAACAGGTGGAGGTATTCATTAATACCATGTTTCTTGTTGAGAATTTCATGCTATCTAAAATACCTGGATTTTCAGCTCAAAGCTGGTTCCTAAAGAGAGTGTTAAGTCGAGAATAATTTCTGCTCTTTCTCCTAAAAACCTTGGCTAGAATAAAATCCAAATTAAACTTTACTAAATATTAAATTCAGTGTATCTTTTACGTTTTTTAATATTCAGGATAGAAATGTACTTGCTATTTCCAAACTGGGGGAAGAGAGGAATGCGAGTTTAAATCAATCTTGCCGCTGAACCTTTTTTTTTCCCCAGAGCAGTGATAAGGCCTTCTCTAGAAAAGGAAAGATGTTTGAGTCTTCTGTTGCTGTTCTTTATTGCCAAAAATGCTGTGGCAGGCAGTAGCTACCCAGAACAGCCTGTAGTTGTTGAACTTATTTGTCAGGCTACAAAATAAGTATCCAGCTAGTTTTTTTGGGACATTAGCAGAGTTGTCCTCAGACAGCATGATATAATGCCGTGTATATAGTGTGGTGGGTTAAAGGGGAGAGGCTAGATTAAGAAGAAACAAATAAATCCACTATAGATTCTGAATAATTAACCAAACTTCTGCCTTATCCTTCCCAAACTATGTGCTATACGTTGTTCTTCTGGGGATGATGATACCACTGGGAACAGCAGCAGCAGTTGCAGGCTCAGCATCTCTCCCATGGCCATGGACCTCCAGTGCCTCTAACGCCGCATCCATCAGGACTTCAGCCTCCAGGAATCCCTCCACTTGGAAGCAGTGCTGGCCTTCTTGCCCTCTCTAGTGCTTTGGGTGGGCAGTCTCACTTGGCAATAAAAGATGACAAGAAGCATCACGATGCAGACCACCACAGAGGTGAGAGGCATGGCAGGCCTGATTAGGACATTGTCCAGTTTGCGCATTGCTGCAAATTATATGCATCTCTAAAGAATTCAAGTTATATAGAATGAGAAAAAAACTGTTGGCAAACTTTAAAATGTCTGCATATATACCACTGAAGCAAAATGCAGCTTGGAATTTTTCAATATTTTAAAGGGGATCACTAGGTGTCACCTGCTCTATACTACGCAGGGCCTTTTGACATCCTGGTAAATGCTTAGTTGTAATAGCAGTGGCCTGCACCATATTGTGGAAGATTGTTAAACTACATAATGGTGATTTTTTCAAAGAAAGTAATGTTGTTAAATGGGTGGGTGGGAAGGTAGGGGGAACAAGAAGTTAAATTTTGAAATGAATGTGTTAAAACAAAAGATTTAGATAATTGCATCTGTTACTTTAGTTTCATAAGCTTAAATTCTAGTACTCAGTTAAATATTGGGCAAAATTGCACTTGACTAATTTTTGAAAAGAAAATAATTTATTCTGTCATGAAATAAAACTAGGCTTTGTGTATGGTTAAACTGTAAATCATGTTTACAAAATACTGTAATTTTCAGGAAATCACTGTATTAGGAATGTGCAATGACTTATATAAATAAAAGCCATTTTAAAACTGTTTGTGGCTTGTGCTCTAATTTTTTTTCCCCCCTTTTTTATTTCTGTTCTTGCCTCTGTGTCTGAACGGGCATGTCTGTCCATTTCTTGGTTACTGCGGGAGCAGACAGAGAGCCAGGCACAGTAAGTACCAGCATTCCTGCTAATGTTTCCATTTCCAATAATGTAATAGTCAGATGTTGTGCAGTTTGTCTGTTTTGTCTTCCTTTGAGTCATTTTCATGATACAAGGCATATGTGTTTTCTGTTAAGATATGTCTTGGTTTATGCAGAACACCAGCTCATTTGTTTGATGGACTGTATGAAGGAGTTTTGTTTCTGAGCAGAATGCTTGTAGGCAAACTTGAACTTTAGTTTGCTTATTGGTGGCAGAAAGGGGGCATGAAGCTGCAAATCAAAAAGAACATTGCAAATACAGCATTTTTAGTCCAGAGTTAAGATTTTTAGTCTCTAGGATTTTCAGGTATTAGAGTTGGAGAATACATGAGAAGTTTAAATGTGAAGATTTTGAATGTGTCACTGTGGTGTTTGGCCCTAGGAGGTTTTTATAACTGCATCTGTTTACACCATACTAATGTCATTAGTGCTTAATTTGTGCTTCAGGTATAACTTCTACAGCAATGCTTTTTTCCCTATAGATATAAGCTGTAATAGAATTGGTCCTATCTGAAAAGGCCTGTGAAGAACTTCTCTGTTGCTGCTTTTCATGCTGTTTCATTTTTAGCAATATTGCTGTATTAATCTGTTAGAGATGGTCATGTGCAACTTAATGTCAATTCAAGTAACAAAACTAATTCTGTTTGTTTATGTCACAGGTGAATTTGGGCTCTATTTTGTTCCTTTTCTCAATTAGAAAAGATAAGAACTAGGAAAAGTTATTTGACAGATAGCTTTGTAGAACTAAACTTCTCATTTTTATTGCTGCTTATTTAATACATATACAAGGCTTGCTTGGCAGTTATTTACTGGACTATCTCTGTGTCTTTTGCATCAGTCTTTTAGATTACTAAGCAAGAAGCATTCATTTCAGCTTGCTTAATGTTATTAATGATGGTGTAACTGCAGAAATAGTTTTAAGCTGGGTTTTTGTGAAGTCTCTGACTTACTAAGGAATTTTTGCTCCATGTGGGACATACTTCTTAAAGTGCTGTTAGTTGACTGCAGGCATCCCAATAATTTTTCCAAAGGGCTGAGGAAGAAGGTTTGCAGTCTGTGTCTGTGTGCACACATACATGCACATGTGTTAGTGATGGCTCTGTGTTTTGATTTGGTTGTTTTATTTCCTGTTCTTGCCCTGGTCCCAGCTTCCCCTGCCCTGTCCATCATGTAATTTGGTCAGGGGTTTGAATTTAAAGTCAGATGCTTAGAATTGTGAAATTTGGACTCTGAATTCATCTTGTAGCTGAGAATTGTTCTTGCTCGTGGAAGGAGAATTATCAAAAATTAAACCTGGCTTTTGTGTTGAAGGAGAGTTGCAGGATCACTTGCTTAGTTTACTATAAATGTAAATTTTACTTTAACTGTGTAAAATTGTTGCTGCAGTTGCTTCTGTCTCCATGTGTCTAACTGATGATTGCTTGGTTATTACTTGAAGCAGACTGTTTTTATGCTGCGTTTATCGCTAATTAACTTTTAAATAATCTGAGGCTTTATAACATAAAGGAATTTTGCCATGTGGATATATTGAGTTCTGGATACTACACTATGGTCATTCTAGTTTCTTTTTGGTCTCAGTGTAGGATAAGACTTCATAGCTAACTTAAACTTTATTAGCTCGATACAGATAAACTTGAACTTAAAATTGTTTAAATACAGTGTTACATCAAAATCGTGACTTAACAGTAAATGATACCTTCAACGAAATAATCATAATTCAAAAGATAGTTAAGTTCAACTCTGTGGCTAAAATGATCAGCTGGGAGTTATGGGCTCTTCAAACGTCTCTAATTCTCTCGTATTTTTAATGAATTTTATTTTTTTTTTATTTTAAAACATATTTTTAAGGATAATATGAAATGGGTCTCAAGTACCCAAGGCATAGCAGCAGGTCTGTTTGGTTATTATGTATGGTTGAATCACTTCAAAACATCTGGGTCATGAAGATAAAATCAATTTGATTTTCAGAATAACATTTAAAAAATGATGGTGCTGCCAAAAATCCTGACAGGCATGCTTTCATAATCCAAGCCACCAAACCCCATGCTGTTTGTAAGTTACCTAAATTCACCGTGATGTTTGGTATTACTGTGCAGTTCTACAGTATGATTTCCATCAAGTATGTCTAGCATGACCTTCGAGCACTATCAGTAGAAGCTAACATCTTGAAATGTGGAAGTTCAAAAAATTAAAATGTAGTCCTTGTCCTGTGGGGTTTTAAATTGAGTTTTTGTGAAATAACTTTGAGTTAAAGCGTATTGTGACAGATTGGAGCATATTCATTTTTAAATTAGATTTGGGATTATTTTTTTTAAGTCTCCTTAGATAAATAAGCAGTCGCTTTTATGTATTGTATGCCTAGAAATACACCAAAAGTAGTGAAATTCTTGTATTTATAAATTAATATAAATACATGGCTTCATTATTTTTTATTTTGACCAGTTTAACTACTTTTGTTATATCTAAATAGCAAGGGCTACATTTTTCTTTTATACATTAGCTCAAGTTCCAGAAAGTAAAATGAAGAAAAGTTTTTTGGTAAATGCATGCTTGTGTAATGTATAACATATAAGCTAGTAATAATAGTATACTTATTACATGAATGCTGAAACTATTTTGTCAAATTTGAATTGCGTGACTACTTCACGGCTGGGAGGTTTTTGCTGATGTATCTCTAACTGTCCCAAACTGTGTTGTGTTATTGTGCAAATGCAGGCATCCCTTCTAATGTGGCAAATCCAGGTAGTGAAACCAGGCAAGGGAAGCAAGTTTTGCAACTAAAACTGAAAGCTTTGAGAGATGTCAATATAAAAGAACTCTGATGTCCACATTTTTTTCTTTAGGGAATGTACTTGCAACATTTTTCAAACTCGTCATAGGTGTTCATTTATCAGTTGTCTTCCCACTATTCTAGTATGCTGTTTAGACATCACAGAAATGCAAATGTTTTGGTGCACTCTGTTGTAACAGTGGTGATTTTCAGACAGAGAAGTCTTACTTCATTGTGTGCTTAGGATTTGCATTAGTTGATGTTTATCTTTTTTCCTTGTGAAAAATCCTGAGCTTATTTTCTTAGACCTAGGAAGTATTCATAAATTTTCCCAGACATTTTTTTTCCTTCATTGTTAAGCATAAATGTTGCTATTGTTTTGTAAAGCAAATGCTCTTTTCCTACAGCAGAAAAACATTCTGTGCCCTGAGCTCTCTATCCTACTCTTCGTCTCCCAGTCTTGCAGAAGGGGGGCATGAGCAACTGAGTGCTATTTTCTGGATGATATTATGTGCAAGGTGTTTTTGTTTTGTGTTTTAAGTCTTTTAAAGGGGGGAGGAAAATCATTAAAGTTGTTATACGGAAGTTTAGGGTACTGATCAGCGTAGCACAGGTATGTTTCTTGGACTTTGTGAAGAAAGAATGGCTCCAGACTACAAATTAGCTTCAGCAGAGGTTGCTTATATGTAAGAGCTGTGGGTTGCTATGTTGCAGTTTAGTTTGTAGCTGATAGAAGGCAGCATAAGGATGATGACAAAGGACAAGGGGATTGAGGTGGTCTGGTATAAATTTTTATGGATTCCTTGATTTTGACAAACATTAGCTAGAAAATACTGAAATCAACAGAAGACTTATTTCTTGTTAATGTCTTCTAACGTCTTGTAAAATCTATGTAACTTAAAATGGTGGTTGAAAAGAAGGGGAAGTCAAGTACCCTTCCATCAGGAGTGATTTGACTGACTTTAAAACCTGCTGACTTTATAAGTCAGCTTTTGGGTTGTTGGGATGTGTGTTTGCAATAAGCATATTGAACAAATTGAACCTAATGATTCTGGAGTAGAATAGCTTTGAGTGCAGTCTTCTTTTGTCGCTTTGGGGGATATTAAAGTCCATCTTCCAGCATCTACTGTATTCCTGTCAGTGAGTCCTGACAGCAACTGATGTCTTGGGTGTAGTTGTTACACTTGATCCTGTTTAGCCTACTGAGCAAGGAATTGCACCTGTTCCTGTCCGTATGTGCATGCCTGTAGGTAGCACTCGTGCATGGTGCAGCGGCAGGGTAGAGGTCCCGTGCGTGGTTAAGTAAAATAAACGCACAGGCTCCACTGAGCAATGCAGGCAAGCCCAAGTTGTTAGCTGTGATGGCTGGTGGCTGTCCTTGGCGTGGATGTAGGGCGAGTCAGGGGATGACCGAGCACAGAGCAAGCCTATGTGTGTGCACATCTTTGGGGGAAAGGGGAGTGAGAGGACTAAGGAGCCCAGCACTAGAGAAGGTCTTAATTGGGACCAGCTGTAGTTGAACCATGTACACAGATGTAATGTAAATACTGTTATTTAATTGCTGTAATGATCAGCATAAAGTCAGTTGTCAGTTCTGCATGTACTATTCTGTATGAATTGTCTGTGCTGTATTATAAGTGGGATAATGGGATAAATGAGATACTGTGTGCTCTAAGCCTGTACCTCTGGCATGCATACTTGAGGTTTGGAAGTGGTTCCTGTTGGGAGCAGTATGGCAGTCAGAGAGGTGCATTTGAATAATGGGCATTATATTCCTATTAGGGAAACTGCCTTCTTTCTGTGCATCAGAACTAGGTTTTTGTTTCATATTTGCCTTCTGGTGGTTTCAGTATTTAACTTTTGCTTATTAAGTATTTAACTTTGGCAGCAGAGTTGCTTTAGGATCACAAGTTGCCTGTTATACAGCATTTTTGCTGTATAGGAATCAGTGCTACATACCTTTCTATTTTCTTTTGGGACTTATTTGAAGAAAAGGGCTTCATGTGTATAAAGCAAATGATTGAAAGAAAAGAAAAACACATAAAAGTGATTTTGACCACTTGCTCTGATCTGAGCTTCATGATTTGCAAATGTTGCATTGGTAATCATTAATAAACTAAACTCTTAAGTATGAAAGGAATATCCTCAGTCATGTATCTAATCTGTTGAAATTAAGACAAATAAAAATTTGTGCCATGCAGTTTCTCTTTAGGATATCAACTATGCCGGTGTAAACCTTTTTGCCCTTTTTGCATAAGCTGATTATTATTGAAGATCAATCCCAACTGAAAATTTCTGTAGAGTTATTAAAAACATATTATAGCCAAAATTAAAATTCTTGTCCTACTTTTGAAAATAAGTCAGTTGTTAGGAGACCTAGATAGAAGAACCAAACAGATTACTGTTCTGAAAAGAAGATAAGGAGACTCTAATATTGTGAAGCTGTTGCTGCTGTCTTCTGGCTGGCCCTGTTTGATAGTGGACATACAGCAAATATAAACTCTACCAGAGCTGAAGTGAGGAAAGATGGCTTTCAGTATGCTGTCCTCACTGTTCCCTGGTCCTTAACATTACAAGGGTGAGAGATATCAATAGCCCAAGGCTTATATGATCATCTCTTTACCAGTTCTTGGTTGTATTTTCATTTATTTAATTTGTTCTTCAGTGTTCTGGATTTACCATTTGCACTATTTTAAAAGATTTATATTTTCACACTGTTGAATGAAATTTTACGTATTTGGTAGTTTGAATTATGGTAGTAGCTGACAGTAACAAGCTGCTTTTTCTTTACCTGATTTAGTCACAGTTGTTAGAACTTTCTTGAACTTCTATGGGAAACAAAACAGGAACTACTTAATCTTTGAGTTTACTGACAGATTTTGCCATAAAAAGAGCACACTCGTACTTGCAATTTCTAATGTAACTATTGGGGAATGAGCTGCTCTACAGCAGTTTCTAGAATGGGTGCTCTGGTCACAGAGAACAGTGGTTTAAGTTAATGTGGTAAGTTATAGAAAGGTGGTGTCAATATGACATAGGGGATATGTTTTGCAGAATTGGCTTGTGATATAATTACGTATTCATGTGAGAAATCATCAGTCTTTTGAAGAAAAAACAAATTTAATAATCTTTGTTTGGCATTTAGGACACAGTGGGAGCTGGGATTTCCTACGTATGTTTCACAGTTTTGAAATTCTACAAGACAAGCATTATAAAATATTGTCAGCATTGTCTAGGTAGACTAAATTAAAAAAGAAAAAAAAGAAATCAGCTATTGTAGTTATGCCTATAGGTTGCCAAAATTTGCAAGCTGTAACTCCAAATAGCAGGTTTGATAAATTTTTTCCAGCTGTTGCCCTTTTGCCACCTTTCTGCTATTCACACTTTTTTTTTAGAAAATTAGAGCAAGGAACTGACTTTATTCTCTTTACTGCATTTGCTTTAATTGTTTTGTTCTAAACTCTTCAGTAGTAAAATAGGTATTTTTAATTATTTTTATTAAGAAAAGTATCTCTTAACTAAAAGACTTTCCTCCTTAAGAGGAAAACATCTCTGGTCAAGTTTGAATTGACACCTTACTTCTTAAGGTGTTTCTACTGCTTCTTAAGATGTTTCTACTGCTACAAACGTGATGGATTCAATATTAAAACGTTGAAAATTAGTTTTAATGGTTTTCAGACTAGTGAATCCCTGAAGTTGTGTGCTTCTGGGAGGAGAAAAGGGGTTAAATTCCGACTGTATTTGTCAAGGCAATTAGTTCAATGATCCAACAAGCCCACCTTTTAGCTACAAAACATTTCGGTAAAGACATTATTTTGAGCTTCTTTATACTGAATTTCAATAGACCCTCCTATATGCTTTATGTAAGCCCTTTGGCATTTGTTTAGCTTGAATAGTCATGAATAAAAGAGCTTAGAGTTGGCTTTAAAGTGCAGCTTCTGAACTAGGAAAAAGAGGATTCAGATTGCCTTATGTACCCTGTTTCCTTGTCCTTTTCCTTGGGGCTAAACATTTGTGTCTGAGCAAAGCTACCTTGACGTCTTCAAGTTTTAAAGGGGAAGCTATTCAGTGCACAGTTCACTGGCTATTAGTATGTGTTTGTGATATATTACAAGTAAATATCTGTGTCTCTTGGGTAGATCTAAATATGTCCTTTGAGGGCTTACACTGAAGTACATGTTGGTATGAGACTTTTCTCTTGAGAGAGATACATGTATGGATGTAAACGCGTGTTTCCTGATATATTTATGTGAGTCTATATTTATTTATCTAGGCATGTACTTGGCTTTTAGGATCTAGGCTTACCAGGTCTTTGTGAAAGGAGATTTTTTTCTCAACCCATTCAGTATTGTTCGAAGCATTAACACATCAGTGAACAAATTGCCCGCTTGCATATGCTAATCCTGCACTTAAAAGAACTCATTGTAACACATTTTAATGCTTTAGCTGGAACTGAGATGGAGATGGGAATCGGGAATCACAGGCATATCAAATTGTCATGTGACTGAAAAATGTCTAAAATGCTCTTTGGGTCAACAGTTTGTACTTAGCATAACTTAGCATGAATGAAAGCAGTCCATGTAGTTTGAGGAAAAGATTAGTCTTTGCTTTTGTCTTTTGTGTGTGTGTGTTGGCCTCAGTTTTTCAGATCAAGTCTGATTAAGCAACACTTTAGCCTTAATTTCACACTAGTAGTGAATGTTATGCTGGAAGTAAAAATATTTGATCTTTGTTTGTAGTACATTTGTTGAAGGAATCCAATTGGAGTTTAGGCCAGCTAACAATTGATTACTGCATAACCATAATCAGCAAATAATTGTTATTTTAAGCATTAAAGGCAAGCTGCTATTTATCTGTCCATACCTGCAGGTGTAGGCATACCAAAGCCTCATCTATTTATGATGTTCTAAAAGTGACTGATCAATCAGATTGTGTAGTAAATCTCTTTTATTTTATGGAATCTGAATATTAAAAAAAATAGTAAAATCGTTGTTATTTGCTCATGAATAAACAGCAAGCCTGTTTCTCCTAAACAATAAATTCAGTTGAATTAATTAGTTACATAGATGGTGACTGACAAGTGATCTAAACTTTTGATAAGTTGAACAATGAAAAGCCTAGCTTCTTAGAATGCCTGAAGCTCATGTTTGTCTGGAGGACTTTGTTTTGAATTAAAGAATAAGTAGGTATCACATTTCTAAAGAACCATCACATTGATTTGAGTTTTTAAGAATTTATGAAGGAATCCTAAAAGGAATTTTTGATTGACCTTGTTTTTTGTCTTTACAGAGTAATTCTCTGTTGGTCCCTGACAGTCTACGAAGCACAGATAAACGCAGGAATGGCCCTGAATATGCCAATGACATCAAAAAGAGAAAGGTGGATGATAAGGATTCCAGCCACTATGTAAGCAAATCTGTGTCAAAGAAATGATTAATTTATTTGCACATACTGTGCTTGTATGCGGAGTAAAAGAGCTGTGAAGAACAAGGCAACTTTCCTGTGGCTGAAGTAGTATATGAATATATATGCCAGAGAGACACAAGATTCAAATTGTGGGAAGAGTAGTGAGTCAGTAGTTTGGGATATTGTGAAGTAATAGTCCTCAGTAAGAGTAGCTCTTTGGGATTCACGTGTGCTCCAGGGCATTCTTCAGAGTTTGAGTGACATTCTTTCTGGACTGCTCTAGAAACTACAGGTTTGTTTGAAATGGAGGATTTTGTTACTGAGAGGGGTTTGGTAAATTTTAATGATAACTAGCTATTACCGTGCTGAGTTATAATTACCATTGCAAATTGCATATGCTGTCAGGCTGTACCAATTTACTGAAGTTTGCTTTTGGCTGATACGACAATTTCAGCAGAAAGCAAATTGAAATATTGAAAGTTCACAGTTTTGTGTTCTGCATTTTTGACTAGCTTGCTTGTTGCTTGGTTTCAAAGAGACACTTCAGTACAACAATGTGTGTGAACATCAGAAGGTTCACATAGGCTTTTGACTTCTAGTCTATATGCTCAGCCAAAACACAGGATGGTACTTGAATAAGCCTAAGAGACTAGGACTGGTGTGAGAGAGTACTGAAAAGCAAAATTTAAATCTAGCAGAACATACTGTACTTTGACATAACAATAATGTGGCAAATTGTCTGGTTTATGTGATTCAGATCACTAATTAGTTCTTGGTTACTGAAACCCAACAGAAAATTAGGTGCCATTTTATTTTCTCAGTGTTTGGTAGGGTAGTTCTAATTTCTCTCCACTTGGATAATATCTTTGAGCAGCTGTTGGGTATTTTAGTACTGTTAATGGTTTTACAAGTTGTATTTCAATCACTTTCTAGTAATAATGTTTTGATTACAGAAGGGTTTGGCAAACTTCCCCATGCTACTCCCTTAGCTTTAAGAGTTTGATACTCTATTGGCCTTTTCATTTTAAATATTTGAAGATTAAGCATTCTTGAGCTACACTTGATATAAAAAGGCAGAAAAAGCTTAACTTACATGTTTTTCTTCTGTTTCTACTGTAAAGAAATGTAAAGGATGTTATTGCACAGTAGAAGCAGTTTGTTTTAATCCACATTTTAAATATGTTTCTGTCCACTGTTTATCTGAAATGGATTTTGCAGCTAAAGGCAGGATCAAATTAAAAAATGGAGCAAAGCAAGGATATTTGAAAGTTCCAGATTTATTCTAATCTTGGAGATGATTTTTGTTTTTTAGGGTCCACCAATTATGCAAATACAAAGCTGCTGATTTTGAGCTTATTTTAGATGAGGCCCTTGTATGGACAAGGAAATACTGTTTTTGTCAAAAGGGGCATAAATGAGATCTAGGACCTGTAGGTTTTGGAGAAAGAATGCAAAGTGAATTTTTTTCCCCTTTTTAACTTTTGACTAATTTTCATATTAGTACCTATGTAGTTTCAGTGTGTGGCTTTATTAGTGAGGAGAATCTTCTGATATTAGTAGAAGTTACAGGAGATGCCTTAGATAATCCCAGGAAATTTCTCTTTATTAAGAAGACAAACTTAGTGGAGTTCACTTAAGCATTGCTTTGCATCTAATTTTGCCCTCCTCCAGAGTGGTGTTTCTGGCAAACAAGTGTCCCATCTACTGTTCTCCCACATTCTCTCACATTCTCTTACCTGTTCTAGCACTCTGGGTGCTTCATACTTCTCAAGAGGTGGCAGATAACCAGAGATAAAGCTTTCATTTCCTTCGTTTGCACCTGTTGGTTGGATGACCATTCTGTTTCCAGTGGCACTCTTGGATCCCTAATATGTGGTATTTCTTGGAGCAAGATTCAGCTGTTAACAGAAGGGAAGGGTTGAAATTACCTGTTGGTTTAGTTGTTTGGGTTTTTTTTCAGTAGGATTTTCATTTTATTTTGTTTTGTTGGTTGATTGGTTTAGGGTTTCTTTGTTTGGTTAGTTTTGGGTGGCTTGGTTTTGTTTTGTTTTTTTTGAAGCATTGTGGCCTGAAGTGAGAGGAAGGATCTAGTGTTATGTGTGAAAGCTCAGACACTTTGAAGGCAAGAGATGGGGGATAGTTGAGCAATCTTGTATGTCTGGTTTGTTTGCATAGACACTTTTTAACTAAAAGTACTTTCATTGGAAATGTCAAACTTGTTCCCACAAAAATTTAAAGTTTTGACATTCACTTCATTTCTTTGTTTGGTTTTGAATCAAGACTCGCCTTCTGACTGAACCACTCTGTGATACTGTGGAAATCACTAGACCTTTGTGTATCAGAGTGTGTCTACTGGGCCTCTGTTGGAGATAGGGACCAGGAGGCATTATAGTAGCAGCAATCATTAGCTCAGCAGTTCAGGTGAACATAGATCTAAGTGAAACAGTCGAAAAGCTGCTTGACAAGCTGCAGTAGAACATTCCTGTTTAGGAATGTCCAAGTACTTTGATTTTCTTAGGCAGAAATGTTGAAACGCCCTGGCGTTTCTGAAGTTTTTTCTTCCCCAGAACTTTTCAGTTCAAAACTTGCCTTTCTGGAAAAGGGGAAAAATGGTACTATCACTTTGAGGAAGACGATTCATCAAACATGCCAAAAAGCTCCATTTTCTTGAGATCTGTTTTATGGTGTTTTTCCAGGTATGCACAAGTGGTACTTTCTTTCTCTAAATTAAAGCAAGATTAGTGTATGAACAGAGTACCCTTCTCTTTTAGGAGTAGTGATAACACTGTTTATGATGGTAATAAGGAGGGGCTTTGGACCATCTTGCACTGATGGTGAGATTGCCATCTTTCAATTAGTTCTACCTTACTTGGGTTTTACTGTTGTAGCAGAAATAAGGTGTTATGTTTCTGTTTTAATTGTTCTCCCTATTGCTAATAACTTAATGAAAGGCTGTTTGTTTTTTGTTTAGGAAAAACAAATGTCTGAGTAGATGCGTAGTCTTTCTGTCTGGGCTCTTATTGTACTAATTGAAATGAACACTATATTTATTTATTTTTAATAGGACAGTGATGGGGACAAGAGTGACGATAACTTGGTTGTAGATGTATCCAATGAGGTAACTTTTTTCATTTTTGTAGTCTTGACATTTGCCCAAAGGTGAAAGGAAAAGTACATTTAGATGCTAGAAGAAAAGTAATCCTCTGTGTGGATATGTTAAAATATTCACAACTCCTCCTTTTCACTAGTACTGCAGTTACTATGTCTTCCTCTGAGCTTTGTCTGGTTGCCTTCTCAGTTTTTCCTTCTGCTGCTTTGTCCAGGTCTGTTCCCTCCACAGCTGGCATTCCGACACTTCACAGCTGCTCTGTAGTGTAGAGGGCTGTGGTGAAGTGCATGTGGAAGGCTGAGGTTTTCAAACTATTGTCTTCAAATGAAAAATGAAGACATTATCTAACGTTGTATTTAATAGTAGGATTATTATTAAAAACTGTACCTTAAAAATTGCTTGTATTTTAATGTCCTACGTTAAAGACATTTTCCAGAAATGTCTTTTTTTTAGAATGAAGTTAGTTTACAAGATTTTCCACAGATTGTAGACACTTTTTTTCATCAGGGCTGAGATTTGGTAATGGCATCAAGGTGAAGCAATGGGTGTTCCCTTTTCTTCATCTTTTATTTAGTACAACACACAGATTTAGGAAGCCTGAATATGGTAGTGAGGTTCTTCAGCTCTATGGAAAGCACAGGGAGAGAAGGTGGTAGAGAAGTGCCCTCAGCAGCTCCAGGTGCCCAAACGATGTCAGCCAAGTAGAAAAATAGGTGTCCAACTAGTGATTTTAGTAATCCTTTCAGAAGGTCGGCTTACAATGAAACTGCTTAATAATCGCTCAGTAGACTTATTGCCCTTTTGTGAGGTGTGATTTCTCCCTGGTGCTATTCTTATGAGCCAAAGGAGCATGGAGAACCTGCAGAGCTCTGATAGCATTGTAACTCATGGAGCTGGCTATTTCAAGTTTAAGTAAATGCAGAGAGTGCCTCTGGAACAGAGAAAAATAATCACCTGAGAGGTGATTTCAGTTTTCCTGTAGATGTAAGTTGCAAGGCAATTACAGATGGTGTTTAGCAAAAATGTGACAGCTATTATGGCATGTAAAGATCTCTGTATGGGCCATTCCACTTAGGAGTTGGACTCGATGATCCTTGTGAGTCTCTTCCAACTCAAAATACTCAAAATACTGTGAAATTTGTGAGGGCATGCGTCTATCTCTTCTTGTGAAGGTAGAGCTGAGCAAGGTCTTTATCATCTAAAAGAGGTTATTGAAATGTTTATTGCGACTAGCAGAGCATGGAGAACGTACATGATAAAAACAGTGTCAAATTACTGCAGTTTCTGTTGGTCTTCCTTGCTCTTACCATGTTTTCTGCACTTGCTTTAACTTGTACTTAGGTATGCTTTGCAAGCTCTGTGCTTGGAAACAATTTATGATTACACGTACTGTAAAATAAAAACAGATTGCTTACTATATGACTTTACTTACTTTCTAGACTGATGAAGGGATTTCAGCTTTTTTCTGTAGAGATAACAAAATGTCTTGTCATTTGCACTAACTGCTTGAATTCTCTAGTTTTTTTTGTTTTCCCATAGACTCCTTTTTGGTGTTTGTGTACCAGTTTATGACACAGTTCTGCGCTGTTCTTCCCTTCCCATTGTTTTAGGATCCTTCTTCCCCAAGGGCAAGTCCCACTCACTCACCACGTGAAAACGGTATAGATAAAACCCGCCTACTGAAGAAGGATGCCTCCAGCAGTCCAGCATCTACAGCTTCTTCAGGAAGTTCCACTTCCCTCAAATCCAAAGAAATGGGTCTGGTAGGTAGCAGTCTGTGGTCTAGATAGACTTCTTTCTTGTAAAGTCTAACTCTCCATTCTTCTGCAGCTACTTGTGGCACAAATTACCAGGCATTAAACATTTGAAGCTGAAATTGGCTACTGGTTTTCCAGATCTTTAAAGTATTATTAAGCTTTCCTTCTCATCAGTATTTTCTGCCTTGTTTTGATTTCTTGTATTTCCTACATTTCTGTCAAATGAATTTCAAATTTATTACAAAGAACAAGAGTTGCTTTAAGCATTGGTTTGAGGTTTTTTATGAGCAATAACTTATTGTTTAGCATAGCCTGTATATAGTCACTAAGAAGTTCTTCAGGCTTTTGTTAAACTCTTCTAGATAAGTTGTTATTCCTTGAAGACTTTTTCTTGTAGTATCACTAATAATTTGATCTGATTCTCTGTAACATTTGTGTCATGCTTTTCTGATACTGTCAACTATGGTGGTATTTTGTTTTTGTAGTTAAATTTTCTGTGTCCTATAATAACTGAGATATTAATGATTTCAAGCTAAAATAGTTCAGTAATGCATACTGTATTTTCCTGAAGAAAAGAATTAGCTCAGGCATTCCTTTTTTTATGTTAGTAGAAGAGGAAAAATAACTTTCCACATTTCTTATTTTAATTTTGGCAGCAATCAAAAAGGTCAGCATTTCTCTCTCACAAGTTAATGTTGTCAGCATTGCGTGGATTTATGAAAATTGGCTGAGGGACTAGGTAGTAGGTGCCCAGCATCCCAGCTGCTGTTGTGATAAATTGTATAATATGGCCTGGATTAAAAATAATACTCATTTAATTTGTTTAATGATATCAGCATGAAAAAGCCAGCACGCCTGTTCTGAAATCCAGCACACCAACTCCTCGAGGTGATGTGCCAACCCCAGGCACTAGTGCAACTCCAGGACTCCGTCCAGGCCTTGGCAAACCTCCAGCAATGGACCCTCTGGTTAACCAAGCTGGTAAATGCATTACCTCATGTGTTTTTATGGTTCCCAAATTAATCTTTTTTTACACATGTGACTGTTAACTAAATATATTGCTTTGTTCTTGATATCAAGAGAGGGCTTGATGAGAAGCAGATGTTTGGATTATCAAGAGTTTGAATATCTTTCTGTCTCTTAGCCTTCTTTGTTTACTTTTGTCTTTATCTTTTTTTGCAAATAATCCAGAGACTGAATGCAATATAAAAAGACTTCTCAGAAGTTTCTGGTACTTATTCTGCATGCAATCCCTTCTACAGCCTTTGTCTGAGTCTACTAATATTTGCTGCAGTGCACAGCTTGACAAATGCTGGGGGAAGTTTACTTTTGCTATTCAGGCTGGTACACACAGTTGCTTCAGACATGAGCTGTGTAAACCATGTCTGTCAGCTTTACTGCTTAATTTGGCAAAGAAGAGATTAATGTAAACAGGGGAATATTACAGAAATGGAAATAGGTAATGCTAGAAGAGATTGCTAAAAGTAATCAGCAAGTTCAGACTTCAGTAGATCTTATTTACACTGAAAAGAGCCGATGGTACTGACAGATTATGGCATTGTTTCTTGACATTGTGTGTATGTGAGAGGGGAAGGTGAGGTGTTTTAGGGGAGCGAAAAGGTCTGCTTTCTTTTCTGTATGCAGGAATACATAAATAAACCCACTTAATTTCATTGTCCTGTAGCTGCAGGTTTGCGGACACCGTTGGCAGTACCAGGACCGTACCCTGCTCCGTTTGGAATGGTACCTCATGCTGGCATGAATGGAGAGTTAACCAGTCCAGGGGCAGCCTATGCCAGTCTGCACAATATGTCACCCCAGATGAGTGCTGCTGCTGCTGCAGCTGCCGTGGTTGCCTATGGAAGATCTCCTATGGTAGGCCATACGTTGCATGCAGTCTCAGTCCTCCGAGTTGTGGTTCACTGAGAAAAGCTACATGCTTCATTTAGCACTGCAGAATTCCCAACTCAGAACAGTGCCAGAGGCTTGACAGCTTCACTGCGTGCTTCACTTTGCTGTGTGGCTGTAGAAACAAATTTGCACCTTGAAAACAAAGAATCTCAGTGTATTAATTTATGTTTTCTTTTTGTTCTTCACCTTCATCAGAGCTTTAACTGATGGATAAATGACAAAAAATTATTTTGTGCTGCAAATGAAAAAGTGGTTTTGGTAGACACAAAGCATTTCACTGTATCTGTGGACATCTGCTTTTTTGTTGCTTTACCACATTTGTGTTCCATATAGACATAACAAATTAATCTTGAAGCATGTAAAAGTCTTTTTATCTGGGTCACTGTCCCTGTATTTTGTTGGGTTTTTCTGTGAAAATCAACCTGAGAAGTTGGTCAGTACCTATTTTGGAGCTCTGAGATTAGGTGTGTTAATAATAGTTGCTGTTGTGGGTGTAGTGAGTAAATGGAACCTGGTGGTTGTAGTGGCTGTCACACATGAGCTTGATGGCAGCTTTCTGCATAGACAAACTTACCTAGTACATTTGCAAAATTGGATTTATGCTTGTCAACTTCTCATTATTGTTTGTATGACCACTTTTTTCAAACTGGTAAACAGGGGCTTTGGTATGAAAATGCGCAAATTTTAAAAAGCGTACACCCTCCTTTTAAAGCAATAACAGTGTTTACTCTGTTAAAGTAAGAAGAAAAACTAAGTGGTTTTGGTCCAGGATTTCTGCTTGGATTATTTGATATACATACTTACTCAGGATATAAAACTTCAGTGGAATTGCAGTATGTAAAGAGGATGTAATTTTTGTAAGCTGTGGACAAGCTTGTTTGCATGCCACAAAGTGTCTGTGTGTGAGATCTCTCAGCTGCTGTGCCCACGCAGAATGCTGTGGAGGCAGTGAGATCCTAGCTGGGGCCCAAAGCTGCTTTCCAGCACCACACTTTGCCAGCCTGAGTATGTGCTAGCTCTCTCAGGAGTAAAGAGCCCTGGCATGGCTTCGTGCTGACATGGACTCTAATTCCAGGGCTAACACAGGACTCTCCCTGCTAAACAGGACTGCTGTGTTATGCTCGGTGGTGTGAATGCATGATAAATTATTTTCTGTTCTCATATGAGTGCTTCTATCAGAAGTATGCTCAGGGGGAAAAAGGTCTGGGTTTTCCCCCTCAAAGGCAGTTACCTCAAAGGTAACTGCCCGAGTCATGCAGTTACCTGATACTGTGGGTAAAAGCCACCTTTTGGTTAAATGCATAATATCTTGGGAGTGGAGAAAAGAGACTTGCTGAGAAATTGATGAGAAATTCAAAGTGTGAGATTAATTCAGTTTTTGTTTCAGGTTGGGTTTGATCCTCCTCCTCACATGAGAGTACCTGGAATCCCTCCAAATCTAGCAGGGATTCCTGGGGGAAAACCGTAAGTAACTTTTAACATTTTGGTAACATCTGCAATATCTAGAGGGAATGAAGTTATATTTGTCAGTGAACAGGGATTTCAAAGGGGTTAGTGTCTGGTTCTTTTTAAGAGGGTGTTTTAGACTCCTCCAGGTAAAACCTGCAGCATAAAAGTTCTCAAATCGTAGTTGTCATATCCCAAAACAGGTGTGTATATACCTATTTCCAGGGAAAAGTTGTTGAAGGTATACTTTAAGGTTTTTTTATTTCATTCTTTCTGGGGAAATTTAAGGGAACTATAAACTAAACAGTAAATAGTGGCAAAATGTGTAAGATAAAAATGTATTTAAACCAAAATTTGCACTACACTGAGGATAAATATGTAGTGCAAACTTGCAGACTCCTTGTCTGCCACTTGTTTTATCAGGCATGGGAGTCTGTAACTGATGACAGTGGGTATCTGGAGCAGTTACTTTAGCAACAGATTACACACAGCTTATACACTGGACCAAGCTATTTAGAACTTTTGTGTGAGTGCAGCTGGAGAGCAAAAAGATGATGAAGCAGTTGTGGAGCAGGTGGTGCATAGATGTAGAAGAGTTTTCACAGTAAGTTATTTTTATTCAGAAGTTTTGGTTATTGGTGAAGCAGTTGTTAAATAAAATGCTCCTGTGATGCTGTGACTTTTTGATGTTTCAATAAAATAGATTCAGCAGCATACATGAAATGTTTCAGTAATTTGGCTTTGGTAGACCATTGACCCTGAACTTAGCCAGTGCAGTAGAGTCGTGAGCATGTATGACCTCTGAAAAACACACAATCAGTGTTTGGGTATTTCTGGACAAGTAGTTTATGCGGGTACTAACAGAGCAAATTTAACTCAGCTGTTTCTCTGGAGAGAATGAGGCAAGACAGCTCTAGAATTTTTTTCAACACTCTGTTAGAACCTGTTCTTTGTTCACACTTGGCAGTCAGTCCTGACTTCTCTTTCAACAGGAACTTGCAATTAGAGTAGTTTTTCTCTACCTAGGTACTTACATAATTTTGATACTTATTTCACACGTTGCACTTTCTGTGCGGGATGTTCATGTTACATAAAGTCTATTTACCAATCTAAATTTAATTTTTCCTTTTGCAGTTTCAGGAAACGTTTAGAAACTCGTACTTTTAGGGTACTTTTAGGATGCTGTCTAAGTTGCAAGACAGGCTGTGGTGAAAGCTGTATTGAAACAGAGACATATTTCTGTTTGCTTTCATTTTGGGCTCTTCTTAGTAACTAGTGATACCTTGTAACGTCAGTCTTGCAAACATCCTTGAAAGGATACCAGATTACAGGCAAAAAAGTGTGTATTTTCTTCTGATCTTTTCCTATAACAATAGGAAAGCAGCAGACTAGTTTGGAAAGCCATCCTGAATGTGTTCATGTGGTTATCCACCATGCTTCTGAGAACAGGCTTAGCTATCTGTTGACAGTGTGAGAAACCTGTTAAATCTTAGTTGTACTGAAAGTTGGTGGTGTGTTGACAAGTTTACTGAAGTGAGGGCTCAATGAGTTGGTGTTGTGTATCAAATGTGGTGTATTTAAATTTAGTGCAGTAAGGATCAGGCTTTGTACTCAAAACTCAGACACGTTCTTGCTGACTTTCATAGAATTTGGCATACTTAAATAAAATGCTTTTGAAAATCACATAATTGAATGGCTGTAAGTTTTTACTTCTAAACAGGTATATTCATAAGCTTTGAATAATGTATTTCATTATCAATGTCTCACAATATTTTATATTGTAAGCTATTGAAACCTATTTTTGTTTAATCAGGAATTTTCTGTGGCTGGGTTCTAGTTGTTACACTGTTCAAGACAAAAGGACAGCATATGTATGCAGCTCTACTTTGTATCTTGGTAATTTAGCTAAATTACTGTCTAGGGGGGGAAGCTGTGTGAGGCTGCTTGGGGTTTTTTAACGTTTTTACCAATTTATTCACACTGCTTCATATATTGCCAACATTGATACATACTCCCTAGTCCCCACTTCCTTTAATGTGTTCTGCAATGTTGGGTTTTTTGTGGTCATGTTACTTGTACATTTCCTCTAAAATTAGTTCTCTGCTTATCTTAGTGAAGCAAGCCTAAAATTCCATAAACTCATCTGTTATCTTTCCATTGACAGCTATAAAACAACCTCATGTTTTAGTCTTGATTGGCTAGATGCTGTCTGCTACCTACAGCAATTTCAAGTATCTCACCTACTTTAGGTTTTTCTCCTGTATTTTCTGTACAGACCAGATACAATTGTGCAAACTGGTGGAGTACGCCTTGTTTATTTTCAGAGTCAGTCTTTTTCTTGAGTGCAGATATGGTGTCACATTGAATTTGTTTTATTGGATGTGAAGTTTTAGTGAGTCTTGTTGCTAATGGTACAGAGAATTTTCGAATTGAGCTATTGAATCCCCACTCATATGTGTATGCTTTAGGCTGAATGTTTTTTGTCAACGGTTATGCTTGTACTGTTTTTTCACCCAACAGAAAATTGTATTCCCTTCTTTCTGAAGGACAGGCACTTCTGATAGTGCCCAGGTTTTTTTAACCCTTGTATATTCTGAGATCTGTTAATGACCTTCTTGTTAGAAAAATGAGTAGCCTGTTAAAAACGCACTTGGACATGAACATGTGGTGTCTGAGTCCTGAACTCCTGTGTTTTGATGCACTTAACTATGCCCTGGACTGCAAGTTTTTGGTGTGTTGCTCTAATTTTTTTTTTTTTTTTTTTTGCTTTGCATAGTCTTTCTAGCAAGTACTTACCTTTTAGTATTCTATAGCTGCTAAATTAACTTTCTTATGGATTTCTGGTTTATGTGAACCATGCCTTTTAATAGTTGGACTGTGGACTAAATACAGAGTTCCAAGATTAGTGGTAAGATTTATGTCCACAGTGTTGCTTCTCTGGTGTCTAAAATTCTGAATTAGTGGTAGTATTGAGGACAAATATATCTCTCAGCATGTTTTCCCAGACAGTAAAAAGAGCTGAAAATACCTGTTTCTCATTTGAGTAGGAAAGGGAAACTTTACATGGTACATGTTAAATCTTTCTCCATCTACTTGTAAGCTGACTTTTCATTGCGTTTTTGGAGTTTCATTACTCTTTTGGAATTTCTCAATTTCAGTTCTACTGAGCTGAACTCTGTTCTTCAGATCTTCATACTTGTACAGTCAATGTACAATGAGAAATACTGTAAAGGAAGGCTAATTTTACTGTATTATAGGAGATTAAGGGGTGTGTGCATCCCTGCCATTTATCTCTAGATAGAGTTATCTGGTGACATGTATGTGGATGAAAATTCAGTCATTTCTGTACAAATACCTCTATCCTTATTTCTTGGCATTTCTTTTGTTCTATATGATGAAACAACACACTCAAGTATTCACTGTTTCTTGTGATAACTACAATTAAAAATTAGCTGGAGTGCAAAGAAAAACTGAAAGCAAAATGTGCCCATGAATGGAAGGAACTTTTTGCTTTTGCATTTTGCTGTTGAGGGTATTGTTGTGCTAGTTAAAGAAGTCTGCTTGAATTGAAGGAACGAAGTGGAAGGTTTTGAGGGATTTTTTTTTAAAGCATGGTACTTTAATAGGCAGGAATTGTGTGCATTTGTACATCAATCTGAATACTTAGAGTAGCTGGCAGGTAGTTTAGTTAATTTGCTATATTCTTGGGTAGTGAATTAAATATCCTGAATTCTCTTCAGCATGTCAGATGATACTTGCTATATACTTATTTGGAAATAGGAGATTTAAGCTGAGAAACTGGTTTGTATTAGTATCACTTAACCATGTTACTGTGCATAGGAGCTCTGCAGGTTCTCAGTACTGCTTTGACACACATGAGAGAAGTCTCTGGATGCAGTAACTCAGAAGAGTATTTCCCAGAAATAATATAAATGACAATATACTATTTCTCAGAACTCTTCTAAGTTAAAGGCACCGAAGTTTGTCTTGTAATTGTTCTTTTCGTAATACACAGTTAATTAAAAGTGTATATTTACATATTAGTTGATATGTACTTAGCTAGTTTTATGCTAAATTTTAATTGCATTTGTATAAGATAATTTTCTTTGTTTGTTGTTAGCCCAACACAAGGAAGGACTCTCCTTTGAGCAAAGAGGGATAATCATGGAATCCATGATTGGATAGCCATCTTTCATACAGACAGAATGCTCTGAGCATTCACAGAAAACTGTGCTAGTCATGAGACTAAGCAGCAGTTTGTGGCATACATGGTCAATTCTAAAAGAAAAATGGATGGTCAAGTGGTGCCTGTTAAGAAATCCTGAGCTTTAGGGAACTCAAGAATTTGCCAGATTTTGCTAGCTGTTGACTCTTGAGGTTAGACAATGAAAATTTTTGTCATTTTTGAGAATTGAGGCCTGTGAATATGCATTAAAAATTGAGTCTTCTGTAGGTGTAGCACTGTAAGTACAGTCCTTCTCAGAAGTAGCAGGCCCTCTCTCATGGTGACCTGATGAAGAAGAAGCCAAGGGCTGCAGCGACAGAGCTGCAAATAGTCATTTGCACTGCTGTCTCCAGTCCTGTGTTCTTCTGGAGGCAGACACTTTCCTTGTCTAGGGGGCATCAGGAGTGTCAGTCTGGCAAATGATGCAAGTTTTTTCAAGGTTAAAAGGTATTGTGTAACAAAAGTTATACCATAATACCTAGGAGATACAAGTCACTAGACTACCATACCATGAGTATGCTGGCAGTGGTGTTGTTAGCATAATGTGCCACATATCTTCAAGCAAACAGGAACATTTACTGTTTCGCGTGCTTGTCTTGGCAGAGGGATTTGGCAAAGTGTAGCCATTTCTTTCTACAGTGGATTGCAGATAACTTGCTCTGTAGAAAAAGCTGTCTTGGCTTGTAAGAAACTGCCGCTGGTCTGTTTGTTAGGCCATCAAACTCAGTCATCCTGCATCCTGATCAACCAGTCTTAGAAGCAAATGCTAAAAAAGAGTGACTGCTTCTATGATCAGGATAGACCCGCTTTAAACACAGACATACTTGTAAAGTTCTACATGATTAAAAATACACTGGGTAGATCTCTGATGTTTCAAAGCATAAGAGTCATAACAATTCTACAATAAACAGGAAGTGCTTGAAAAATGTTTCTGTTGTCTTCTGCACACCCTATCTCAGCAAGAACTTAGAAGCTCTGTGTATGCATCTAAGCATTTCAAAACACTAATTATTTAAGTATTTTAAATTGAACAGAACATTTAAGCTGTAACCTTCAAATAAAAAAAGAAGTCATGGACAAGTAGATTATTCATCTTGGACATGCTGGAAAAAAATTGCCTAATACTTGCTTAATTGTTTTGCTTCAGTCCATGATAAAAGCAGGGGCAGGCTGAAAGTTCAAAGTTGTACAGTTCTGTGTACTCTTACTGCTAACAAATACTCTGCAACTGACTTTGATCTGGAGCCCAGGATGGGGCCAAGCTCTTCAGTGTCTTAAATACTATTTTGTTGGATTCTGTAGATGAACCTGAGCAGTTGTTCAGCCTCAGGCAGTTTTGTTGCTACTGTTCTGCTTCCTCTCCTGCCCTGTGTCTGATCTGTTTAGTGAATAGCTACTTTGGGACAATCTTGTCTCTATTCTTCTTCACAGAAAGGAATGGCTTTCTAGTTAAGCCTATATCATTACTGTAATTCTTCATACAAAAAGCCAGAAAGGGTCCCATGGGACAAAATACATTTAATATGCTGTGTGCCTTGTGTACATGTAAGGGAGTGAACTTTGCACTTCCTTTCTTATCTTACATTTCCCATTCCTGACATTTCTCTGACAAAAAAAGATGTCATCTTTTGCACTTGCTCATCCTCTATTTCTGTGTACTCTATTTCTGCTCATGCATCCAACCATGAAACATGAATGAGTACAGGAATTGCATGTGCATGCACTATTAATTTCTTCTCTGTTTAAGAGCGGTTACTGTTAACCAGTTTTTACCCTTCATTTGAAAAAAAAACTGTGATATTGCATGGGTTGAGTGTTTCCACTCTTACTTCCTGTATGAAAGAGCTGTAGAGTTCTTTCATCTCTCCTCACTCTTTTTCAAAGGAATATCTTATGCCCAGGAGCAGAGCAGATTCAGTTGTTTTGTGGTATCTGTTCCAGAACTAGGCATCTTCCTTGTTCCTTCATTTCAAACTGTGTGATACTTGGGAACACGTAATAAAATACCTTGAAAATACCAGCTTATTATTCAGAACAGAAGATTAAATAGAAGTATCTATTGTCGGGTTCTTGGAAAATGGATGTGATACTAATAGTTGAGTTACAGTCATTGAAGATTTCTGAGAAAGAAAGTAGATTTGGAAAAGAGGGGAATTCTGAACAAAAGAATATATTAGAAAAATATATGTTTTAGTAGGGAGATGGCAGCTCATTAGTGAAAAAAAAAGAATACTCATCTCTCACCATTTTTTATCTACTTTGGCCTCTTGAAGCATGCTGTTAATGTAACAACAGCATCAAAAGCATGGGCTATGGATGCATTTACAACAGAAGTAACAGAAAAGGAGCTCACTAGTATAGCAAAACCCAGCCTTTTGCAGTAGTATTTTCATTATTAGTTAAAATAAGCAAAGAACCCCCCCTGCACCTGAAACTTTTATTAGTTGGTGTTCATGCCCTTGTCCTTGAGTAGAACTGACTTTAAACCTTTTGGTGACCGTGAAAAAATAATTTCATGTACTTTCCCCAAGGAGGACTGTTTTTGTTCGGTGCTAGAAGGTCACTTCCTCAACCCTCAGTTTCCATAAACTTGAAAACAGGCAATGAATGCAAATAAAATATATTTCTGAAGTGCCAAAAGTACCTGGAAAACTGAGCCTTTCAGGTTTTCCAGTGTACTTATTGAAGAAAACATAGTTATGAGAAGATGGTATCAGCTTTCTGATGTGTGCAACCACTCTATGTGTTTCTATTTTCTGTTTAAAGCACTACTTACCAGCTAGAAAGAGGACAGACAATGGTGATGTTAAAGACGAAGTGCAGGAATCAAGCAAAACTTTGGCCTGTGGTACTGCAAGGCAACAGGTGCAAGCCTCATGGAGTGATGAGAGTAGTGCCTGGCGAGGGACTGCTGCTGTAGGACTTGTGGTGATGAGACTTGGAACTGCTAGCTCGAAACCAAGGGCTGAAAGATCTTTTGATTATCTAAGTGGCTGAGAGATAGCAGCCATGACCTTGGTCTGTAGAGTCAAGGGTAGAATTTAACCTGCTTCCCCATTACACAAATACTTCAGCTGAGGCAAGCTGAAAATTTCTGTTGTAAATCCTTGTCTCCTTTTGAGGTTTCATCTGCCTGTAATACTTGGCACTGTAGCTCTGATTTTTGTGAGATGATTGGCAAAGAACTAAAATTAAAAATACTGTGTTTTTCTTGCATTATAGTTCTGTAATGGCTGATATTTTAAATCGTTTCGTCTTCTCTCTTCTTTCCCTTTCCCAAAAGAGCCTACTCCTTTCATGTTACTGCAGATGGTCAGATGCAGCCAGTTCCTTTCCCTCCTGATGCCCTCATCGGTCCAGGAATCCCTCGCCATGCCCGTCAGATCAACACCCTGAACCACGGGGAAGTTGTGTGTGCAGTTACCATCAGCAACCCCACGAGACACGTGTACACGGGTGGGAAGGGGTGTGTCAAGGTCTGGGACATCAGTCAGCCTGGCAACAAGAGCCCTGTCTCTCAGCTGGACTGCCTGGTAGGTGGACAGGAATTTATGCACAAGGGTAGCTTCTCCTTAGAGACTCAAAAAAAAAGCTGTCCTTGTTTGGATTTTGTTCATGTTAGAAGGAGATAGCAGGCAGATCTGTTTCTTGGTGTCCTTTTTTTTTTCTATACATAATGGTGTTACAGAGAGTAGTGCTGGTTTGTTTAGTGATAATTATTACTAAGGGTCAAATAACAGATTAGATCAGACTTTTGAATAGAACGTGTACATCATGTTTTGAATAAAATGTGATTTTTTTTTCCCACTCTAGTTATACTGATGATTTTTGTGCATGAGTTTAAAAGGAATGTAGCTTGTCTTATGCAGGACTGCAGAGAGCCTTCCTAGGTCTTTCACTCACACAAGGAGCAAAAACCTCATTTTTTGTAAGGTGATAGCCACCACATACTGAAATAATGTGACACGATACCAAAGGTTACTTTAAGTTTTACTATGCTTTTTGTTCATGATATATTAGTTGTATATATAGGTCAGTTATTTTCACGTGGACACAGGATACAAAAGGGACTGGGTGCAATAGTATAGGTAGCAGAAAAGCTAACTCAAAAAAGGTAATGGCTCAATAAGAAATGCTTCTCACTAGAAGCAGCATAGAAGTTTGTGCAGTGTTAACTAAGAAGACTTAATGTTGTTGAGCACAGCAATATGTATTGTAAATGAAAGTTCTAGCTTCAGTGTCGATCCAGTTAAATGTGGTGAGGGCTTTTTGGTTTTTTACCCTTTATCCTTTCTTTACTGCTATCATTTTTTAATTGCCTAGTAATAACAGTGCAGTTGAATAGGTATTTTGTTCTGTGGCAGGTATCTGTCTTGATGCAGACCCTTCATTTTACTTATGGAGCAGTAATGACTGATTAAGCCAGCATTTTCACTGCCCTGCTTACTGCTCCTTTGCTGCAAATTAAAAAAAAAAAAACCCACAGTAGGAATGCTGTTAACTAATTCTTGCAGTGTTTTTTCTATGTCTTGAGTTACAGATCTTAATCATCAAATTTGAAAAAACTGTTGCCAGTCAAGCAAGGTTGTAAATAAGGAAAGGTAGAAATGTCTTCTGTCACTAACTCCCCCACAGTACCTCTCAAATCAACAATAGTATCACAAATGAGAGATCAATAAGTACAATAAGGGTCATGTTGAACAACAAAGGACCAACATAAATGCAGGACCAATACAATCCTTAATCTTTCAACTTTAATACAGTGCATGCAAAATAGTATTTGAAAGAAAAATTCAAAAATCTGAAGGGCATGAGACTAGAACGACATTTTCATATAGGTCTGTTAAATGCCAGATGAAAGGTCATTTGCTTTAATATTTCTATTGTTGGTGACCTTCACTGGTGGAGTACATTTGCAGAAAAGCAAGCTTACTTTGGCTCTGTTTTTGTGTAATGAGACAGAAAACTTGCCATTCTTCATGTTTGAAACAGAGTAGGCTGTGGCAGGGGAGTCCGCAGTTTAAATTTCTGCAGCTGCAGTTGCTAATTAGTGATGAGAAGTAGGTGTTTCCAACCTTTTAGGATCTGCTGGTTCCTCTTCAGTACTTTGGTAATGGAAACAGTAACAAACTGTTTGAAACTGTGATGCAGTCAGAATTGTATTAGTGGTCATTACTGGCAGGCACGTAACTGAGGTGATTTGTGTTGTACAGAACAGAGATAACTACATCCGCTCCTGTAAATTGCTGCCCGATGGATGCACCCTCATAGTTGGCGGGGAAGCCAGCACATTATCCATTTGGGACCTGGCAGCTCCAACTCCTCGTATCAAAGCAGAGCTGACATCCTCAGCACCTGCCTGCTATGCTCTGGCTATCAGCCCCGATTCCAAGGTGTGCTTTTCCTGCTGCAGCGATGGGAACATTGCAGTGTGGGATCTGCACAATCAGACATTGGTCAGGTGAGTCGTTGTTTACAGAAAATTTTAATAGAAGTTACTCTTTGGACAGCTACGTAAATATTTATCTCCCTGAATAGGGTTCATGACAGCAAAGTAAATAGTGTCTCTTATTCAAAGGCCTTGTTTACACCCAAGTTAGGCAGAAACTAGTTTTGGTAGCTTCAGCCTAGTCTTAGAAGATGTGCTTTCAGGTCCTGATGGGTTGGTCCATGACCTGCTGTAGTCAGTGTAAAAGCTCCTGTGGGTTTCTATTATTTGAGATTGGCCTTCAGGTTTCTACAAGCAGCATTCTTGCTGGTTTGTTACTGGTATAGGCGACTGACATGCCTTTTAGAGAACGCTTTGAGGTTTGTTCTTTTCCTTTGTCTTAAGCCTTCTTAAGTAAAAAAGAGTATTTTCAATTCTTCTTTAGTGATGGTAAGTAGTAAAATTAATCCTACAAAAGTGGTTGAAAGGGTGAATCCTCTCAGTTCTTTAGGAAAGCACGGGGGCTTACTGTAAGTTTTAGTTTATGCTTACCAAAGTAGTGATGGCTTACAATATTTTGAGAAGAAGGAGTCTAATTTGGGAAAGGCCGTGATACCTTAAAAGTTCTGAACACAAAAGCTAAAGAATATGCTTAGTCTGCTGCGTTTCAGTTAAACTTCCTGTATATCCATAGTTAGCTGAAAATTACATGCAAAGAGTCATGTTAATGTGCATGCAAATTTTACTTTCTGTTGAACCTTTAGGTCAATAAATACAATTTTAGTTATATAAAGTGTTCACTTTTTCATGTGCATGCTTAGTCCCTGTAGAGGTGCACTCTGCGACATCTATACACATCTATAATTGTCTTGCTTTTTAAATGTTTGCTGTATGTGTTCCCACCACTTGCTCGCTGATCTTGCTGATTGGTAACACATGGAATTTTGAGACCAGAGCTACTGAACAGAACGTGCCATGTGACCTTTCTGTGGCAGCTCTTGGTGATTCATACTCTTCGTTCCCAAGCTAGTTGTCTCTTCCCCACCCGCCCTTCACCTTTCACATTGAGGCATAGGACTTTGCTAAAGCTAATTGCTGATGAAAAATGCAGGAGCCTCAGAATGCTTTTGCCAAAGGATTAAGAAAAACTTGAGATGACCTTCTGGTTGCTGAAAGCTGAGAGTTGCTAATGAGACGGTTATAAAACAAACTGCCCCATTTAGATTTTTCTAATCTCCTGCCACAGAGAAAGCAATTTTGTGACTCAGCAATGCTTGTGTTTAACTATCTGGATCTCTATCTGGATCCCTTTCTATTAGTATATCTGCTTGTTATTTATCTTCTTGACTTGCAGCCAAAGAAAAATACAGAAGCTGTTTTCTGAAATTGGAAGTTTTATTCCCTGGCCGCTTTGATTTAATCCAAGTTATCCTTAGTGGTTTTAACGATAGTTACTGTGCTTTAATATTCTCACAAGTGGGTTTGGGGGTTTTTTTGGTTTTTGGGTTTTTTTTCAAAACGTGATAGGAAATACTTGACTTTGTTCAGCTAGCCATGATGCAATTCATTCCCCTAGCACCTGGAAAATGTTTTTGTAATACTTGTATTTAATGCTCAGTGAGAGGGAGGGGCTGATTCTTGCTCATCGTCAAATACAGAAGAGATGACACATGTACAGAGTCCAAAACTAACACCACAACAGTGTTTACCTTGAGCTCTGGCAGGAAATCATTATTCAATCTGGTTTGTTTTATCAGGCAATTCCAGGGCCACACAGATGGAGCCAGCTGTATTGACATTTCTAATGATGGTACCAAGCTCTGGACAGGAGGTTTGGATAACACTGTCCGATCCTGGGACTTGAGAGAAGGGAGACAGCTACAACAGCATGACTTCACATCACAAGTAACTGGAATTTCCTACAGCTTGGGGCAATGTGTGGGGTGGGAAGGAAACTCTTAGGATCAAAAGTAAGATTGAGCCCAGTAGAACTGGCAGATTGTTCCCTCTCTTCCTTTTGGCTGCTCACAACACAGTATTTTGAAACTTTCTAATGTGCTTAGACAACAGAAGGAAATGATAGCCTGACACTACTCTTTTCTTCTTTTTCTAAGTTAACAGGTAAAAACAGGTTATTTAGTTACTTGAATTTTGAACTGCAGTTTTGCTGTTGAGCTATGTGAATTTGCCCTTATCTCTCTCTGTCTCCCTCTCCCAAATAATTTTAACTGCAGAAAAAAACTATCTATAGGAAAAAAATTAAAAGGTGTAAATATGGTTTAATTTTCAGATATTTTCCCTTGGTTATTGTCCTACTGGTGAATGGCTAGCTGTGGGAATGGAGAGCAGCAATGTCGAAGTGCTACATGTAAATAAACCAGACAAGTATCAACTGCACCTTCATGAGAGTTGTGTATTGTCACTCAAGTTTGCTTACTGTGGTAAGTTGCCCTGAACACAGAACTGGAGGTCAGGGCTCTTAATTCATATTTTGCTGATTAGTTATTTCATAGTCATTAGTTACTGCATCTCAGTTTCTTAAGTAATGCATAAATATCTCTGCTTTATGAATTCAAATGCACTTATCTACAAACAACCATCTGTTTGTCTAGAGGCTGCTGTGAGGATTGATTCATGTGTATAAAGCTATTTCTTTTTGAAGAGTTTAGGGATTTCCTAGTATGTAACACACTGCAAATGTGCTGAGCGTCCACATCGATTGTGAGCAAAAGTACTGTGTTGATTAGTCTTGAGAGCTTTTTTAAGGGTAATTAGTTAACAGATTTCATTGATGTGAATTGAAAACCCACAATTTGTCAGATGTCTCTTTCATGTTTTTGTAATCCTTCTGGTTTATATTCTAGGTAAATGGTTTGTGAGTACCGGGAAAGATAACCTTCTTAATGCATGGAGAACTCCTTATGGAGCCAGTATCTTCCAGGTGAGGATGATGTTGCTTTTAATAAAAAAAAAAATAATAAAACACAAACAAAAAACCAAACCAAAAAAAAAAAAAAAACCACGCGGAGTCCCAAGAGTGGACTCAGATATCTTATCATATCTGATCTACCTAAAATGAGATGATGCAATGAGGGTAACAGACTTCTTTTTAATGATGTAATATATTTCTATTTTTCTTCTAGTCCAAAGAATCTTCATCAGTGCTTAGCTGTGACATCTCTGTGGATGATAAATACATAGTCACTGGCTCTGGAGACAAAAAGGCTACAGTCTATGAAGTTATCTACTGAAAAATATGATGGGGATATTCTTTTAGAAGTTGAACTGGGCCAAAATTGTTCTTAATTGTAGAAGTAGAAAGGTTTTGAATTTTTGAAAGGAAAAAAAGTGTTGAGGTTCCAGACCTTGCCATGAAACTACTCTGATTTTTCAAAATAGAAGGCAACATCCAGCAACTAAGTATTGGCTACATGGACCAGACAGAACACAGAGGCAAGATGGACAGATGTAGCCTAGGTTTTTGACATAATTTTTAAAAGCCAAGTCTACTGAAGAATGTTGGAGCCTTTTATTTTTTTCTTTCTTTGTGACCTCATGCAAATTTTTCTCATTGCCTGAATATGGGGGATAAATACCTTTCTGTTCCTTGCAGTTCAAGTTGCATTCTGTCCTGTGTAGAGCAGCAGTGTCTCAGATGAACTTGTTTCCTGGTTTTGCATCTTGTGATATGTTTTTGTATTTTTGTTGAAGGTCAAACATTTGTATAAATTGTAAATATATTTAGTTTACTACAGTAAAGGCTTTAGTACCAACAACCAGTCTTCCCCCTTGCCCCCTCCCTGCTTGCCCTGCTTATTTAAAATTAAAAACCTTTTGGGGATATAAGTACCTTTTTAGAAGCAAAAGCAAACACTATGTATAGTTTGAAAATTGTGTCTTATTCTTTATAACTATTCTTAGATTCCTTTATCATACTTCAAAGTAGCTGATTTGACATACTAGGGTATCAAGTCCAGTAGATATTGTCTTGTTCTACAGAAAACTTAAAGGCAGTTTTGTACTAATTATAGTGTAAATATAAAAATTGAACATTTCGTAAAACTGTGCAGTTTAAGTTTATTCTGATGTCCCACATATATGTTCTTTGGCAGATACGGTAATATGTGCCTGATCATAACTCATTTGGTCATTTCTCTAGAAGAGGAGGTGACTTCCCTGTCTTTTTTCCCCCAGCTGAACAGAATTCATGTGAGACTGCATTTCAACTAAGTACATCAGAGCCTTTATTCGTTAAATGAGGATGTCTGTGATTAGATAAGCTAGATAAGTTGCATCCTTCATGTTTTACAGAGAAGTGGTAATTAATGACCATTTCCTTTTTAAAGTCTTGTCTATACTTAGATACTCAGGTAAATTTAACTAAATTACCAAAAGTGTGAGTTTTACAGGGGATTGCATAAAGATGTTAAATACTTGTAGGGTTGCAAGTGAAGTGAATTAACCTAAAATAAGTTAAACTCGCTTCTTAATTTCTTGTGAGAATATTGACAAAGGAATATTTTGATTTTTAACTAATCCACTCTACAAATTAATTAGAATTAATTTTCCTGAGTGTCCCATGTTCCACAGGCCTGTAGGCTCTATGTATTCATGCTGAGCAATCTTTGAGTCCTTTCCACTGTCACATCAGTGTGTGACATCTGTGAAGAGCCATGATAAGCAGCCAGTTACCAAAGCTATGCATCTTCAAGTTTTCTTGGTGTACTCAAGAGCAATGGATGGGGAGAGAATGTGTTCACTTTATTTAACTATTATTTTTTTCAGTTTATTATGTTCTACCACTGTGTGCTACTTTGCTGTTGCACTGGTGAGTGCCATACATTTCCTACATTCTGTCATTTGGTTAGAATTTCTGTTGCTAATGGGGAGTACAGATGAACAGAAGGATATCTTTGAACAGCTAATTCAGATTACACAAACTGGCAGACAGAAGAAGAGCTGCTTTCTCATTTTGTTAGCGTTTGACAATGGCCTATGTCCCTGCTCTTTCAAAGACACGTAGCTAGGAAGAAACAAGCTTGACTGACAGATGCATTGGCTGGATAAGGAAGTTTTCATCTGGGGGCAGATTTTATCTCAGTTTTTAGTCTGAAGAGACACAGGTTTTCTTTTCAATTTACGTGACCATTCTACTGAAACCATTTTATAGCATCTAGAATTGTAATAGCCTTAATGTATTAACATTGCATTCGGAATGTAAAATGTTACCCATTCAGGATAATCTGGTGTCCTAGACATTTAAAATTAGCATTCTATCTGTATGTATCCATATATACCTTTGTTGATTGCTTTGTTGTTAACTTGTATCTGTATGAAAATGACAGCCCAGTTTAGGTGCTGGTCATGTTGCTTTCAGACATAGAGGGGCAAAAAGCAGAATCATCAGGCTTTTCAAAGATTTAACTATATTTGCTACACTGAAATACTGGGAAGTGCTATGCCATTTTTAAAAGGGAAGGTTTTAAAACAAGAGTATTTACTAGATTACTTGATTTTTACATTATTCAAATTGAAATTTCTCTGAACATCTGGCTCTGCCAGTGATCATTGACTTTAGCAGCACCAGCAAATTTGCTTTAGTTAGGATCTTTTGGATTTTTGCCAAACGGCTATCACCTTGACTTTTACTTAATAGGTATCCTTTTGCTGTTCTCTGAAGTCAATATCAGAGGAGCCAAGAATGCAAGTACTTCAACACATCCATATAAAATTAAAAAAAAAAATAACACAAGTGTAATGGGTCTGCTGTATGTTGCGACATAGTGCTTGCTAGTAAGATCACATCCTTGGCAATCACGAGGTTCAAAATCATAGGGTCATGAAAATCATAAAATACATTGTTTTCTTGGCTTCTAGAATGCACAGTGTGTCAGAGCAGTTATGGAATCAGAAATTTATGCATATGAATGAATTTAATCATATTTGTACCATGTATTTCTTGATTGTAATTAAGAAATTAATTCCTTTTTTTCCCCATCCCATCATATCTGCTTTAAGCTGTGGGTCTGAGAGTTAGTGGATGCATCTGAAAGCTTGTGGATGTATCATTCCTACTTGTGGATGAGTAGTTCTCTCCATTTGTTGTTTCAGATTTCACTTAATGTTTATAAAGCATTGCGGGTTTTTTCATTTGTCAGACAGTAAAGCATGTTCTACTTGCAGATGTAATTTTTAATGAAAAGATAGATTTGCTGAACTCCTGGCATGTCTATCTGTGCAATTACCTGCAAGATTCAAAACTTGTGACGCTTAAAACTTCTGTAAGTTCTTGCAGCCCTGTGCAAAGTAGTGGGTGGAAATAATTGCTTATTGAATGAAGAAACAGACCAACCAAGATCAGCAGTAACAGAAAAGACACTGGGAAAACCATATGGGAAAAAGAAGTACATCAGGAACTATTGTGTATGTAATTAATTTTTTTTTTTTGGGTTGGGGGGGTCAATTTAATTACAGTTCTAAAAGATTCCTTTGGTTTGCCCCTTTTTGGGACAGTCTTTGTGTGCTGGGTGGCCTTCAGTATTCAGAGATGTCTGAATGCCACTCTGGCAAATGCTAGTGCTGGGTAGAAGCAGGGAGTCCTTACAAAAGACATTTTGGATGTCAGTGCAAACAATAACTGATGAAGAGGGGATTTGTGGTAATACCAATTCAACTGAAGAAAATCCTTTGCCAGCTTTAATGTGTATATTTTGTATATGTGCACTTGGCATAACCCTTCATAAATCAATTGTGCAGAAAGTCATTATATCATTCCACACGATGTATTTTTCAGTGTGTCAGACTTTCTTTTTGATTATAATTCCAAGCAACAATAGTTCCCCATGTTAGTCCACAAGCCACTGGTACGTGAGAGAGAATTTTCGTCTATGTTAGTTCTTTCTAACTCATTTGGCATTTCAAAGGCTTTTGTTCCTTTAAAAGAAAGCGGGAGCACTAAATGAATATGATTTTCACAGACTGTTATAACAAGTGTTATTTTTTAATACAAACATCTATGTAGAATATGTCATCTAGTCTCATACATCCTTCTGTGTATGAATGATTGACCATAATTTTTGGGTCACATTTTTGCATTGGTGATACAAGTAGAATTTTCAGAAGCTTCTAAGTTACTCAAGTAACTTTAACTCAGATTGGCGAACTGATTTTTGGTTTTGGTGTTTAATTCTTGATAGGATTTTTTGTTTGTTTGTATTTTTGTGGAATGACTGGCCCCCTTATGAACCGTGAGATTATGTAATCTAGTTAGAATAGTCTTTCATATTTTCTATTATATTGGTGCAATTTTGAGTTGATGGGGAAATTCCACCATTCTGTTAATTAAGAGAGGTGGATTTTGAAGATTTTAGGCTAAGGAGGAGTACTGACTTCTGATTTCGCACTACTGATAGAGTGTTTATCCCTTAAATCACTTCACTGGAGAATCTGGACTGGCTCCAACTCTGCTGTCTCCTTGAAGGATTTTTTTTTTCTTTTCTCCTACCACAAGTACACAGAAAGAATTTGAGAATGCAGGTCTATGTAAAACTTCAGTCAGGGTGTCCTGCCAGACAGACATACTTTATTATATAATAGGGAAGGTGAAGCAACCCAGAGTTGAACCTGACAAACACCAGAATGCAAGAGAGTTCATGACAGGAAATTCGTGGACAGAATCACTTAGGTTAGAAAAGCCCTCCAAGATCATTTAGTCCAACCTTTGACTGAACATCACATGTCAACTAACCCATAGCATTATGTGCTGCATCCAGTCATTTCTTGGATATCTCTGGGAAGGGTGACTCTGCCACCTCTCTGGGCAGCCTGCTTCAATGGTTGACAACTTTTTCCATGAGAAAAGTCTTCCTGAGGTCCAACCCGAACCTCCCCTGGCTCAGCTTGAAGTTGTGTCGTCTTGTCCTGTGTCTGAGAGGAGAGGCCAACTGACACCCAACTTTCTACAACCTCATTTCAGGGAGTTGTAGAGTGATGAGGTTTCCCCTGAGCCTTTTCTCCAGGATAAACAATCCCAGGTCCCTCAGCTGCTCCTTAAAAGACTTGTGCTCCAGAGCCTTCACCAGCTCCTTTGCCCTTCTCTGGACACACCTCAAAGTCCTTGTTGTGAGTGGCCTGAAGTGAACACAGGATTTGAGGTGCAGTCTTTCCAAGGACAAGGGCAGGGAAAATTCTCTAGTCCTGCTGGCCACACTGTTGCTGACACAAACCAGGACACCACTGGCCACCTTGGCCACCTAGTCACAAGTGAAAATGGACAAGGGAAAATGAGAACATAGAAACACATACATTTTAGGTGCAATCTAACATGCAATCTACGCAATTCACCTAAAATGGGATTTCAGTGTGCATTTTCACTGACTGCTCTTTCTCTGTAAAGTTGTTTAAATTTTTCTGCATACTTATTCAAGGACACTTAAGCTGTATGTTTGAACTGGAAGCGGACATTCTTTTGACATCCATAAACATCTAATTTTCTCATCCTAAGAGGAAAGGGAGTTAAATCACAGCCAGTTCTCAACATTTTCCATTACCTTTTATTTCTGTAGCTCAAGATCTGCTTCCAAGCAATTGATAATCCCATTTTCAGCAACATGTTCCCAAATGTCCCATTGCAGCTTAAGTGCTTAGTGCAGTGTGGTAGATTTTGATAGGGAAACCAGACATGTAAGAACTAGGTGCTTGAAAAATCTGCCCTATGGGTTTATCTTACTGACATTTCTGAGAAATTTACCCAGAATATCTGCTCGGCTATATAGGAGAGCTCAAACACTCACTGAAACATTTTCTAAATCGGCAAAAAGTGTGTTTTGAACACATTTTAAGCACAAGGGTGGGCTTGAGGTTTTTTTGCCCTGGTTTTTGTTTTTTCACTATTTTGTGTTATTTCTTTTTTTCCTTATGGCATAATTTTAAAAAGTATAAATTGAATAAAACAAGAAAACATGAATGGAAATCAGAAGAATGAATAATAGTCTTCAGAGGGCAGAACATTGTTGAAGATGCTGTATCTCAAAGCAAAGAACCTAATGCTTCTGTCATACATTAATTCTTGGGAGAGCTGGATTTCTATTTCCTTGAGGCTAAAGTGCTGCTCAGAAAACTGAATACCAAAAAATTTCTGTTGTAGGGACAAATGTTAGTTATCATTTTCAAATCTGAGCAGGGTTTTTCTTGTGGGGTTTGGGGGTTTTTTGCCCTATTTGTTAGATCTGGGTCTCACAGTTCACTCCGAGAAGCTGAACAACACAGCTTCCGTGTCGTTTCTGGCTCTGTGCTCTACTACACATTATTCAGAATTTAGCTGCCTGTTGATGATACATAGAATACAGAAAAATCTGATTGAATATTTTGGTGGATAGCTGCATAATTATATTGGGCGGTGTCCGCTGTAATGATTTCCCTTACTAAAGCAAGCACTCAGAGATAAGATAGCTGCATTATTCCATACTCATATTTTTATTGTTTATGGAATTCCTGGTTTGATGTAGTTGACTCTTCCTAGAAAAATTCTGTGGTGGCATCTGAGGTAAAACTTAAAATTATGAGATCTTTCTTCTCCTATAATTTCACATGTGATTTTGCCCATATTTTTGTAAGGTTATGTTGATTCATAGAAGAGATGCTGCAAGGAACACTAGACATTTCTATTGTGTACAGCTTGGCAAGGATTGCCTTTGCTATGTTCACAGCACAAAGGTATAGTATCTCTCAAAAGCTGTTTCTATCCGTTTTCTGCCAAAAATGAGTTTTAGGTGAAGATAACACATAGTCTGGAGACTAAGTAATCAAACATACTGTTATCATTATCCCTTTTGTATACTCTGTCATTAACATAGAAAATGGAGATGATAGCTTGTAACTGCAAACGATAAATGCTGTTTTTCCTTCAAGCACTGATTTTAATGGCAGTTTAAAGAAGTTAACAAGCAGAATGAAGGGGTCATAAATGAAAGTTAATCCATAGCAGTTGGAAACTTAGAAATCCTTGTTACTTTCCTGGTAGTGAGCCTAATTTGTTTAAAATAAAATCCATCTGCTCCTTTCACAGTCTTTGTCACGCTTCCTTCAGTGATCCACAGTGGATTACCCCCTTACTTTAAAAATTGGCTGCAATTATGATAAGCTAATAGCTCCTATTTTGTGGTTTGCTGTAGCACAATATTTTGCAGACCAATGAAGATGCCCTTTATTCTTAAAAAATAGTCAGCTATTGGGGTTTTTTTTGTAGTTGGACCCAATTTTTTTTAAATTAGATTTCAAGTAAATATACAATCTGATGGCTTTGCAAATTCAAAATATTTTCTAATTGTTGATGAATCAGCCAAACACTGCTGTTAAGTATGTAAATCTCCTTAATGCCAGCCTGGTATTTGCTTAGCATGCCCTGCATGCAACAAAACTTTGGAGTGATTCAACTTTTGTGGCCACATTAAATTTACTTACTGGAACAAGTTTCCTTTTTCATACAGAAATCAGTGTACTACCATGCTCCTTTGTGTTTCCTCCTGAATATACATTAGATCTCTAGAGATGTTTTAATGAGTTATACATATGCTTCTAACTTTTCTCTGTCTTTCTGATTGTTAATTACGTGAGATGTGTATTTCTGACAGCAGTTGAGTGAATATTCACGAATATATGATATAATTGAATTTTTGAATGTGTACTTCAAGAAGTTTATAGGCTTGTATAGATAAATCATTGATTTTCATTTGTCAAATTCAAGATTTTCAAGTCCTAATACTCTTGTATTTTTATCAATGAATCTGTTTAAGGAAATACTTCTGGATTTTGAATGGTTTTCATAGGTTTTTTTATTTGTTAATGTAGATACTCTTTGTTGAGTACAAGTTATTGACCTGGTATTCTATTTATAATTCTTCCTGGTTCTTCAGTATTTTATCTAGCTGTAACTTATTAAAAACCACAAATATGAAATGGGGATATTAATGACAAGTGGTTTAAATGTGAGAGTTTCAAAATGCATGTTAGAATATTTCAACACTTTGTTCACTGTAATTTTACATTTTTTCATTACTTAAGTAATTAAAAAAATCCTTAGGGTTGAATTATAGTAAAATTTTATACATCTCAGTACTAATTTTGTCTCCCAGTGGACAGCAATAATTTAGATGGGATTGTTTTTACTCTACCTAATTTATTCTTGGGCAGGGGGGAAGGGGAAAAATATTAACCGTGCAAATTTTGCTAATTATAATAATTTCATAACTATTGTTAATTGTTTTTAATAACCTCCATGCCTTCAGAAATTTGTTCTTCTATATTTTGAAGAAAACATACAGATATACAGGGTTCTGTAATAAAATGTGTTTACAGTATTTATCCCCTCGGTTAGCTATAACAGTAAGGGGAAGTACAGTGACAGATACCACTTGCAATAGTTGCTAGTGCTATGTGCCTTTGAATCATTCTCTTTAGTTACTAAATTTCTTTGTAATCTTAGGTGAGGTGAGCAGCTTTAAATCAGTTTCATTTCTATCAAAGTGGATATGATAATGCATTCTTAGAGCTTTACTAGTCTTACTAATTTTAAATCTGCAAGGTAAATGGTTGCATGGATGGTTTTGAGTTTATTTGACTGTTCAGGTTAACTTCTTAGGTTTCAAAATCTGCTAGAGTAGAAGGAGAATTTACCACTTATATTTGGGGGAGTTTTATTGCTTTAATTTTGTGCTATATATGATCAGTGGGACTTCCTTACCACAGTTGGTGTGTTCACAGATTTAATGTTCCCATAGTTTGCTCGGTCTGTTTCATTTGAATTTAGCTTACAAATTAATCCCTTTCCATAGGTGTCTGCTTTGTACTTTAACAAGTATGAAAATAATCAAAATATTGCTATTTGACAGAGACACTGTATATTTCTCTGTTTCTGATGTGGATAGTGTTTAGCAGGGCTTGTCTAGTTAAAAGGCAGTTAAAATAGTAATCACACATGATCTGTGTCTAACTGTCATTCGTAGAAAAAGTGCAACAAAGTGAGATGTGGTGATAACAATTCAGAAGGAAAAGAATATGAAATTCAGATAGCAGCTTGAACAATTTGCTGTTAGCATGGGGCCCAATAACACTACAAAGCTATAAACTCTGTCTTTCTAGATTGCCCAGTTAGGTGGCAGAGATGCAATTTGTCTTTTCTGAAGCCGCCTGCTGCTTGCTAGCTCCATCTCCTGTCACAGCCTATTAGCTCCCCAAGAAAATTGGTGGGAAATTGCCTGCAGATTGTAGGAAATTGCATCTCCAGACCCTGGAAAAAATGTAGGATAGCACAACACTGATCCTCCCAGAGCAGCTATTAATACAGCAAAAGCTGACCTTTGGCATGGTGTGAAACGACTTTGCTGAATAAAGACTGTATTATGTGTGGTTGAAGGAGGAAAGGAATTATTATCCTAGCTATGCTTGTCGTCAGCCTGTTCCAGGAAGCTTAAGCATTAGTGGTAGGTTTTGCTGCCCCCCAGCTCATTCCCATTGGAAGGTGGGAGAGGAGATGTTAGAGCCTTATACAGAAATTTCATTGTACAGATGGGCAAAAACCCATTATGTATTTAAATGATGTTACTACATATGAAATTCAAAGGTTTAGTGACAAAGCTGAAAGGTAACTTGTGAAGCTAATCGCAAAAAAATTAATAGGTGCCTCTGCTCGGTCGAGTCTTGGTCAGACTAGGAACAACTTTTTGACTATTTCATTCTATTTGTATATACATTTTATACATTTGATTTTGGAGTAGTTACAGTGGAAAGGAACTGATTTGTTCTATAACTGTGAATTGGGATTCACAGTTACTGAAGAAGGCATGGGATACACATTACTTATCATCGATTTTAGCATTAGATTCCTTGCTGCTAGGAAGCTCACTTCTGTCAGGTTTAAACTGATTCCCATGTGTTCTTTATGGTGTGATATACAATGAGTTTCATCCTCTGTCATTTCTACTAGAGCTACCTTTCTAATTTTGTACTTTACTTCAGTTTTATAGGGCCTTTCAATAAAAGACTCAACTTTTCTGTGAATCCTGGGAGAGGGGGTACGTAGAGTTAGTTTGCAACATAAAAATAAATGCCAGCATTTTCTTTGAGCTTGCAATTATACTTAGCTGATTCAAAGCCTCCTGAGGAAGATGTGGTTGTGAATCAGAATGATGTATTGATCAGAAGCAAGTATGAGGAGGGCAGCAGCAGGAGGGAAAAAGTCATTTTGCAATCAAGAGCGTTGCTGTTTCCAAACTCACACGAGATCTCTTGGTAACTGGCAGCTGCCCAGGGATCTAAGCGAAACCAGTAGGTTCATTTCCTGTTGTATTAGTGTCCATTGTTGTAAATGAGCTAACAGGGCTTATGAACAATCACACAGCTGATTAGAGAAAATTAGTGGCCTGCCTTACGGAGCTGAGGCAGAGGCAGCATGGCAAAAAAGGTATTGCACATAATTCAAAGCACAGCTGAAGGGGATCAAGAGAGCTTCATGTTGTGGGGCTCTCTGGACCACTGTTTTGAATTCTTGTGATCATGAATGCACACATGTCAGTCTTAAATGCTAATTTGTTGAGGCATTGTCTTTCTAAATTAGTTATAGCACCTTTTATGGAAGTTATGCAGTTTAGTGCTGTGTGTCTTTTCTTGTAAAACACAAATACAGGAACAGAAGAGCTGTGGTGCTTGAGCCTTTATTCTGTATTTACAATAGCTGTTCATCTTCCAAGGTATTACATATTAATTGCATTCTCAAAATAAACCTTGCCATTTAGCAACAAACTGGGTTTTTTGTATAGTTCGATACATGTATTGGATGAGCAAAGAACATTTAGAGGACACAGAAAATCTTCCCTATTTAAAGGATAGAGAAAATCTGCCCTGGCTAATCACTGAATTTGCCTTCTCTTGTAACAAACAGACAAACTAAATTGGGTGATATAGTATTCAGAATTTCATTTCTTCTAGCTGATGGCACTATAAGCCTGCATGCATACTCTGAGGCCAAGCCTATTATTCTACACAGAGCAAGGAGGTAACAAATCATTCTGTATGAAAAGCAGAAACTTTCTTTTCATAAATTCAAAGCTGCAAGCTCTTGCATTCTTATGGAAAGAACAAAAATTCAGACTGGGCTGTGAAGAATTTGGAATGCCCCAAAAGATGCTCTGGACAGTTGGATAGTTGGATGGTTTAAAAGAGGATTGGTAGGGGGGAAAAAACAACTCCTGACAAACCAGTCCTCAGCCAACACTTAATGACTGGAAAAGATGTGCAAACCATAAATAGCACCCTTCATCCTGTAACAGTTGATGGGCTCCAACAAAAGACAGTACACTAAACTTTGCTTGCGTCCTTTTTCTGCAGTTAGTTCAAAGAGAGTTTGTTGTCAATCTAAGTTCTGGTCAGTCCAACTTTGGTCAGACCATGTTTTTCATAATGCATAATTACAGCCAATAACATGTCAGAAAAACAAAATCCAAGTTCTTTAATCAGCCTGATTTTATTTTTTAATTATGCCTTCCTGGGTCATGCTTCTCACTTACCACACTAGGAAAATGCAGCTTTTTTTACCCTTCACTGTTCAAATTTCCAATATTCCAAGTGCAGAGCCATGAAATTGTTCTAATTTACTGCAGTATGCTGGTGAACATTAAATTTTTTGCTAGTGTCATTTTTTCTAGCCCCAGCAAAAATTTTTACCTATGATTTTTTTTTTCAACTATTCATTGTACCCAGAATCATATTCATGGTCATTCATTGAAACAATTCACACAATTTTTTTCAAGTTCTCCATCAATGGTTTCTACTGGGTGTTTAATTTTTATGAAATGGTTGATCTGAGTATTCCTGGACTCTATGATAATATCCTTTCTCCTGCACCATACCTTCTGTTACTCTAGCTGAGAGTAAATCAACTGAATCCCCACTATTTTCTTTTAAGAATATGACACTGTGAAAAAAAAATCCAAAATTTCTTGGTCCATTTAGCAAAAAAGCTTTAATTTCTAGGAACTCTCCCAAAATTTTTATTTTATATTCTATCAAAGATTCATCTTTCTCCTATAAAAAGGCACTAAGAAGGCATATAGCATAACTACAGCCCTTATAAAGGCTTTTCATGCTGGAATGGTGTGGGGGTAGTTGAAATAGGGTGGAGGGAATGAAGATGAAAAGCAAAGCCTCCCTTTTGCACCAATTGGACCATGAGCTGGGAGAGACCAGTGGCCTCAAAGATAGAGCTAGCAAAGGTTTGGAGGAGCAGAGGTGCCATGTTCTGGTGGACCCTTGTAAAGTTGGGGGTGGGGAAATGTAGAGCAAGGGTGTGCACACAGGGTGGTAGCTGTAGTTTGGCCTCCATCTTGCCCAGGCAGCCCCAGTGCTGCTGAGGATAGGGCTGGGGCTGGAGTGCTGGGCAAGGAGCTGAGGGATGGGGAGGTGCAGGAGAAGAGGGACCAGTGTTTGAGGCCTTCTGGGAGAAAGGTTGCTGGGAGAAATTGAGGGGAGGAGAATGTCAGCAGTGGGAAACTGGGATCAAAAGGCTACACATAAATCTCTTGTGGATGAGGATAAACCCCAAAATTTCTGAATAAATAATTTACAGCCCTGTCAGCAAGTATTTTTAGGGGTCTGGGCTTGTCTAGATGCTCCAGGGTCAAGTGAATAAAAAGACCTGGAGTGAAGGGGTTTGTGGGGTGACAACAAGACTTTGGCTGGTCATAGCTGCTTCCACCTGGGGGGTGTCCGCTGATTTAACAGTGAACTTCTCACCTGCCTCACTGCCCTGCAGTAAGCTGCTCTGCAGTCGATTTGAAGCACCTGAGGGGGAGGAATTATACACCCTGGCTCTGCTGCCTTTCTCCAGCCAGGACGAAGGACTTTATCTGGGGCTTGTTTACTGCAAAAGAAGGTGACTGTGGATTGGAAAAGAATGTTGTTTTTCTGCCAGCACGGAAGACATTTTCATTTACAGGAGAAATGGAGATACATTAGAAATAGCACACTTGAGCAGCAATGAAGATGCAACACCAAAAAGGTAAGCCAAGACTCTTTACTTCTTACCCGAAGATATTCGGGTGGAATATTACATTTGTCTTGAACCAAATATAGCAAAGCTGGAACCCACTGTTGGTTGTTCTGAGTTTTTCTTAATACCCTCAGGAAAGAAAGCAGTGGAAGAGCAAATAACCAAGCAAATGTTTATCTCTGTGTTTGGTAAGTTCCTGAGAAATGGTCTTATCCAACCAGGCAATGGCTACAAACTGGGTTAAAGTATAATGTGCTTTTGGCAGAGACTTCAGCGGTCTCATTTGAGACAGCTTGCTTGCGATTGTTCTAATGAAAATAGGCTGTATGTAAGTACCATCAGAGGTCCTTCTCTCTGCTCCGAGGAAAACGTCTTACTTGTAAGGAATTTCACCATCCTGTTGAGGAACACAGTATCCAGAAAAGACTGAAAATGCCCAGTGCAAGTATGTTGATTATTAACTCTAGACCAGTCAAGCATGGAGACTTTGGAACCTGGATATAGAGCAAGAAGCGGATGAGGTATTTGCCTAGATGAAGGCTCTGCCTTTTTAGCATGATATAACGACAGCATGACATTACAAACTCCTGTTTTGAAACTATACAGGCCCATGACACAAAATGCTGAACATTGTATGGCATTTACCTCCAAAAAAAAAATTCTTTGGTAATCTTACTGAAAATTCTTTTCTCTCTAATTTTTTGAAACCTGGCAAATAATACAGATAATTGCAGGTATTGTTCAAAATCATTGTTGCTTTTCTAGGTCTGCTACCATAGAAATCCTTTAAAGTGGGTTTTATATTTATGTGAGTTGTTATTCTCATGTGTAGTGACAGAACAGTGTTCTGCCATGTTGCTTTACAATGTTCCACAGTATGTACTATAGCAGTGTCTTCCCCACTACACTGCTTTTAAAAGTCAAAGACTTATAATATCAATTTCCCATGCTTTCATCCAAAGCCTGAAAATATGCCTTGAGCAAGACATTCAATCAAAAGTAAAACATTGCCAGCTATTTGACTGTCTGTCCAGCTCCTTGGGAGGTAGCTTGCTGCTACGCCAATGTGAAGAAATTCATATTACAAAACCAAAATGAAAGAAAACAGAAATTAAACAATAAGAGCAGCTTCAGCTCTGAGCAATTGTCTGAGTATCCCACAGCAATCAAGTTTTCCCTTCTAGAAGAATAGCTTTAATTTGATTTTACTTTCACTGATTTATTTTCTGCTTCAGTTTTGAGCTTCCACTGATTTATTTTCTGCTTCAGTTTTGAGCTTTTTAAAGGAAGCGTTTCCTTTTTCCAGTGTTTCTAACTGGAGACTTTAAAGACTTTCCTAACATCTATAATTCTTCTACTCTTTTTTCCTCCTTGGTGTTTGTTTGTCTTGGGGTTGCACATAAGCAAAATATCGAGTCCTGAGGAATCCATGTGGTGAGTGGGTTGGTTGGGCTGCGGGACTATTCTGCATGAATGGGTAAATTAGGACTAACCTCTTTAGATGAAACTGGTTAAAAATGGTTTTAAATCTCAGTCTGCTGGTTGTTCGCATCTTAGGAGGCCACAGTGGGTAGTATCTAGTTGTACTGGCAGAAGGAGCTTTTTTGTCATTTCTGCTAGCTTTGCAATGAATGTCATTTTGTGCAATCAATATGTGCTTGATTTCCTGCTGCGGGTGGAGGGAGGTCTTCTCATAACTACCAATTCAGGCATCCAGCGGGAAATGCATTGGGAAAAAAAAAACCACAACAAAACCACCACAACCAAACAAAACAACTGACTGGAAAAAAGCCTTTCTCTTTAGACTTACTTGCTCCACCAAGGGGAGGATGACACATTCACAGCCACTGTAGGTCTCCTCTATTATGCATCTATGCCAGTCTTTGCTAAAATCTAGTTAATTTTCAGCCAATTCTCTTGTATTTGTCCCATAAAACTACCTCATTTATTTAGTGTAGCCCTCTACCTTCATATATTGTTCTTGCTCCCTAGTGTCTATTCATTACTTCAATAAAACTAAGGAGGAAACATAATCCTTATGCTGATGTTTATCTTAAAGGCTTCTCACCTCCTGCCAGCTCCTTTTCAAAATTGAGTTGCTTAAGACCTGTCCAGTTGGATTTTGCTTAACTCTAAGAATAGAGATACCCTATGTTTTCTGGAGAACGTGTTTCAGTGCTTAGATATTCACATTATGGCTTCTCTGGTTTTTGGGCAGGGTTTTTTGCTTGGGTTTGGTTTTTTGCTTTGCTTTGGTTTTGGTTTTTTGTTTTTGTTTGGTTTTTGGTTTTTGTTGTTATTGTTCTTTCTTCTTCCTCTTCCTCTTCCTTTTCTGTAATGCTGTTGGAATAAGGACTGCTGCCTATTTCCATTTGCTGTGCAGACCAGAAAGCTGTGCCTTATCCTGTCCAGCAGAAATAGTTTGATGGGAAAAGTGATTTGTGGACTGTTTTTCTCCCTAGTAAGGGAAAAAAAAATTGTAATTTTAACTCCTCCATGGTTATGACTCAGTCTTGAGTAGGCTTTAAAATCATGTCATGTTTTTTTCCCCTTTCATTATATGAAGAAGAAATTTTTATCTTAAAAATGCCATTGTGGTTTCCATCCTTGAGAACTGTTAAAACTCTTCTGTATATAAATCACTCCCTCCCATGCAGCAGCTGATATGACTTTACCTTAACTTCAAACACAGCACTTGCATGCAGCACTGACTTTATGGAGAAGGACTTATTCTCGGGTGAACTGCAAAAGCACTAGAAAGTTCTTAGTGGGCTCAAGTTGTCCTAAAAGATCTTTGTATAACTTGAGCAGTCACAGGAACATTGAAATTAACTTGGAACACTGGAATGAGCTTGGCTAGTGATAGTAATACAGAGTGTGGATTCAAAAGGATAGCAGTTTTTCATGGTCATCTTCCTCTGGGTATGCTAAATAGGGAAGACCTGGGACTACTCAGCTCTGCTGTTGGTGCTGTCAGATATGCACATGTCCAAGATGCAGTGTGATGGACCAGAGGAGATCCTAAGAGAGCTTCCTTTCTGCTCTTTATTCAGCTATTTGTAGCTTCAGCTATTGTAAAATCCATTGTGTTCTTGTCCAATTAGACACCATGTATTCTACAATGACATTGAGATGCACAGATTATGTTTCCTAGTTGTCAAGTGTAAGTTAAAGTTCCTGTGATGCAGAAATACTTTTTTTCCAGTGTAATAAGCATAGAACAAAAACTATGTGAGGATATTGGTGGTAATGTAAAATGTGGCCTACCAGATAAAACACAGTGCATCATGTGGCTTGCAAACACAGGTGGACAAATTGCTCCAGGAGATTCAAGGTTCACTGCAGCGCAAACAGAAATCAGGGGCAACCTGTTCTGTGTTCTCAAGACATAATAAATACATTCTTCTTGCTACTGCTTACCTTTTGCTGGGTCAGGTATTTTAATACACTGTGGGATTCCCTCTTTGGGAAAAACTCCAAGTCTCAACTTCCTGTCTTTCAAACAGGATTTCTTTTTGTTATCTTTAAAAAGTTTAATTTAAGTGCGTTTGAAACTTCAATCTTTGTTTAAGGAAATGCTTGTAAAATTCTTGGGTTTAGCAGCTGGCAAATTCATCTCCAAGTTCCAGCGCAGAAAATTAAAAAGTTTTTAGAGAGATGAGCCTGACCTGCATATCAGTTGTGTATAATTTTGTTGTTCTTTGCGAAGAGCAAGTACATTGTGCTGAATGGAGAACTGGGCTACTTCAATAGCTGTTGAACACTTTCTTCTAGCTCAGAATTTCTTATGTGCTGTCTGTGTACTTTTTTTTGTTGGTTTCTGTGTTGTTGTTTGCTAATCTTAATATAACAAGTATAGCTTGTCTGTTCCTCCTTTCAGGTGAGTAGGGATAAAAAGTGGAACATCCATCTTCCTCGAGGAGAGTGGAGAAAGTGTGATAAACTCAAAGAAGTTCTTCCGAACTAGGCATACTTTGAACTCCTAGGAGCTCATGAATAACATAGATCTTATGGGCAGGTACTAATTTTGTGTTTGTGTGTGTGTGTGCATGTGTGTGCAAAAAACTCAAAGAAGTTCTTCCGAACTAGGCATACTTTGAACTCCTAGGAGCTCATGAATAACATAGATCTTATGGGCAGGTACTAATTTTGTGTTTGTGTGTGTGTGTGCATGTGTGTGCAAAATACTCATTTTAGACAGTAATGGTCTGGTACATTGACTTGGGTGTCTGTAGATGCTACTTGCTGTGTATATGTTATGACATCACATAAAGAAAGAGCAATACTAGTGGCCGTCTTAAGGAAAGGAAGGTACTAAATGAGACTTTCCTTCTCTGTCATTTGTCATGACGATTACCATTCAATTACACAATTTTGGAGCAGGTACCAGCAGGCTTTCAAAAGAGCCATGGAGCCTATCACAGATTACTGCTGTGCCAAATATGATGTTGCTAGTCATATACGTGGGACTGGAGGAAGAAAAATACTCAGCAATCTGCTGTAACTTAATCCAGATGGTCAAGTTTATGTTTTCTTTAAAATGCAAACTGTCTCCAGTGAATTCATTAGAACCATATTGTAGCTTTCTTTTCTAGTATAATTTTAGCATCTAGGTTAAAAAGCCTTGATCTGCCAAACTAATCTCAAGTGCCTGATTATTTTATTTTTGAAGGATTTAAACTATTCAACTAATCTTCTTCTTTCCCCCGCCTCTTTTTCTCGTCTAGTTTTTCTTTCCCTTTTCTATTTTTTAAGTATGCCAGTGTACAACACTGAATTACTGGCTTAGGGTACCTAGAGATAGCTAATGCATTGTGTTTTGTCTGGGATTAATCTAGATGTTTGAATAACATGGAGCTGTAATTGCAATGTATTCAGCCAATGTTGCTGCCTTGTTCCTATCATGGCTGGATCAGTTATTGAATAAGAAACATTGGTCCTAAATAAGATAGATATCTTTACTCATGCTTCCAGACTGTTTCTTCCTATGTCTTTTTGTTATTTTGGATTTCCTTCTTAACTTATTTCAAAGATTTGCCAAAAGTACCCAAAATTTGGGACAGAGGTTCTTATTCCATTGTTTAATTAAAGCAGGCTAAAGCTGAAGCAATTCTGAGAAACTAAATAAAATGTTTTTATGTGAATTGATTCTGGTAGAATTAAATCTTTAAATAAACTCTAATACTTACTACTAGTGGAGGAAAAAAATTCCATCTGAATAAAAAACCCCAAGAAAATACCAAACTACTAGCACAAACGCATAAGTATGCCTGGGTTTTTTATTATGTATTAGGCGATTATTAAGCAAAACCTTTTCTGTTTTCTAAGATGCTTCCATCCCTGCAACGAACTTGAACTTTAATATTCAGAGACTAGTGTTTGCACATGAGTCAGTGAGATCCAATCAACCATAGTAATGTTTGGACAGTGTTTGCTGTACCTAGTACAATGGGCTTACTTATTTTGCTGGCATGCTGCTTTCAGTACTGAAGTAGTGTCCAGTAGGAATCAGCGTTTCATTAGGCTCCACTCATTGAAACAAGCAAACTAAAAAGGCATCTTTTTAGATAAAGCCTATAGGATCTGCTTTAGAGTAAATTAAACAAACTGACAGAAAGGTGGAGTGGCAGACCAGGTTAAGCACTGTTAATGTTTGGGGGGGTTTTGTTTGTTTTTTGTTTGTTTTGGGTTTGTTTTGGTGGTGGTGGTGGTTTTGGGGGGGTTTTTTTTGTTGTTTTTTGTTTGCTTTTTGGTTTTTTTTTGTTTAGTTTTTTTTTAATTATAAAACAAAAAAAATAAACTGAAGGGGTAGCCTTTTTATAACACAAGAGAAACAGGCACTGATGCCTGCAAGGTCTTCATTCTTATTTGCAAAGTAGTGAAACACTCAAGGGAACATGCCAGTGTTGGTCCAAGAGAGTATTGCACGACAAGGGGCCGTGTAATGATACTCATATCCAGCCTGGCAAATTTTGTCTTGTGTGAGAATGCAGCAAGGATTAGGGGCTAGAATCAAGACACTTAGAAAATTGTCACCTGTTCCAAAATCTTTACAAGTGTGTTTCAGGTATCATGGGATAGAAGGCTCTGAGATGCTGCCAGGAGACCTAGGACCACAGGACAGACAACAGGTACAGGCTGTTAGAGTCATCACAGTAAGACCCATTCCCAGAAGCATGTGGGATTCAAACTTCAGACACATAATGGAAAGATGGAGGGTTTTTTTGTAAGCTTTTGAAAACATACCTACATTCAAACTTGCAGAAATGCTGTAATTGACTGCAGTGAATCTGGAATTTTATCACATTTTTCTATTCCATGTTTCTAAAAGCCAGGTCTCCTTGAAAAAACAGCTTGATCTATTTTATTTTCAATATTTCCTCAGGGTTCTGTTGAAGACCTACCAGAAATATTCAGAATTGCATCACAGAGTTGTGTAAAAACTTATGAGAAACTTTCTTCTTTTGTTGGATTTCTTTTTGTTTGTTTGTTTGTCAGAAAAGGTAATGCTTTGTGATGATGAATAACCTGAGGTGGTTTAAGCCTGTTGGAGCTCTTGTCAGCTCACTAAACTTCCAGTAGGCCTTTTTGCTGAGGATGCCAGTATTTCCCAAGTCTCCTGGGAAACCTGAGTCATAAAACAAGCTCATTTCCCTCCAGGCACTACTTCTAATCTCAACAAATCATGATTTAAACACAGTTTTTGGACACAATTTCCAAAAACCAGTATGACTTTTGGTGAAGGATTTTTCTGACAAAACCCAAGGAGTCTTCTTCTAGGAAAGCAGCTGCTTTTAGAGGGACTGTCACCAAAAAGAAGCTGAGCAAATACTAGGTTTAGTGCATGCCAGGGGATGGCCCTAGGCAGCATGAGTGCTTTTCCCCACTTAATGATCTTCAGTTTTCTGCAATTCTGTTGTGAAACAACAGTATAACAAAGACCATGACAGCACAGCTAGTGCTTTCAACTTACAACTGTATGCCATACAACTTCATCCTTCTGCCTTTTTTCTCTTCTGCCAAGAAAAAAAACCTGAATAGCCAGAATTAGTGCTCCTTTAGTACCAGTTCACTTGCCTGGCAATTTTATTCAAAAAACAGATGATTCAGTATGTGAAAGAGGGATGGTAGGGACCTCTGTGTGAGGTCCTTCGAAGCGTAATCTCATTCCAAAAATCTAGGTGGCTGGAATTCCCTCCCCCTCCCCTTTAATACAAATCCTTAAGTGTTAAGTCAGGCAGAAAATGAGTCTAGTCCACATTTATTTTACTGAATGGCAGTCAACTCCCGCCTAATCTTTCAACATATATTTGTTCAATGGATCAACACATTGTGTAAGCAGCATGACGGATGGGTTTAGAAATGTGTCTGCTTATGTTTGGTTTGTACTGAACCACTGACCATTTTGTGTGTGAATTCATCATAAATTACATCTCCAGGTTACTCAGTACGAGTGAGGAGGGGAAATCCTTGTTCTCACTGTGTTGAAAGGCATCTTACACAGCTGTCAGCCTCCAGAATGGAAGCTGAATCACATCAGTACAACTTTAGCTATGTTTTTCCAAAGCTGAATGGGTATGGCTCTGCTTTCACAAGTTTTTGCTAATTGCAACCCTACTGCTCTTTGAAGATAACATAAGGCAAAAGGCAAGAACAGTTATTGTGAATTGAATATGTGATAATTGGGAAACAAGGATATGATAGAGATTGTGTATGTTATCTTAGGTGCATTTGACAAAGCCAAGGCTAAGTAACACCAGAAATATATGAGATATTTAAATAATGAAAATACATATTAAAATTTCGTTGTTACAACAAACGCAGAAATTACCTGATGGGTTGTATTTGGTAATGTCTGAAAGCAAACTAGGAGGGTGCCACTCCAAGCATCAATGGGAATGTGGATTGTGTAAATACTTTAATTAACTCTTCCTGATCTGAAAATTGGTTTTAGTATACTCTTTATGTGACTACTGCTGCAGTGGGACATGAAGGAACAGGAGGAAGTTCCAGGATCTAGAGAAACTGTTCTTCTGCAAGTAGAAAGAGCTTGCCTGAAAATGGCCAAGGAGTGGGATACATGGAAATGACCAGAGTCCTGCCAAGAACCCCTTTCAGAAGCCAGAAAGCCAGAATACAACGTCTTCCACTTTTGGTGATTGTGTTGGCTTTGAGCCACTGCCTACCCAGAGAGCATAGGCATGTGGCACAAAGCTTCCTTATACATACGCATCCCTTCACAGGGATGGGAAAGGGCTTAAAAAGTGGGAAAATACGAATAAAGGGTCACTCTTATTGTTGCCACCCATCCTTATTTCCATCTAAAATGGCTTTGAAAATAATTTTGAACATGAAAGAGGCTTGCCTTATCCTATCTACATTTCTGGAGGCAGTGAGCCTCAGATGTGACCCCCTGCAGCCTACCCCAAGCTTTGTTTAAACAGGTTTGAGCTAGAACTGAATGGCTCTGGAAAAGAAAGACAATGGGAAGAGAGCCAGAGAAGAAGAGAGACATTAGGCAGAGGACTAGGTTTCTTTATGCAGGCAGCTGGGAGAAACTGAAGGAGAGTGATGTTGGCTACTTTTCTCTCTTAGATGGCTATGTTTCTTGTGAAAGCAAGTTTTTGATTCGTAAGGGTTTTTTGTGGGATTTGTGTTGTCCTCTTTTTTTAGTCTCTTGTGCATTGAGAATTTTTAGGATTGGTAGGAAATGATTTAATTTTGTTGTTTGAAAGGCTAGACTTCAGTGGAAAGCATGTACTGATTTTTTTTTTAAAGAAAGCACAGGAAAAAAGCTATTTTTGGCAAAGTATACATAATTATGTTTTAATTATGTTTTAATTTTTTTTCCTTTGTGGTGGAGAGTAAATTTGTCATTTCTTTATGGAATAATGTTTCCAACTTTCAGTTCAACAGAAAAATAATTTCTTTCTGATCATCTCTAATAAGATTTGAAGAAAATGATAAATAAAAAAAATGAGAAGGAGGAAAGCAGGCTTGACATTATGAAGAAGAAACTAGGAATGAAAAATTGAGCTTATCTAGAGAACAGGATTTAGGGCACAGAAACGAAAATTAAACTTGTAACTGAGAGAGCAGCATGAATGTTACCCTGTGAGCTTGAAACTACTTTTTCTTAACCATCATCCTCCAAGAAAAAAAAATCTAACATCTATTCAGTATAGTAATCCCTGGAGTATCATTTTAGTAATTTTACTTACCGTATTTCTTTTATATAGGTCATAATACTGACTGAAATTTCCCTACTCTCTTCTGTCTTGCTAAGATGTAGGGGAATTAGAAACTGCTTCTAGAATACAGTATTTTCCAAATATTGGCTCAGGGAATAAGACGGCTGTGAATGCTGTGTTTGCTGAAATAAATAATCCTACACTGTCCTTGTGAATACTTTTGTTGTTTTTCCCATTCTCTTTTTTTTTAAAAAAAAATTGAGTGGGATAGTTTGAGTACCCCCTTATGTACCATTAAAGGTTTAGAATATCACAGTCTTGCTTTTATCTTTTGTTTATTTTCAGCTCTTCTTCTAGACAATACAGAGTTCCTTTCTTAGCCAAAAACTATGGTATTATTGCCAGTTTCTTCATTTTGAAAAAAATAAATTACGTTATTAAATCAAAACAAAAAGCTCTTTACCCAGGAACAAATGCGTAAACTTACCAGTGCATAGATAGAAATATCAATAGGTATCTTTACTACTTTTTTTACAGCTACTGTTTAATATAACACACTGAATACCCTGTCTATGAATATGTGTGGTTTAGTGAATTATTCCACTTCTTCCATGCCCTTGTGTCTATATACATTAAATATCAAGGTTGTGACAGAACTCCTTGGACATTAAAATTCATAATTTTCTCTCAGCATCATTATTTGTCAGGCCAGAAAATTGAAAATTGTAGTAACAAGAAATATATTAATCGGCTCATTTGAAAAGTAATTCCTTTAGAAGTGTGTATTATTTCTATATCACTATCTAACTAGATAATTTGTTATTTGTTGTTGTAATGATTAATTACAGAAATTCAGTTAGAATATCTGCTGGCCCTCTACCAATAAAAAGGGGGTTGCTCTTTAATTAACTAAGGCTAATTGAAAATCTGATTTCTTTTCAAGAATCGTGTTATCTTGTCCACATAAAATCTATTTTTGTTGTTAAAAAAGATAATTCCTTCTGTTCTCAAAGGCTGCAGTCTTCTGTGTCCTCAGGTTCCTCTTCTTCCTAGTGCTCAGAATTCCTGACTGGGTTTCATTGTGGGGATGCTGGAAGGAATACAACCACTCTGAATACAAGTAATGCATCATGAGGGAACATGGGCTAACTGGGCAGATTTATCTACAAGAAGAATATGGACATGAAATCTTCAAACTAGAAGCCCCACGTAATATGATTACAAAACATATTTTTAAAACTTTCTTTTTGTCCCTTGAAAGTTTATCTCCATCTTGCCCCTTTCTTCATAATACTTTGAGTAATTTTAAGTAGGAAACATAAGTTTTCTTTTGAAGCCTGAAGTTGCCATGCAAGTCCAACCATTCAAAAGTAGGTCTCAAAGTGTTTTTCATTCTGTTTTGAGTGCTGTACTCAAGGTATGCAAATCACAATTTATTCTCATTCCAGTTACTTTTAAACCATATTATATGGCTGAAGCAGCATGAATCCACTCTTCGATGTGTTGAAAAAGACTTAGGTTTTCTGTTGTTTATCCTCTCTATTGTGTGTTACATTGATCCCTTCACCAACACTGGCAAACGTTTAGTTGTCACTGAGACAGCAGATGTGGTGCTGAGGCACGCATAGGTGTAAACAGTGTTAGTGCTGCAGCCCTCTCTGAGATGGCTTTTGAGTAGTCTTCAAACATGTCAGACATTGTACAGAGATTCAGAGATGCTTAAACATGGTCCTCTGTGCATGTTATGCATTTGCTTCCTACTGCAAGTAACCAAGAAATTCAGGTTTGGATATCCTGCTCTGCTTCATAGATTTCTCTTTTTTGAAAGATGTAGTTGGAATTTTGTTTATTCAAGCCAAAGACTTCTCCCATGGATGTTTAAAAATAAATATTTTTTTAAAACTTTTGGCTTTTAAAAACTAGGAGTCTAGTATTTTTGCCACCTGGTTTCTAAACTGGCATAAACTACCTTTGTTTTATTCTATCAAGAGGATGTTTGAAATCTTTTTTCTTTTTCTCTGTCTGCTGCTTAACCTGTTTTTTATCAATGTTAGAGACTGCGTAATTTGTAAAAAAAGCTTCCATTTTCTTTAGTGAAGGAAGATACGGTACAGCAGAGCAGAGTGAATGGCTAAGAGCCAGTTTGTTTTTAATCATCTGCTAAAGAAATACATTGCAGTTTTAGATGGTTACTGACATTTTCATATGGAAGCATGTTTTGATTAGAGTCTTTCTTTTCTTTTCAAGTATAAATTGGGAAGGTTTCAAGTGGTTTCAGCAGTAGGATCTGGTTTGAATAGAGTCTCAAAATACAGCACTGGAGTGTGCTAGAACAGAAAAAGCACTCCTGGTGAGAAAGCAACTGAGAAAACATTTTAGGAGAAGGCCAACCTGTGGAAATGAAGTCTTGCAAGTTGCCTTGTGCCTTGCCCTTACTCATTTGCAGCATCAAGTGTTCAAGATCCATAGCATGGCATGGAAACCCTACTTTTTGGCCACATGTCCCCAGGTTGTTTCTGACGTTTTGCTGGCAGGCAGGGAGAGACCGCTCTGGCTCAGGGTGTTACTGACGCCTGTTTAAGTACTCAGGAATGGCTTTTCTGAGCAGCCTTGCAGGCTTTTTAACCACACTGTCTCTCACTCTTATTTGTCTGCTTAATGACATGTTGCTTGCCATCTTCTGTACTGTGCTTGAGATTCACATCTAAAATGCCATGTAAAAGCCGGGTAGCACTAATCTATAGTGGCAGCTTGTTAAAATGTCGTGGTTTCAGTGATGCATTTGTAACCACTCTAACATGAGATAAATGTGACAAGTGCTAATTCCAAACACCCACGATACTGAAACTGAGAACAGCTTAGCTAAAGCACTTTGAATTTCCTGAGGACATCTGAGGTCTATGGTTACAACATCTCAGTTTGCTTTTACCTGAGCAACTCAGGCTGTTCTCATCTGAAAAACGAAAATGTTACATTAAAGATTCAAGATTAAATGATGAATGATTCTTTTAAAAGAGGTTAGGGGAGAAATGCTATGCATATATTTGAGATCTGCAAACATTTCTTGTTCTCCGGACAAAGTGAAGGAAATTGTAGGGTAAGATTAGGTTGATCTCCCCATGGGAAAAGAAATAAGCTAATACCCAAGCACCAAGACCTATGCATTAGCACAACTTCATTTGTGAGCATCCCTTTTCATGAGATTTTCCTGATGAGTTTGTGTCATGAACAAAAGAGATCCTCATGTGAGGAGGAAGCCAATCTGAGAGAGGAAGAGAAAACTTTTCTTCAGCTGACATGTTATCAGAATGAAGTGATGTCCTTTTTTGGTTTGAGTGGGAAGTTCTGTACACAATAGTGCTGAAAGGTGGCCCCATCTGTACCCAGTGAAAGCAATGACAATTGCAGGGATTTGGAAATTTTAATTTAAAAATGAGAGACAGAAAAACCTGAACTGCATCATCTTCAAATTACTTTAGCCTATGGGATTTCCATGTGGAAGATGTTAAAATAATGAAAAGCCTGATGTCGAATTAGAAGTGCAAGATGTCAACCACGTCCTGAAGAATCATTTAAAAAACAAGTACCTTGCTAGTACTAGTGAGTCCAAGAAGGTGAAAAGCCCTTGTATGACAGTAAAAGGTGCTTAGGGTGGTGGTAATATCGTGCAGCTGCAGAACATGCATGGGACAGTGAGAAAAAAGTGAAAGACGAGGTGTGTGAGCAGTCTGCAAACCATGAGGCAGGGTCTCAGCCATACTATGTTGGGTTTGGAGGTTAAAACATGGTTTGTGCATAACTGCTGGAAAAGAGTACAGAGAAATCTCTATCATACAGGAAAAAAAGGAAGCTTATACTGGTGATGCGTACATTATACTATGTAGGGCTTGTTTGGAACAGTGGAACTGTGCAGAAAGAGGGATTCCTTTCCCCTCATAAATCTCATACACTGATATCTTTCATCTCCCAGCAAGAACAATATAAGAAGCCTCACTAAAAAGGACAGTGATTAGGATACCTTTTCCATTGTTTTTTCAAGGTTATTCTATTGTGAGGTCTTTTTCCAGAAACTGTTGTTCTCTGTAGATGTTTAGACATAGAGAAAGGTTTCTGGGTTCCAGATCACAGACAATTAAAAGTTGTCTGTGTAGAGAATAACTACAAAGAAGCAGGGAGGGAGATAAGGAACCTTTATCCTATTTTCCAAAATTTCACTTAGCCCTGGAATAGATTATTTATCTCTCTCTCTTTTCTGTCTATCTATCTTTTCCTCTTTTTTTCTCTAGCTCTTAACCCCTGAAAATATCCTTAAGATGGTGGAGGTATTTTTTCTTTGCTGTTTTTTGCTCCTCTGAAGTACGTGATGCAGTTATTCTGTATACTTAGAGCAATTTTCCCTGACACTCCAGCTACATCCTCCTTTGGTTTTTGTTCCTTTGTGTGATATATGGTTTCCTTATTGAAGTTATAATGAGGTTATCTTCATGAATCACTAGAGATCAGCCAGGCTAAACTCTCTGCATTAAAGTTCACCCAACAGTGACACTATTCATTGTAACCCAAAGTTTAAATTAAATATCTCCTTATTATACAAACCAAGTGCAATAATAAGTACGTAAAAATGACAGATCTATCAGTATAATTTACTTATTTTTACCACTGAAACACAGAATATCTTAGGTTGGAAGGGACCTTAAAGATCATCTAGTTCCAATCCCCTTGTCATGGGTACAGACACCTTCCACCAGATCAGGTGGCCTTAAACACTTCCAAGGATGAGACATCCACAGCTTCTTCGGGCAACCTGTTCCAGTGCCTCACCACCCTTACAGTAAAAAATTTGTTCCTAATATCTGATCTAAACCTACTTGTTTTCAGTGTGAAGCCATTCCTCCCTGTCCTGTTCACTATACGCTCTTGCAAAAAGCTCCTGTCCAGCGTCCTAGGCACTGGAAGGCCACAATTAGGTCACATTGAAGTCTTCTTTTTTCCAGGCTGTCTTAGAGCTTAAACTAGCTCTTTTGAGAGGGAAGTTATACAGGGAGGTGGCATCTTGTTCTTATGATCTGGGGAATGTCTTACAGAACATGTCCTGTCAAGGGCAGGAGAGAGAGGTGGGGGAATTTGAAGCAATGGTAATACGCTTGCTTTTAAAGGCTAGAGGAGCACGAAGACTTCCCTAGGAGGCTATGTCCAGGGTGATCAAAATCTCAGTAAGACTTCCAATAGATACTTCTAAATAAATTTATTCATAGTTATTTGACCATAGCTGTACTTTTGAAGTATTTTTCCTTTGTACTGGGCTATTTTCCTTTCTGTTTGAATGTACACAATGTGGTACTTGTTTGTATAATCCCCTGAGGTTTTATTGTGCAATTAATCTGCATGTTATTCTTAAACTGAAAGATAAACTTGTCCTATGATGTCTCCCTTCTCTTATTCTATTATTTGCAAATCTGGGAAATGGTCATTGAGTTTAGCAAGAAGCAGTGGAACATGCCCATCCATGGAAACTCTCTCATGTAGCATCAGAGTAATCAAGGAGACAGATGATGGATGACTCTGTACTTTTCAAATTGTGGGATTTTAAGTTCTATGACTTTGGCTGTGGAATCTGCTGCTGACTGTGAGCAAACAGCTTATTCACTCTGTGTCTCTATAAAATGGCTCCTTGTTGCGTCAATGTTACGATGAAAATGAAGCAGTGTTGCTAAGTGGTGGGTAGTGCGGCTGTAAGGTCAGGCAGTGAAAGCTAATCCGACTGCATCCTGATTTGCTGACAAAAAGTTATTTAACAGTAGTCCTTGAATTTCTATGCGCGATATGCCCGCCTGTGCGCAGGGAAAGCGATATAGCTGTAAATCCATGGCCAGCGTGGTTTGTAAGTGAGGGAGAGGGAGGGAAGCTCTGGGGCAGCTCCTCAGGCTGCATGGAGAGAGGAGTACTGATGAGTCATGTCTAGGCAAGGATGAAATGTGTGCATCTCCCTCCTCAAACTTGGATTTATTTTTATTGTTTGGGGCTTTGCAATAATCTTGATCTCTCTCCTTTTGGCACGGCTTGTACCTCTGAGTAATGCCCATCACAGACATATGATCATAAACACCAAAATTATCTTATGACTGAATCTAGTTAGCCCTGAATCTTCTCATCTCCCCAGTGATGTCCACCCCTGGATGTAAATCAGCTTAGTGCCAGCTGGCAGCTGTCTTGTCCCCTCTAGGATGCACAATGGACAGCACCAGTGGAGCAGCATGAGGATTTTCTTTTGCAGAAAATAAACTGAGGCCAGAATGTATAACTGGGTGTCTCTGCCTCATAGCGAGGTGACCCCATGCATGAAGGGACTGCTACCAAAAATGCCCCTTTTCAAGGTTGGTGTACTGATTGCATCAGGTTTTTCTGAGCAGCTGTGGAAAGCTTTGAGGAAGGGTGCCCTCTTTTTCCCAAGGGAGAATCAGTAGTACAGCCAGATGAGCTAGGTATTTCCTTCTTCTAAGAGCTGAGCTGTGCAAATCATCTGCAGATTCCCCCCTGGTTGTGATGGTGCTGCTAGCAGACCCTGTGGTGGCTGCCTCAGCTGCAGCTGGTGCTGCTGCTGCTCTTTCTTGAGACAACTAGCCTGGGCAAAACCTGCCTCTGCACTTGCACTCAAGGTGACAGATCAACAGGTCCCAGTTCCCCTTTGTATCAGGCGCCTACTCATGTCTTAGCTGTCTTTTCCATTCAGGCAGCCTTTACAAGGAAGTAAAGAATATGGCAAAGGTGTGGTCTGACTACTGTGTTAAAATTCTAATGTTGAGAACATCAGATGGACTCATGGGAGAATACAGGAAGGTGAATTACACAAAAAATACTCTTCCCTGGTGTTCCTTTTCTTATGATGATGGTTTGTCTAGTTCAGGCACAAGATTGTAAAGCTGGTCCGAAAGTCAAAATTCTAGCTTTCTGAAACAAGCAGTAGAAATTCCAAACTTTCCGACAGAAGGGAAAAGTAAATATATTTGTGTTAGGGGTTAGGCTTTTTCTTTGTTGTCTTTCTCTCAGGGAATTTTTCTTCCCAGTTGTTGCCCTGGAGATGATGAAGGGACAGTACTTGAGACAAAAAACATGGCTGAGCATCTTCAAATTCCACTGAGATGGTCCTGGGGGAGGAGGGGGGAAGGGGAGCACGTGTCTGTCTTTCCCTTGATGGGGCTGTGTTGTGGTTTGCTCCCACAACAGGGTTTGTTTATTTTTTTTTTTCCATTTCTACTGGCTGCTGACATCAACTGCTGCTCGACTGGACCTGCGCACCTTCACCATTGCTGCCAGTCGCCAGTGAGTGACGCCGAGGTCCATTGCTGCTCAATGGGACCTGCCTGCCCCCACTGTTTCCTGCTGCTCTCTGGGGTCTTTTGCTACTCTATAGCTCAGCATCCCCCGGCGTCTGGCTCCCACAGTTTCCTGCCACTGCTCCAAGGTTTTTGCTACTCTTTAGTTCGACCCCCACCCTGGGGGGTCACCCAGCCCGCAGTTCCTGGTACTGTGCTGGGGTTATTGCTACACTTTGATTTGCTGCCCCCGGGTCCGCTCGTCTCTGCTGTTCCAACCCGTTGCTCGGAGGTTCCTGCTATAGTCCAGCTCATCACCCGGAGTGGACTGAGACCGGCTGCTCCCCGTGAGTTTTGCCAGGGGAGCCATTTCCCCTCTCTCCCCTCACCCGCCCGCCATGGCGGCGTGAGGGAGACGCGGCCGAGCTCGCGCCACAGCGCCCCCTGCAGGCGCGGGGAATCAGCGCCCCGCCCGCCCGCCGGGAGCCACAGCGCCCCTGGCGGCTGCGGCCGGAGCTGCACCGCGGGGAGAGGGCCCGAGAGCGGCGGAGGCTCCGCCGGGGTTGCTGCTCTCGTTCGCTGCCGCTGCCGCTGCCGCGGGTTGTTCGCCTTGCTGGACAGACACACACCGGCAAAGAACTGGCAGGCCTCTTCCCATATCTTCGCCTGAAATGCCCTCGATTTCAAAGTTATAATAATTCAGAGGGAAGGGGGTCATATTTTCCATTCCAGGAAGGAAGGTTTTGGTCAGTAGATTCAGTGAGAATTCAGGGGTCTTAAGGCTGGGAGCTCAATGCTCCAGTCCTTTGGGTGGATATTGAGAAGCATTCAGAAATGCTTATCAGTTTTAATCAGTCACAAGAAAACTTTTAGGTCTTTTGGTGGTGTATGGAGCAGAAAATTAGTCAGGGAATTTCTGAACTAGATCTACCATGCAGTCTTCATTCAGAAATGATCTCTAACAGTGCAGATACTCCTGAAAAATAACGTACATGAATGTGATGAATACTAGACATGAGGTGACCAACAGATACATGGTGTGTTACATTTTCTTAGAGAAGATTTAGGCCTGTCCCTGATATGTTAATTCTGAGCAGGATTAGAATTAGAATTAATTACACTTATTTTAAGTGGTGATAATGCACCCTTGGGGATGGCTCATGTCAGGGAATTAAACCTCACTTCTTATTTGAGCTTCATTTGCTATCCTTATTTATGCTTCTGCACTTCAGTTGAAGTACTGTGGTGGTGGTAAACTGTGTCAATAACCTGCCTGAACAATTTCAGGCTAAACCATTGAAGAAACTCCACTGGGCAAATCTCACTGCATCTCCCTAACTCCTGCTTAGGGTGAGGTTTTTGGTTCAACCCAGAATCCTTTGCCCTAAGTATGCAGGTTATGTTAATCCCCATATCCCTATTGGCTTCTCCCTTCTCCTCCCGTTTTCCCTACTTGGCAACATTCTAGTCCCTTCTATGCTGCCTGGTTCCCCATTTGCCCCTTGTTACTTCTCCCACACCTTAAACCCTGGATTGGACTGTTTATGTGTCACCCCACCTTTGTGCCGCCCCTTGTCTGCACCCCTACTGGTAAGTTTTGTATGTATTCCCTCCCCTCTCCTGGGATATAAAACCCTCTGTAACTGCTGTCTAGGGCTCTTCACCCGTCCCCGTTACCGTGTGTTCCTGACTCCTTGCTCCTTGCTCCCTGATCCTCGCCCCGTCCTGGGGAAATAAACCACCCCTGTTCACCGTCGAAGAGTCCCTCCTGTGCCTTTATTCCTCTCCTGCGCCTGCACCATTGGTGGACTTGCCGGGACCTGAGTGCTCCCCAGCAGCCCTCCCGCTTCTCGGAACCAGTCCAGCGGCAGATCCAGCCCTGCAGGGCGAAGGCTGCAGCCCTGACCAAACGAGGCACCCACAGTGTGGTCGGTGCGCGTTGTGGCAAAGTACTAGAAAATAACTCACGCGGTGAGGTGTAGCCTTCGTGTTTGGTTGTAGCACAGGGTGATCAGCTTTTAAAAGATGCTGTGTAGAAATACTATGCCAGTGCAGCAACTACAGATGGGGAAAAGTCTAAGGATTGTAATGCTTTCTTTGCCTCAGTCTGTAATAGTTAGGGTACCCAGCCCCCTGAGCTGGAAGACAGGGATGGGGAGCAAAATGAAGGCCCCATAATGTAGGAGGAAATGGACAGGGACCTGCTTGCCCACGATACACTCCCAAATCTGTGGGGTCAGAATAGATCCACCTGAGGGTACTAAGGGAGCTGGTGAAAAGTGTTCACTGAGCCATGCTCCATCACTTATCAGCAGTCCCAGCCGTACAGGGAGGTCCCAGTTTGACTGGAGGTTGGCCAGTGTTACCCAATCTACAAGAAGGGTCAGAAGGAAGATCGAGGGAACTACAAGCCTGTCAGTCTGTCAGTGCTGGAGAAGGCGGTGGAGCAGATCATCCTGTGTCACCATGCATCACATATAGGACAACCAGGGGATCAGGCCCCACCAGCAGGGCTTTGTGAAAGGCAGGTACTGCTTGACTAGCCTGATCTTCTACGACCTTGTGACATGCTCAGTAGATGAGGGGAAGGCTGTGGATGTGTCTACACCGACTTCAGAAAAGTCTTTGATACAGTTTCCCACAGCATTCTCCTGGAGAAGCTGGCTGCTCATGGCTTAGACCACTACACTCTTCACTGAGTTAAAAACTGGCTGGATGGCCTGGCCCAGAGAGGGTTGGTGAATGGTGCCATGTCCTCTTGGCGACCAGTCACCAGTGGGGCTCCTGAGAGCTCAGTCTTGGGGCCAGTTCTGTTTGATATCTTTATCAACCACCTGGATGAGTGCCCCTTCAGTCAGCTTGCAGATGACATTAAGTTGGGTGGGAGTGTTGATCTGCTGTAGTGTAGGCAGGCCCTGCAGAGGGATCTGGACTGAGGCAGAGAACAACGGTGCGAGGTTCAACAAGGTAAGTGTGGGGTCCTGCACTTGAGTCGCAGCAGCCCCAGGCAGTGCCACAGGCTGGGGGCAGGGTGGCTGGAAAGCTGCTTGGCAAAAAGGACCTGGGGGTGCTGATTGACTGCAGTTGAACGTGATACGGTGTGTGCCCAGGTAGCCAAGAATGTCAGTGGCATCCTGGTTTATATTACAAATTATGCGGCTAGCGGGACTAGGGGAGGGATTGTCACTCTGGACTCAGCACTGGTGAGGCCACACCTTGAACCATGTGCCCAGTTTAGAGCCTCTCATGACAAGAAAGACATTGAGGTGCTGAAGTGTGTTCAGAGCAGAGCAACTGAGCTGGTGAAGGGTCGGGAGCACAAGCCCTGTGAGGAGCAGCTGAGGGAGCTGGAGTTGTTTAGTCTGGAGAAAAGGAGACTGACAGGAGACCTTATCACTTTCTAAAACTACCTGAAAGGAGGGTGTAGTGAGGTAGGGGCTCGTCTCTTCTCCCAAGTAGGAAGTAACTAGATGAGAGATAATGGCCCCAAGTTGCCCCAGGGAAGTTTTAAATTGGATATCAGGAAAAATTCCTTCACAGAAAGGGTTGTCAAGCAATGGAACAGGCTGCCCAGGTGGGTGGCTGAGTCACCATCCCTGGAGGTATCTAAAAGACATATAGACATGATGCTTAGGGACGAGGTTTAGTGGTGGACTTGGTAGTGCTGGCATAATAGTTGAATATGACAATCTTAAAGGCTTTTCTAACCTGAATAATTCTATTTTGTATATATGTACTGGTGGGTATTTCTGAGCGACACAAGAAGGGTTGGGGCTTGGGGTATTGCTGAATCATCTGAAGCACCAAGAATGAATTATAACATTGAAATCGTATTTATATGTTGCTGAGGGCATTCTGAGAAAAGACAATATTTATAAATAGTTGATACAACTATACAATGATAGTTCATACAACCATGAAACCTAGAGATAGAAAAAATGATAAGAATATACATAGTCCGCATTCCTACTGCTATAGAATTATCTTTTTCCCTTGGCATATGTGGCTGACTAGCCCCTCTTTTCCCAAAATCTAATGATAAGCATTGCATTCAGCTAGCATGTGAAGACTAAACCAAGCAATAAAAATATACATTTGAGATGAGTTTTTAGAACTAAATTAAGTGTCCGTGTCTTACCCACCATACACAAGTATACTTAAAGTTTATATTGTGATGAATTGTCTCTGAATTACATGACTGTGTAGTTCTGTGATACGGTGATTTTATTGTAAATGGTCATTGAATTTATAATCCGGTGGATTCTTAGGTAATGATCTATACGTATCTAAGATGACAGCTTTCTCAATTAGGGCTACTAGTATTTGGTTTTTTGCTGAATTTCATACCAGTTTAATCAGGAGAATGAAGTAGACGGAGGGACATTATGGATTAAAAAACCCACACAAAGCTAAGAGTGAATCTGAGTGATGCTGATATCATTGTTTTACTGGATGGAAAAGAAGCCTTAAGAATGATGGGGGCAAAAAGAACAGTCAGACATGTAATGCATTCATTCACACTTGTTGGTATTTGTAGTTAAATCCTATGAAGGACATCAGGTCTCATTTTGCTGGAGGCACCAGACCTGCCTGAGCATATTTAAATTCTGAGAATCAGATTTTAGATTTTTGTTCATTGACTAAAATGTGAATGATTTGGTACCTGAGACTGTAATTTTTAATGAGCAGGAGGAACAAGAATTGTGTACGTGTCAGTGATGTTGCAAGAATAGTTATTTTTAAAAATTCACAGCTCTATATATCCGCCATTTACACACACAGTTCTTTAATCTGCCAAAAATTAATGGCAACCATGAAACCACAGTCAAGTATATAGTGATACAGAAAAAAAGCAAAATAGTAACCTTTATCCTCCTACGAACAATGCAACTGTAATACCCATTATGAGTAGACATTTAATACTGCAGAATGATATTTCTGGACTGGCAGATGTTTTTGATTGCTCACTTTTCCAGTCACCACCACCGAACTAACATCTTGGATAGCCAAAAGATCAGAGATCTCACACTAAAGGTCAACACCTGAAATCCAGTTTTGACAAAGGCGTTTTGATGCCTTGTTCTACCCGATCCCTCTTTCCAGTCTCTCATCCCAGGAGAGCTGTCAGCTGTGCAAGCCACTTTAGTGTACTGGAGCCAAAGAAGTTTCTTCAGTTTACAATAGATTATCTCTTAGTCCTGTTTTATGCTATTCTGTCTTGCAATCCTCCAGTTTTTTGTGCCCTAGGCTCATCTATTAGTATTTCTATTTGCATTCAGGTGAGAACTGTTGATCTGCTTTTTGCAGTTTAACTTTCAGTAATGGAGTACACATGCATGAGAACTTAGGACCTATTTAAATTGTAGAGAAAGGAAAAGAATATTATATGTATGAAATAAATGTTTAAAAATTTCTATTAAAAGCTATCCTTTTTTTTGAGGATAAGTAGAAACAGTTCTTTGTGTAGGGCAAAAGCAAATTTAATTTTGTAAGTGGACTCTTAGCATTTTTTTGAAATAACAGGGTTCTTGTACTTATCTTCCTGGTGAAGTTCATTGTCTTTCCTATAAAAGACTGAAAGAAGGCTTTTCACATTAGATGAGAAGGCATGATAGCTTAAGCCAAAAACCTTTTTGCACTGAGAACTATGAATAATGTGGCAGCATTACCTACAGCTGATTCTGTCATTTCTTATAATCTTCTCCTTCCCACTAACAGATATAGGAACCAATGCTGGTTTTAGTGCCTTCTGAATCTAGATTTATCTTCTGATGTGTGATATAACATCTTAGAGGTGAAAAAAAGTCATTGTTTTGGGATTTGATGGCTAGTGGACCTAGGAAAACAAATAAGAGTATCCGCTAGAGCAAACTCTCAAATCCTTCAGCGGAGAGCTTTTAACAGGCCTTTACTGCTCATTCAGCATTGAATAATCTTGTTTTTCCACCTACTTGGATTTTTGTCACTCCATGTAGTAGACTTTGCAGAAACATTATATGCGCTGAATAATGCTTTGTGATACCACAGTAGTTGTAGCGAAGGAGAAAATGAGGTCTTTAAGCTTGAAGGGGAGATATTGCGTGCTTTTTCTCTTCTCTATAAACTTGGCTAATTAACAGATGCACACCCTATCTAGCAAATATGAATCACACTGAGGAACAGTGAGGATGGTCACAGAAAAAGTGTGCTTGTATCTATGTACCTCATTCTTTGCAGAGGACTTTCTTAAGCATAAGAAAGCATCAAACCTTGACAATGTTCTCCAACTGAGCAGTGAACTGATTGTGGGAGCATGCTTAGTACCCCTGTGATTTAAGGCAGATGGAAGACTCATCACTTTACCATTTTTCAGAATGGCTTGTAAATTTCCTTTGGCAATCACTCAAGTGGACGTGTCTGAAAAAACGGGCTTTTATGTCACTTAAGAGTCTTTAAGGAAGTCAACCAACATGGTGATAATCAGCAGGCATGTGCTGTTATTCAGATCTGTGCCATGCAAACTGGCTTCCCCTGGGAAAGTCTGTTCTCAAGAGGCACGTCAGAAACCTGTTGATAAAAAGAGCACTGAACTTTCTTATGGTACAAATGGTTGATGGTTATTTAATTTCAGTTATACTGTGCCAGATCAACTAGGAGAGAATTTGGCCTGAGAGAAAGACTGTGTTTTATGCGAGGAGACTTTTTGCTGTGACACATTGCAGGAGTTGCTATAGAAGGGTGAAGAGGACTCTTCTTTCTCACTTTCACTGTGATGAACATCCTACATTTCGTAGGACCAGATTTGCGTAGTACAGAGGTGAAATATGTTATCGCCTTTTTTTGGGTTATCATTGCCAGAAAGTGAGATGACTCACAAAGTGAAATTATCTTTCGCTAGAAGAGTCAGCTGAATATGTGAAGCTACTCCTTCTAATCCCTTTTCAGACATTTGATAGATGGACAGTAATGCACTGGCAGGAATCCTTGGTAATTTATGTAACGGAATAAAAACCTCTACTTCATTCGGTAATGTTAGGACTTGCAATGTTTCATAGTAATGCTTTATAATATTTAGAGTGGCTGCCTACATACAGTATGTACTGTATAAGTTATTTCCAATATCAAAACTGGAATTCTTGGCAAAATCTGAAATGTAAAAGTTCATATATTTTTAAAACAAGAAGGAACTGTTAGATCATGTATTTTAATAGGCACGAAATGGGACGCTGGTGTTCTCAACTTTTTCTATACAGTTTATTTTGTACTTAAATGTTCTAGAAGTTTAGAAGGGCAAGAAGATAAATGATCATGAGTTGATGTTTTTCATAAAAGCAGCACAGCAATCTTTCGCTTGAAGGGATACTGCTAACATTTAAGCCTGTCTGTAGCCGTAAATGGATGTGAATTTATGTTGACTGTAAATAAATGTTAGCAGAATAATGACTTACTGAGACAGCTTTATATTATTCAGTAAATTATTGTACATGTAAGGTGTCTGATATAGCAGCTAAAACAGGTCCAACACCCAATCACATCCTTAAGAAATCTCTAAATATATTAATATTTAAATTACTGAAAGTCTACTGTTGTTTTTATTTCTTTACTATGGGAACATGTTTATGTTGGTTACACTTGTCTAATTGTCATGCAAATATGGGAAGATAAGTTTCAAATGGAGGCATGTGAGAGAATAGGAGTTAGATACACTGCACAATGGTGTACAGAGATGACAGTGGAATTTTTTGCTTCTCTATAAAAAAACCCGTTATCTACCCCATGTGATGTGATGATGCTTGCTGCAGAAAGTATCTTATCTGCTGCAAGAACTAATCAAAATTTCTGCTTTCCCTAACTTAAAATAAATCTAGTTTTAGTGTCATTATTATGTGCTAAGTTATGAGTTAATACCAGCTCTCAATCCGCTATGCTCCTTCCTGTTTTAAAATCAAAGCTACTGAAGTGGAATCAGACAGTGCTTTCAGCAAACATATGTTGCTTTTGTTGGTCCTGCTATATTTAGTAGAAAACTAAAACCTTCACTTTAATTCTAGCAGTTGGTTTTTGATTCCGATCTTACATTAGAGTGTCTGATAATTTCACTAGTGCTAACATGCTTACCATGTTGTGGGTGGATGAGAATCCATGCATGTCTGTAGTGATGTTGCTCTTGAGAAGACGAGGTGCTTAACAAATGCCTACAACAAGCCTTCATTCTCAGAAGTGTTATAGTGCTCTAAATGGACAACCTAAGCAAGGCAGGGTATGCCCTAGAATTTATGAACGGCAATGTAAGCTAGGATATAAGAGACTCTGGTCCTTTTCCAGCTATGTTGATGGTTTGGTGAAATATAGATCTTTTTCCTCCACACCATAAACTGCAAACACAGCTGCATAATATACACAGTCAAATGCCAAGGACCTAATAAGATTTTGCTTTCCAGAAATATAAATAATTTAATCAGATTAATGACATTGTTCTACCTGAGGGATTCTATAATTAGTAGATTATTGAAGCAGCACGCAAGTTATCTACCATTAGCACCTGGAGGAATTCCTGTTGCCTTAAAATGTGGAATCAAATTATATGAATATTCCTGTCATGCAATCTCTAAAGATAATAAGCCTCTGGCATTTTGTAAGCTATATAAATCCATGGATTTTACATTAAATATTTAAAGCACAGGAGGTGTTATTTGTTAGAATACTGATAAAAATAGCTCAGCCATTACAGCTGCCTTTTCCATTTGGTAAATCCCTCTTTGTTTGATTTGCTTTCAAGCCTTTTTAATTTGTTGGGGTTTTTCGGTTGTTTTGGTTGTGTGGGGGGTTTTTTGTTTGGTTGGTTTTTGTTTCGTTTTGTTTATTTGTGGGGTTTTTTTTGGTTTGGTTTGGTTTTGGGTTTTTTGGTTGGTGGTTGCTTTTTGGGGTTTTTTTTTTACTGTTATATTTTTCCAGGTCCTCCGGAGGTGTATTTTGGACTTTGTTTGATAAACACTCAAAATATTTTTACAGACGTTTTACCTTTTGATACAGAGAGCATATTCAAACGAGGGGTATAAACAGATGCGAAGCAGGAAGATATTTTTCGAACACCAAAGAAATATTGCTTGAAATACTTTGAAAAGGGTGCCTTTCTTCCGAATATATTTACAAAGCAGGAGCTTATTCTCTGATGTGTGCTCCATTCTAAGAGTTTGTTTGGGAAAATACTGAAGATAGAATTCATCAAGGTCAAATATACATTTCCATATCATAATGAGGGTGTTGAATAATTCTTGAATAATAGAGGCCATAGAGAAGATGGCTGGTGTCTTAACAGACTGCAGAATTTAACAGAGAATTTTAAAGATAAAAATATGATGACTATTTGTCTGAAAGTGACCTCTCAGCAGTTTTAGTCATCTGGCAATTTAAAGTGAAAAACTTTGTTGGTAAAAGTCTCTCTGTTTTTAATGGATTGCCATGTCAGGCTGGAGCTACAGTCAGGATAACTGATGACCTTTGAAGTCCTTAGAATAAATTATGATTTGTGTGCAAGAGATGATAATGCAGTTAAAAAGATTTATGTAATAGTTCTTCAGAGAGCTTGAGGAATTAACACAGGGTCATAAATTAGTAGGATTTACAAGTAAGAAATTACTTTACTGGGAGAGCCCTTTTCATCCCATATGGTTTTGCCTCCAGGCACTTGCTGATGTTTAAATGAAGAGATACCTGATGAGCCCTCCAGGCAGCTGTGAAATTACAGGGGCACCTGTGTTGTTAACAATCCATCCAGCTTTAATAGCAGCCAGGTACTTCCCCTGTAGAGAAGTGAGCTTATACTTGCAGGACGTGTCATAACCTTGTCACAAAGTATTTTTAGGCCTCAGGCTAAATGACAAGCTAAAAGCTACTTTTACCCTTTTTTGCTTTATGGGTGGCCTAAGTAAATCCTTTCTAGCTGTTCTAAAGCGTATTAGCACTCCACGGGACTTGTCCCTATCAACACGTAGATATTTCTTTAGTCTGCAAAAAAATCCCATATAAAGTTTTAACAGTGCTGTTCAGGAGATGCTTGACACCTATGCAACAAATGCTTGATCATTTTTGATATTACTGCTACTGATAGTAGATATTTTTCAGTATTTAACTAGTAAGATATAGACCTTCAAGGACAGGAAAGAAAGAGGCTTCAGTAATGGTATCTGAGCAGTATTGCTTCTCTGGCAAGAAGAATTACTCCCCACCCATTTTATCTAGAAACTTCCTTGCATCATTTCACAGCCTCTTTCACTGAGGAAACTTGTCTTAGAGTATGTGCTGATTTTCTAGTAGGGACAGCCACATGAAAGCCTAAAGCTTTAAATGTTCTGAAGTCTGAGAATTGTGTTTTGGGGTTTTTTAGCAGACAAGAGAAACAGCCATTATTTGAGAGGTTTGGATTGATATGCCCTATCAATTGTATTTTCTAGCATACTTCAAAACATGTATCATTCTACTTTTTTTCCTTATCCTACCTTTTTAAGAATAATATTGTGCACAACTCTACCTCTCACCCTCCTGCCTAAGGAGCTACTGTAGAAACTACTATAAGCTCTAAACCAAACTTAATACACATTTTCATGCATTTACAAACTATTTGTTATGAAAATGGAATTAAAAACATCACCTTTTCCTTTCATAAGCAGTCATTTACCTCACCTGGGTCAGCAGGATATTTAATGCAAACGTGGAAGAGTGTGAAGACCATGACTGCTGATGATTTTGGATGCTGATAGTATACAACTTGTTTCTTGCTACAAAGCCTGAAATTTTGCATCTGGAAAAATAAAAATTGAAGGCTAATTTAAAGGAATATATGTATCTAATTAAAACTTATTTCAAACATGATACGGAGAGGATGAAGTTTGGGGAAATGCCACGTATTTAATCAGGGCAAATTAGAAAACACTATTTTATCAATATTTCTCATTGTAAATGAATAAGCTTGGATGCATCAGTGCAATGAGCTCTGATTATCTGTTTGAGTTCATTCCTCCACCACCTGGGCTTATTAGCTTACTGGTTAGATAAGCTCTCTTGTTACATCTACAGCTTGCATGCAACTACTGGTTTCCTTTCCCTCCAGTTAGCCAAAGATTGTGATAAGGTATTTTGTGCTGTTCTCCTACTCTGATTTCTGAAACCCCTAATTCTCATTTAAGACTTTTCAGACTTTATAGGAGAAAGTGAATTAATTATGATGCTGTGTCTATTTGTCTGCATCTGAACACAAGGATGTATTTACACATTGTCTTTTTTCCTAAATTTAGTCTGAGCAAGTATGATAGTCTGATTATTGAAAAAGGGGCCAGATTGCCATCTGACTTTATTGAAATATCTGTTTTTATAGCAACAAGTTTGTTGATAAAACTATCCTCAAAAGTAGTTTTGTACCTGTAACTTTTCTGTGCTCCAATCTCCAGTCATGTAGGCATTCCATTTCCTGTTGTGTGCTGTCAGTAGTGGATGCTCTCGCTCACCCTGACAAAAATGTATGGATATAGCACCACACGCATGGGATGTGTGTAGTGAAATATGTTATCAAGCTGATTGACGGCTGTGGGGGCAAGGAAACTGTGATGCCGCTTTCAGACCTTAGCTTGTACCCCATCACTTAGCTGTGATGCCATAGTTCGCAATTTATTTGAGTCTGGACTGCTGGATTTGGCCTGGGCTCAGTGGTAGCTGGAGCCTGTTAGAAATTTTTGGGTGAGAGAGGGCTGATGATTTTCAGCAGCACAGTCACATGTGTAGCCATCCCATGTAGTTAGTTGCTGGGCGTTAAAGTGGTGTCTGTATTTTCTCTTCAGCTGTTGAATGGTTGAAGCTTGTTTTTGATCCAAGTCCCTGGCATCTGTTCCTGACCTTTGACTTGTATCTTGGCTCTGGCTCACAACCCTTGGATCATATCCTGGCTCTGGGTCCTGCCTCTTGGCAGCTTGTTTGGTTCCTGTCTTTGGCTTCAGCCTTGGCTTGTATTCTGGCCCTGGCTCCGGACCCTTGGCTGTTAGGTGAGTTCCAGAATTTCAGTGTTCATCCCTGTTCCAGGCTTCGGTCTGAATTGGCTGTGCTCTTGTCTCCTGCAGTGAATGGTCTGCAAACATTTAATAGCACTGGGATTGTGTACAAGGGAAGAAAATGTAATTGTTGAGGAAACTTGTCTCTGGATGTCCATGCTCCATCGTCTGTCCCTGATATTCACCAGAATGAGGTCTTGCAAGGAAAGAGATGCTCTTAGTAAAGTTGAAAATTGACAAATATTTTTCCCTTGTTTTCTGACGCATGTCAGCACACCCAGTCTAAATGCTGGTTTACATACATAGGAAAGGTTTATGTATAAAAGGAAGGTGAAAATGAGCACTTTTGGTATCCTGGAGTATATGCTTGGACTGTAAGCATTTTCTACAAAGCAGAGATATTGTAAAAAGGAACAAACAACCAAAAAAACCCCAAAAATAATTTTAAAAACCGCCAGCAAAACAGAGAGGGAAAATGAGTGCTTACTTGTAAAATACGTTCTCGAATTGTCCAAGTCTCTTAGCTTTTTGATCCAGAAGACAGTAAGAGAAACAGTGAAGGGAAGAAAGTTTTTGATAGAGAGGACAACTTCTGTATCTCAACTTATTTTTTATTATTATTTTTTTTTTTTTATTAGTGTGATGTGATGTTTGGCCTTAGAATATTTGAGCACGTGGTCCGGGATCTTGATCTGACCTGAATCCCAAGGAAAGATAAGCTATGATAAAATGCTGGTCTTAAGGGAATAGGCTAGCACTCTAATGTGTTGCCAGCCAGGAGCCAAGGACATGCAATAGCAGAAAATAAATGCTTAAGGAAAGTTAACAACACTGACGAAAATCCACCTACTGGAGATTTCTCAATGTCTGTCTTCAGAGTAAGGTGTGATTTTGATTTCTATTTGTAAATCAGCTTGACTTCACATTCTGAGATCACCTAAATCGGGAATAGCCTCATCAATCAAACTGTCCAGTTCCAGACGATTCTAACTCTCATTTTCACGCACACAATACACTGCATAACTAATAATTGTGTTGGAGTTTTTTCTTAAAAGACCAAAACAAGCAATCAAAATTGAAACACCACCGCCTCAACCAAAATACGTAGGCTTTTGGCAAGGTTGTGGGTAGAACAGTAGAAAGAAGGAGAGGAAAGGAAGAATTTGGTAAGTGAGAGATGAGAGAAGTGATAACTTCCTGAGAGCGTACTAAGCTTGGCAAATCTCTCGGGAGGGCAGCAGACAAAGGGCACGGGAGATAGTGGATAGCACGGGAATGATCTGGAGGGTTAGAACAACAGGAGACACTAGGCTTGCATGTAAACATTAGAAAGAAGACAGTTTTCTCACCAGAAGAAATTAGTGCATGGATTTAATTACAGTTCAGGAAGGCACTGAGAGTTTGAGTTGTGTTAGATAGAAAAATTGGAGGAAAAGGTGGCTGATTTGTAGGATAGATGTTACTTCCTCCCATGCCAAAAATTAATTCCATTAAGCTCAACCCCCTCTAGAATATGGAAACTTTATTTTCTTTTCCTTGTCTCCAACTGAGGCCAAGCTGGAGCCTGTTTTTTAACAGGAGTTACTACTAAACACTTAAATCTAGACTGATTGTGTTTGTTTTCTCTGTCATTCCAATCATACTTATTGACCACATCAACAGGCAAGCTGCTTTCAAGTCTGATTCTTGTAACAACATTCCTTCTTGATTTAAGCATTTTTCAACCTAACTTTTACTGTACATATTCATTCTGCTCATTTCCAGCATCTTGTCTCTGTAGATTTCCCTGTAATTCTCCAGCCTTTTAGTAACAGGGTTTGTTGTCTTATGAAGAATATCTTGTTGGTTTAAGTCTTCTTTACTGGATTTTTTGAAGAGTGGTAGCGTTGTATCAGTCTACTAAGCAGAACTCTGGTAAATGCCCGAATATATGTTATGGCAAAAGCAGACAAGGGTGAGTGCAGTGCTGTATATCTTTTTGAATAAAGGTACTTAAGCATCTGTCTCTATGTGGAGATCTCAGGCTTGCAACTCAGGGAGTTGGAACTCAGATGATGAGCTGTATGCAGTTCTTACTTGTCTAGTAAAGTACATTCCTGCTCAATTTGAAGTCACATTCCAGATTGCACAACAATTGTGCCCTTATGTAACCTCTTATAAATGTCCGACGCAGCAAGTCATCTTGCCCTCATTGTGTGGCAGTAATGTATTGTCTTCTTCGCAGCTGCAGACTCCGTCTGTCTGTCTAAGCTTCAGCCACTCTCTCAATCATTGTAGCCAACTCTCTTTTAGAGGAAGACACCGGGGAAAAGCTAGCAGTCGTGGTGGGCCTTATTTCAGTCTTGTCAGTCTTGTTGGGAATTATGTAATTGCCTGGACACAAGGCCTGGACTGGAAATCTAGCTGCACCAACCGATTAGGACTACATATAGCAGCCTTCTGGCTGGTTTTAGGCTGAGCTGCTTTGCTTTTTATTTGGGAATGTTGCTTATGCTGATGGTTTAGGATATAGCAGCTGAAGAATTAAAAGTCTTAATCCCTTTGAATCATCAGCTGCTTTTAGAGAAACCAATTCAGTGGCTTTATAACTGGATCTGACTTTTAGCTTTTTTCAAGCCATGAGATTCAAGCCCTTTGCCAGCTCTGTTAGGTCCAAGTAATGTTTCTTGGGATGCTCATAAATCTTACTCAAATCACTTCTACACCATTGTTTCTGCTTTTGTCTTTCCATCCTGTCCCATGGATGCAATGTATTTTGTCAACTCTGTATCAAATCTATCAGTCTCTGCTCTTTAGTCATTGTTGCCTACTGTTTTCTCTCTTGCTTTCAGACACCTCGTCATCTTCTCATCAAAATCAAGGCACTTCCCTGTAAATTAAAGAGCCACAGGACATTGTGATCTTTTAAGTAGGTCAGTGCTTCAAGGGCCAGTGTCACAGAACAATCTCTGAAGTTCAAATAGTTCAAACCCCCTACTCAAAGCAGTAGTCCTTTCCCCAACTGGGATTAATCCTGCAGATCAGTCTGTTGTCTGTGCCTGACAGGTGACAGGTTTTTCCACTTACGAGCCACTAAATTTACCATTTATCTTCAACAGGTTCATGTTTCCAAGACTAAAACCTTACAATACTGGGCTAGTATTGAGCTTAGTAGCATTATTATACCAAATTGTACTGACTGTTATCAATCCTACTCATCCTCAAAAATCACCTTGGCAAAATTGTTATGCTTCATAGTATCTGTTAGCTTAGCATAATTTTTTATGTTCCTGTTATGTCTCATAACATTATGTTTCCTGCCCTTTCTGTTTTTTACTTGTTTTAGCAAAGAACCTCAAAAAGCTAATTGTTTTACAAAAAAAGCTATGCATTTTAAAATAGCTATTACTTCAGTATTACTGTAAATTATGTTATCATACCAAAATTTGCAGTCCACACAACAGTAGAGTGCATGCTTGGGAAGAGTCTAACCATTAGACTGTTATTTTTTCATGAAGTAGTTTTTTCTGAGAGTTTAAAAACCTGTGAGTCTTTGGTTTTAAACAATTTACTGGAAGAAATGCAACCAACATATCATCTAGTTATGTATATATTAGCACCAGCTGCCTTTGTAATTTGAACTGCCTGGATTAATCAAGCAGTTACCTGATTAAAAATTGGACTACAAATGAGCGAGTAAATACTTAGCTGTTTTGAACAAGTCAGAGTTTGGGGGGTTTGTGTCAGCACTCTTGCTGGTTTTTTTGGCAGCTATATTAACGAGCAGCTTTTCTTTCGTTGTTCAAATAAAAGCAAAACAGCCTTTGAATTTTGTACTCAGAAATTCCACTCATCTGCCTAATGTTCTTTTTTTAATTAGAAGGATACACATATGACTTAATTAATCAAGCCTGTCTTAGGGAATTATGCATTTATTAATGGTTTCTGCACTCAAACACATTATTAAGGGATTTGTGCTAAGTACCTGACATAAAACAGCCTAATTTTGCTTGCTTTGCCTAATGTATTGAGAAACGGCTTGTTGATCAGATTTCAAAACATTCATGCTAAGAACTAATGTCCTATTTAGAATGTTTAAAAATGCAGCAATTTGGCAACTGAACACTCTACTGGGTTGTATTTAAAATGAAGTCAGTGCCAGACAAGAAGTGAAAAGGGTAGAACTTTTTTGACCATAGTGACAATGGAAGAAATTAAAATAAGAAAGATTACTTTGCTTTGGGCATTTTTTTTTCCTTTTTTTTTAGTAGAAATTAAGTGGAATAAATATATATTTTTATCTTTTCATCACGAAATGTAATCTGTGATTGGTTTTTGTTTTCTGGCATGCACCTTTGAGTTTAAGAAACATTTCTTCAGTCCTGTTTCACATGACATTGCACATTACCTGGAGTATGAGAACTCTTCTCCTGCAAGTGCTTAACTTTAGTAATATTCCTGTGTCTCATCCTATGTAAGGACTGACTATCCTCCTCGATTTTGTGTGTACGTACTATTGCAGTGCCTTATCTACAGAGAAATAACAGATTTGTCTTTAACAAAAGTTCTGCTGTTTTGAAGCTATTAAGATTTTTCTTCTTTTTTTGTGACTGTGATGCAGATGAATACACACTTTCATACTAACCTACACGCAGGTAAACAGAAAACCTTTTTCAGAAAAAAGAACTTCTGCTGATGTGGTTAGAAAAAAGATATCACTGTATAAGGAAAATTTCAATCTATACAACTGTCTCTCAGCAAGGCAAGCTGGCTTCTATCCATTTGGATCTGGGTCTGAGTATGTTCAGTTCTTTGGGGCACTATATTTTACCCTCTTTAATGTCCTGCCTGAGACAAAGACACTATGTTATCTCATTTTGATTCTGCTGATCTAGGACGGCCAGATTTGCTTAAACTGGTCCTTCTCCCAGCTGTAGTTTTCTAGACACTGCAAGCTATAGTTCACTTGCCTGGGGAAATGTGAAGGATCCAATAAAAAGAACAATTATTGCACTACATAGCCCCAAGGAACCATACAAAAAACCCTGCACTTTCTGAAGCTTTAGTCTTCTCCCTGTTTTTAAATATTTTTAAGTCCTATTTACTTAAGATTTGGGATTCTCTCACACCGCTCCCTCCTCCACTCCCTCGCTTTGCTTTCTTACATTGGAACAACAATTCTTTACCCCTCTGTCTAAAATAATTGGTGAGCACTCTTCATTGTAACTTTAGGTCCGTTTGTCTCTTTTTGGGTGTTTTATTACTGAAAAATTCACCTGGAACTCCCAGGCAGTGACTGCTAACATTTGTCCACTGGTATTTTGGGTGAATAGAAGCTAATCCTGACTCAATCTTCTTTGTTAGTTCAGTTAAGTCTACAGGAATGAGACACAAAGAGTTTGAAAGGAGTTTAAGTCCCACATGTGTACTTTAGGTCTCATAAAGTGCACATGGACAGTTTCTCCAAATTTAAATGAAAGCTTGAAAAAGACATAGTTAATTTTGAAGAAACAGAAAAGTGCCTTTGTGGTGCGTGGAAAGGAGAACAGGAAAGGGAAAGAAAGAGAAAATTGAATTATTTTCTAAAGGTTAAACCAGGCATTTTGAATTAATGTTGAAGTCTCATTTCCTCCTCTCTGATGGTTTGCCTGTCACTGAGGAGGATTAAAGCTGTATGGGATCTGAATTCATGTAAATGTTAATGTGTTGACCTTATCCTGCTTACTTCATTCTTCTGCTTCCCATGATAGTAAGACTAACTCTCACAGACTAACTCTTTCAAAATGGACTCCTCTTCCCATGTTATTCAGGTTCATCAAAGAAAAAATCAGAATGAACCATATAAGCGAGTAGCAAGGTATACAGATGTTTGATGAGCTGGGCTTGATTTATTTGCCGTCTTTGGAAATGCTGTTTATTAGTCATTATTATTTTTTCTTGCTTTTAACTATTAGTGTGTAATTATTTCATTTTCCTTTTAAATTAGTGAAATTTCTTATACAAAGTCAGTGAGGAACTTGGTACAAGATTCCATTGAGAGCCCCATACTCAAGGCATGCTAGTCTAGAACCAAGTGCTGCTTTGTTACTTTCCTTGTCAAAAGAATGCAGTTTTCTGACAATACGGGTATGATGCATCTGTAATTTGCATTCTGAGCAATGATTTGTGACTACTTTAACGGTAAAGACATAGAAACGTTGGACTTCACTTTTTGTGCTACTTGGAAATGATAGTTTTAATCTGAAGGCAGTTTCAAGAGCTGACTGTCAGAGGCTGCAAAATGTTTCACAAACAGTAGATACGTAATTTAAACTTTCATAGCTACAAAATTTATGTTAGGACTAACTGAAATATGGGACCATTATTCCTTTCGTTTCAATCATCAGAAATTATTTTGAAGATGTCTACTTAGAAGACTAGAAATATTGTGAGCTGTGATACACAGTGGTTGTTTATAAATCATACTTGTTTTTTCTATTATGAAAATGCATTATATGACTAGAATAGTTGATTCAATATGCTTCTAGACTATAATTTTAGCCATGGCAAACAAGATATATATTAGCATGTTGCCTGGACATTAAATGTCTAACTAAAATGAAAGTGACACATAAGAGGCTCAGGAATTTTTGGAAGCAGGTGTAGGGGAAGGGAATTACAATCAGTGTGAGAATTCACAGAAGACAAATATTGACAAAATTATCAAAATTTAATGAATTTGTAAAATAATCACAGATTGGAGTTGCTTACTTTGGAGAAGAAAAACGATATTTAATAGCCCAATCAAAAGAGATATATGGTAAAAGTGAGAGAACAGTACAGCAGTAGTAGTTAATGTAGTAGGCAGTAAAAAGTGGATTTGTTGTATTGGAAGCAAGTGATCAGTAAATTGCAAGGAAATTATGATAGTTCTGGTCTCGAATGGGTTTTCAGTAGGTTTGCAACATATCATACACAGGTCAAAACTATTTGTTCTTACCCTAGATATATTTAAAGCTGTGACATATATCCTCTGAATCTTGACACTTAGCATAATTTGTCCTTTTTTTTTTCCTCATAAGCTGCTGGTTGTCATTGCAAGAAATCATTCACTGGCTGGCTGTCTCCAGACTGCTCCCTCTGTAATGACAAGCTGATATATTCTTTGCTGCTCAACCAAGCCAGACACCTTCTCAGGGTGTACCATAGCTTTTTCTCATTCTGTGCTCCTGTTTTGTTTTGTTTTTCCACAGGGGATTTGGTAATGTGTGTGCTATGTGATTGTACTGCATCTTGGCATTCTTCCTAGGATCACACTGCCTTAGGTAATAGAAAGTGCTCACAAGTCCTGCATGCAGTCTGAATGCAGCTTAGATTTTGACAACAGTTTCTGCTACTTTATTTTTAGATGATTTATGTAATAGTGCTCTGCATGCAAGATTTTACTAGGTAACAGCAAATGGGTCTGTGTACCGTGTGGCAGATCAGAGGTCTTGCTCTTGTTACAGGACAGCTGAGTCTTTAGACTCTTCATGTTAAGTAGTCAGCTGCTTGTGCCTTTTCATCAATTTTTTTAACTCCAAGCACTGTACTTGGATATACCTTTAGAGTAGCTGGGTTTGCCCATATTAGAAGCACACATATTAGAGCACACATATTACAGCACTCTCTTACTGTACTGCTCTGGGTTTTGTTTCCTTCAAAGATCTCCTAAACCCTCCCATAGCTGTATGTTCACAGTATACTGTAACACATGGTGCATGTTCCTAAAAAACCTTGTGGATTGTCTCTTGGCTGAGATGATTGAAACTTCAGCAGGGCATTTGTCCCACTGGGAGCACTAATGTCTGATGCAACTTTTGATCCAGGGTGCCTCATTTTTCCCCAAGAAAAGACCACATTTGTGTAATGTGTACTGGGCCTCCCTAGCTCTGGTCACAGAGAACCTCCAGACACAGTCTTGTGGCATCTCTTGCAGTTTTCTAAGGGGGGAAGCAAAACTAGGAAAGTGTTTAATGATTTTAACTGTTTCACTAGTGGCTGCAGCCTCTGAAGGCAGCTCTCTTTCTTTCTCTGGCTTCCTTTTTCAGAACAGCCATGTCCTGCACTGGAGCCAATTAGTCTGGCTCTTGCTTCCCCCTTCCAGCTGTTCCTGCAGCCATCCAAATGCATCTCTGTAATAAAGTCTGGACATCTGTGGCAGCAGTTGGGAGCAGGGAATGAAAGCCAGGGCTTTGAGGCCTGCCAGCTCTCTATCTAGTGGTCTGAAGCCTTGCTGTGAAGTACACTCCCAGGCTCAGAAGACGGCTGCCTCTGGCTCCACAGTCCTCCTCGGGCCAGCACTGGTCCTGGCTTGCTCAGTGCTGGTGTAGTGGGGAGCACAGCCTGCTCACACACTGTCAGGGGGTTTGTCAGTCTTGGAATGAAGAGGCAATGATTTCATCAGTGCATGATTCCGTTTGGCCTTAGGGAATGGTATTTTCACTGCTGGATGCAAAAGTACAAACGGAAGGGTAAATAAGATGCATGGCTTGCTAGATGTGCTGGCAGTTTTACAGGGTGCGGACAGAGCCTGAAGACCAGGAGTCCACCAAGACCCACAGTTAACCACCCCTCTACTCACCTTCTAAGCACACAGGAGAGAGGGAGTAAGCATAAACACTGCTTCCTTTTTGTGAAGGTGCAGGCTGGTTACGGTGTGTGAAATTTGTGCATGCTGAATTTGCTTTATGGGCAGAGATTCAAGCACTGCTACTCTTTCCCAGAGTCTAGCTGCTGAATGAACTGTCAAGCCACCCACTTCAAATCTCTCATAAGTATACCCACAGGTACATCTTTCACAAATATAAATTGGCCAATTAAAGAAAAAAAATAAATGTGTGGAGTATTTTTTTTTCTTTTTTTCTAGGCAGCAATTAGCTTTTTGCATGTGTATATACAAATACAATCATGCTGGTGGCTACCACTGGGAAACACTCCTTCCTTTCCTGCTGGAAAGGGTCTGATTGGCCCAAGTGAAACTAAAAAAGTTTCAGAAATTGCTGGGGCTGTAAATCCATGTGTTTGCTTTTCTCTGCTATTGATGTCCTGTACACTTTGCCTGTATTAAGTGGATTAGGGAAGTACAGTTTTTGTTAAAAGGACTTTTAAGCAGTGTTCTCCTTTTAGTAGGTAATACTAATAATGTAGGTTTGCCCATATAGAGAAGATAGGCAAAGGAAAACCTTGAGACAAGTGAGTTTCTGAGGTATGAAAGATGGGTGCCCTGTCTCTGTACCTTTAGATGAGGTTCCTTTGCTATAAAAGGGTGTCAGACTTGCATAGGTGCGTACTACTGAGATGCTAATCAGACCTGAATTATGAAAATGTCACTGAACTCATATAATCAGTGCTAGTTTTGAAGCCCTGGATTATTATGTTCTTTTCTCCCAATGGCTTCTATCTGGTGACCTGTGACTTACATTACTTTTTTCTGCTTCCCTGCCAGAGAAATTTTTAAAGGGAAGAATAGTAAAAAGCTTTCTAGAAGGTAGTGCTTTCTTAGTGCACAAGTGTTGTTGCTCATATTGAGAAAATGGATGCTCTGGCTGCAGGTGTTTGTGGAAATAAAAAAATGGTAGAGACATCTGACTGAAAAATAAATGTGGCTGAATTGAGTGGTTCTCCATTCCAAAGGCAATAGTTACAAAAAACACTGAATGACATTCAGCTGAAGTTACTGTAAAGACTATAGCACAAGATGCTGTTAATTGTTATGAACAACTAAATTGTTTACCTTTTGTATAAAAGAAAAAGAAATCTGTTTTGTTTTAAATGCACTTATATTAGGTTCAGATTTCACAGCACGGCATTACATTAAACAAGTTTTCATCTGAGAAGGCAAAGTTCAAAGCTTTGCAGTGAGATTTTTAACGATTTTTAGCTAGTGTTGGAAAAGTTTTGCTTGGGAATCCATTAGGAATCTTAGAGCAGCTGCTAAGGATATTTTGTCCCTTCACATACTAAAATGGTCTTTAAGTGAAATGTGTGATTAAATTTATACGTCCTCTCATGCCCTTCACAGGGAAAAATACCAACTTAGTGCACACGAATGTTCTTCTGGAAACCTTTTGCAAATGCTATTTTGGCTCTATACTGTAATGAAACAAAGTTATTGTATACCTTACTTCTTGTTGCTGTTTTTGAAAGAAACATTTGGTTAAATTCCCAGGACTTGAGGGGGAAAAAACAGCTGCTTTTCTGTGCACTGTGAAATTTCTCTCTTAACTTCCTGATATACTTGGCAAGACTTTTAAATCAGTGTTTAAATAGGAAAACATCCTGATCAGCTGAAAAACCTTGTGTTTCTGAAAGACATTTATAAAATAACTCCTGATTATTTCACAAATAACTGCCTACTGCATTTGCTGGAAATGTGTACCATATGTTTCCTTGGGGATAAAGCTTTTACCTCTAGATACTGGAAAGCAAATGGAATTGCTTGAATAAAAGAAAAGGCACAGAGAAACGAAGAACCTGGACACCACAACAGCTTTTACAAAGAGCATGCCATGTGGAAAAACAGAATTTTTTACACGGCAAGCATGGGACAAGGGGTAGGAATCACTGCAGGATGACAGTGGTGGGCTGGGATTCAGACTGCAACAAACTCTGGGGATCTAAATTGCCCCACTCTGAAGATGCTTTACAACTGCACACCTGCCAAGAACATTCTACAGAAAAATCAATTGGCAAGAATAGGTTAATTTTCTTCTCAGGTTAGAGGCCAGGCAAACTTCCTGACTTGTGAAGCATGCCATAGCTTCAGACCCAAGCTTCAGGCCCATTTGTTCCAAGTCTGCTGCCATCACCCACTGATGCATCAGACTGGGACTTTCTTGCCCATCCCTCCCACTGAGAACCTCTTCTATTTCTCCTCTCAGCTTACCTTTTGTTCTGTCTTTATTAACTTGTAGGAGTAACAGAAAAAGTGGAAGTGATGATTTCAAACTTAGCTGTTATGCTGTGGCAAAATTGTCAGGCTGAGCTTCTAAAACTTAAAATTTCTCCCATGCTGTTGCATACTGTAGGTGCACTTGCAAAAGAGGTGATGAAAGACTGTGAACAATCCTGGGATGGTATTCTGGCCCTCACCATTTCAGGTGCTCATTCAACGGATCTTCCAGGCTTTCTGCCATCTGAAAATTTGAAATTAAAATCTAAATTGCCTAATCGAGAGAATGAGAGGAGCAGTCAACTGGTTCCTCATCAGTTTCCCTTAGAGGTAAGTAGTGACATTGTGGGGCTATGTGGTATACAAAGCTCAAAAGATTGGGCCACAGAAAGATGTAGTTTGAAATAATAAAAGCCAGGATTTCATTTCTCTCTTTTTTGATGCAATGTAATTATTATGCAAAATGTAGTTATTTCGTAGATATATCCTTCAATAGAGTTTTTTTACAATGAAATTAACTGTGCCACCAACTGCTAAATTGTCACACAATTAGGACATTTTGAAAGCCATCTCTTGGGCAGTGGCACTATATTCATGAGCTGTAGAGTTAGGGAACAAACCAGTGAAAGGATGTCAAAGTAAATTTAGGTATCCTGCGTCTCTCTATATTGATTTTATTTAATTTTGTGATATTCATGTGAGTAAGGAGAGAAGAAGGGAGAAGCAGTCTCTCTTGAGGAGATGTTCTTGCTGCCATTGGTTTTGATGTGGTCTTCACAAAGAAACGAACAAACCCTTTAGGTAAGTGGGAGCACTGACTGTATTATTCATCAGTACACTCTAGAAAACTAAATGTCTGGTGACATTATTGTGGATATTACTCTTTTACTAGAGAAGAGTATGAAATTCTGCATACAGTTATCATGGTAAAGACTTCAGATAGACAAAATCTGTTGATGCATAGGATACATTTTTAAAAAGTGCATAGGAATCTGTTTATCTGGACATTTTCTGTAAGACCTTAGAATAACTGAATTCTGGATATCTCATCCTTTCCATCCTAAAGTTTGATTTGAAAATGAATAATTTATCTGCCAATAAAATCTTTACGGGGTTAAAAAAAAAAAAAAAAAGGACGTTGCTGCTTTCTCTGTTGGACTAACAGAGAAAGTATTTCATTACCTCAACCTGACATTTGAGCACTTCAAGAAGAGAAATATTCTGGCAGAGTCACAAGCACAGTTGGTTCTCAGTAACATGTTGTATTTGTGATAAGTGATTCTCAAGTGTGCCAGTGTACAATCTCAATCACTGTATAAGTGAGTAAAGAAGACGAAAGGAGGTTCATAGCACTTGTTTGACAGCACAATTTTTGTGAAGTCAAAAGATGGGTACATTCTCTGATCACCAGCAAAAAATCAAATTAATTTATTCTTTGTTTTATTGACAAGACAGGTCTTCCAGAGGTAACAGAAGAGGATGTGATATTTGTGCTTCTTTTTGCTCAATTAGAGCCATACTATTTCTTTGAAAGCTGTTTTAGGAAAAATAACTTTTCACATGTGCTACACTGACCCTTGACTGCACAAGGGCTAAATAATCTTAGATAAAGAGTAAAATAGATTAATCTTAGATAAAGAGTAAAATAGATAAATCTTAGATAAAGAGTAAAATTCCCATTCGGTATTTTCCAGCATATCTCTGTGGAAATTATTGAATAGCTAGAGAAGTATGTTAATAAACATATAATCTTACTGTTCAAAAAATAAATTATGTATTCATAAGGAGCTTATGCCTTTTTTGCTGAAACTTACTAGAAAACTTAATACAACCATTTCCATTTTCCAAAAATACTTTTAAAAAGTCCTAAAACACCTTTAATGATACCTTTGACCTTCAACTATTTTATAAATAATGGTAATTCTTAGGGTCCTTAAAGAGATTTCTAACTTCCTTCTGAAGATGGGGAAACTAAGGTTGAAGCATTTTTTGTTCTTTCAAAAAGAAATATAGTGAAAAAAAGAGGGATTTGAATCTGGGCTTTTGACATCAGCTTGAATAAGCTCCTTCCTTAAATGTGTGCATCGAACTCAGCCTTCCAGAAGGCGCCCCCATTTCCATGCTACTACTTAATGTAAGACTAAAATAGGGTTATGGCTAAAATAGGATCTTTGGCCCTCTAAGATCAGAAAAGTTGAGCCAGTGGTTGACATTTTTGTGGCACACCTGGATCCAAGTCCTCTGTTGGCTGACTTTCTCAGAAAGATCTTTAGTACCTGTGAAGGGGTGTAGGTAGAACTAGGCATCAGAATCAAAAGTGTGATTTGCAATTCCACACATAAATGTTTAGTCACCTTTTATTTTTTGGCATTAAAGCTTTTAGTCCCTAGAGATCTGCCAAAAAAGGTTCTTCCCTTGTTAGTGCAGAGGTGATCAGTGCCTGAGTCTTGCCCAATATTCAAAGTAAAACTCCTCCAGTTTCCACCACCTTTCTCCCTAGGCACCATCTCCTGTAGAACCTGGTCAAGTATGCATGTTTTTCACCTATCTGACGCAAACCTATGCAGTTGAACTTCACACACAGTACATTAATGATCATCTCTCCCTCTCTCTCTTTCCCTGCTCTTTGCCTTTCTGCATCGGACCAAGTATAGTGTATAGTATATGGAGTGAAAGACTTGTGTTTTAGTTTCTGCTCTCACAGACAGAGCTATTTGCATATTTTGAATTAGAATTATTATAGAAATATTAATATTTATAACTCGACTATGACATATAGAACTGCTATTTCATGAATATGGTCTTGCTATTTTGGAAAACTTAATTGCATGAGACTGTTCATAAATTTTTGACATTTACTGTTAAAATCAGAATAATGCTGAATGCCTCACTGCTTTTTAGTCATTCACATTTCTCTATGATAACTCTTCTTGGAGGGGATTTATTCATTAAGCTGGGCAAGCTTACTGATTTTAAACTGTTTTTTGTGTTCTGGACATTAATTGCTGGTGGCCTCACTTCAGTGAGCTCTCATCTGTATTTTAGTTTTGGTGCCTGCTTTGTGTGGGATTGCTCCTATTGTGAGAATAAATTTGCTTTCAAACAATTCTTTTTGTTAGCAGTTATCTACAAATAACACAGAAACCATGTCAAACTCATTTCACTGAATGAAGAAAAAGCAATTGTTGTAGTTTGTCCTTTCTTGTTTGTTAGTTACTTCACAGAACGTAGTAAGAGAAACTTGGCTTGGTTTGTTGTTTTTTGGGGGTTTTTTTGAGTCAAAAATAAATAAGACCAAACACTTTTAAATGGAACATTTTCCTAGCACCTGGGAAGCGTCTTCTCTTCACTATCATTATAAACAGTTTTATGTATTTCTGTTTCACTAGACCACACAAAGGTTCATTGTAACTATTTTCAACTATTGATGATTGAAAAAAATATCTGTGAGAATTATAGCCAAACAAGGTGCTTCATGTGCAATGTTCATGCAACTCAGAGCGGGATTTCAATAGAGCTCAAAGGTCGCTTATCTCCATTCTTCTTGAAGTCCTATTCAACTTCTTTTCTCATGAGAAGAAACTGGCCCAATTTCTAGTATCTGAAAGAGAGATCCTTCTAATTCAGAATTCATAAATTATCTTTTTGGCAGTAAAGTGAGGAAAATGATGGGCAAGCAATTGCAAGATGTTTTTGAACACCTTGTGCTCATTTTGCTGTTTATGAAACTGAATTCTTCCCAATGATATAATGATGGTACAAAATGTTAGGAAGCTGAGATGGTGGAGTCCTTGAGGAGGAAGAGGACAGAGTCACTCAAGAAACCAGAGATGACTGAAGAAATAATACTGGATGGACGAACATTGATCTATGAGATTTGCTAAGATCATAAGGCAGCTTGAGGTACCATGTTAGCACAGGTGCATGTGCTGTGTGTGTGTACGGGGTGACATAGTGGGGGACTCACTCTTGCACAGGGTCAATAGTTTTCCTCTATTCTCCCTATACTGATGTACATACCTTTGTCAATCTGAATTGTGCAGTTTTCAGGTTTTTCTTTCGGAATTTTGTCAGTCTCTTACTAGATTTGTACAGTTTCCCTGCTAATGGATGTCAACATGGGAGAAATAGTTCCCTTTTGCATGTTTTGCAGAGATTCTTGGTTATAGTCCCTTATAGAAGTAATTCCTAAGTATGATTAAATTTGAATCATAGTCTGTATTTCAGAGGTGCTAAGCCTCCGTGCAGTTGGGGTCTAATGCTAAAACCTAGATATTCTTCTTTTTGCTATTGTGGATTCTCCAGGAAACTGATTTTCCACTCCTCACAAAAGTTTAATGCTCAGACGTGGATGATCCTTCGAATCAATTGTGTTCACTGCCCATCATCATCTTTCTGATCCTTGCAGCTCAAGAGTGGTCTGCTTATCTTATGTAGAAGAAACTCCACACCCTTTTCCAGGGCTCAGGGAGATGATGAATTTCTTTCTTTTTTCAGAGTAAATCTGTGTCCACAGTAATATATTACAGATAGCAGTCCTGATCCTGAAGGACAAAGCACCATATCTTAGGCGAAGAAAAAAAATCAATCCTATACATGCAAACTTCAAATGTGATATTTGTAGAGTTTCTGCTCAAACTATGGCTGTGTGTCATTGCTTGTGGCAAATTAAAT
>VZTG01006863.1:0-5000 GCA_013397845.1 Melanocharis versteri | reverse complement strand
TTAGTAACTGCATTGTCTAACAGATGTCACTTAGCTAATACTATTCTGAACTTACATACTGGTATTGCTGAGGGTTTCTCATAGTAGGGAGCTTTCCATTTCTACCTGCTCTGGAAGAAGGAGGTCCCAGTTGGCCTAAAAAAAAAAAAAAGAAGTACAGGTGCAATAACTAACAATATTTCACAACACAAGCTGTACCAACTTGTTAGAGATTCTTTGATCTGAGCACGGTTTAAGCCAGTGAACTAAAAGGCAAAAGAAGGCATTTTTGCTATCTGGTTTTGTTTAGATGAGGCAGATGGTGCACACTGGCAGCATCAAATGTCTATGTGTGTGACAGCACTAGAGCTTTGTGCTGTGTAGCATCCACTGTGCTTGTGTTTGTCCCCAAGGTGTGAAAACTCCAGCTGACTTACTGAAGTATGTACTTGAGTTTGGAGAGCAGCACTTGGTCCTGCACCTGTGGATGTCAATGTTTTTATTAACTTCCCTGAGACTGATGACTGACCCTGTTGCTAAAAAGTCCTTTTAATTGCTTCTTTGCAAATTTGAGACATTTAGAAACACAGAGCCAATGCTTTTCCTCTCTTGTAGCCAACTCAGTTGTTTAACTGAGCTCAGATAAAGCCCAAATCTTTGGCCATTAGCAGACATGAATGCAGATCTTAAATTTTTCTTTTGGCATTGTGAATAGATTCTGTGCTTTGGCATGCTGCTGCAAAAAGCATCCAACAATGTGACCTGAGCACACAGCTGAGAGTCCTCTTCATAATTAATCAGCCTCGATTTCAGTAGCTGTATTTTATATATTATGATATCCTGCTGAGTTGGTCGGTTGTGGAAATATGGAATGCAGCTGTTCAAGAATCATTACGAGGCAAATAATTTTTCCTGTCTATACTGTGAGATTCACTCACTCTAGCCATCTTATTTGTAATTTCTTATACCATTCCTGCTTCTGTTGGGAACTATTGACCAAAATCAACAATCCTACTGATGCATGCCATCATTTAGCAAACTTCTGAAATTTTTTTATTGTTTTTTTATTCAAACATCCAAAATAAACAGTTAGATGGTGCCATGCACTATTGTTTTCTTCAATTAAAAAATCACTACAAAGTTGTGTGGTAGTGGTTCCTTTCTTCTTTCCTTTCTGTGGCTTTGAATACAACCACGGAACTTGCAATCTTGAATTACCTCCAGGGTCAAATGCATAATGTAACAACTTACCTCCTGTTTGATTTCCAAACCCTGGCACTCTGGGGATATATCTTTATTGTTGCGGTGTTGACTTGTAGCACTACAGGCTAACAAATCAATTCCTCCTTCAAACCATCCTATCACCTGTCGATATGAAATTCTAGCAATTACTAAAGTGGGATGGCTGCAAAGCATCTGAAAAACATTCCCTATTGATTAGTTCATTGCTCCAGAGTATGATGAACTTGTTTAAGAAAAAATTGATCTGGCAAATTGATTTTTTTTTATCAAGAAATCATATGAATGTAATTTAAGTAACAATATTTTTTGCCCTCGAGAATGTGTAATATATATTTGGTGAATGTACACATAAATCACAAAAAAAAAAAGATAAAAGAAGTGTCTTGGGGTGATTTTATGATGATACTCTATTCCCTAGTTGTCTGCTTTATGCCCAGAAAAGGCTGCTGTAGCTTCAAGATGGACCCAGGGAGGGGTGGGGAGCCTTGGACTCCTGTGGGGGTTTTATTCAAAGTCTCACTCGCCAGCGAGCTTTTGGCTGTGGCGTGGATCATTGCATCATTGCCTTCACTAGATTAGTTTTTTTGCTAGCTCAAGCAACAAGTTTATTTTTTTTCCTTTCCCTGCTTTTTCCCTGGAGCCCAGCAGTGATCCTTCAGCTTTTTGGGTTTTTTTCTTCAACTGTTTTTTCGGCTTGTTTCTTTTCGGTGGGAGATCCAAATCTTCAAGATTGTTTCTCAGCAGCCTGCAGGGGCTGCTCCGGCCGGTCCAAGCCTCAGAAAAAACCGAGCCAGCAAAAGAAATGTCACCAAAACCCACCAGCTTCACCTGCTGTGAGGAGGAGACCAACACCAGAAGTCCAACAGGTTCCCATCTGTTTTGCCTGAGCTGCTGTGTGAACTCCTTTTTTTTTCCCTTCCTGGAGACAAAGGGCCTAGCTGCCATTTTTGTCCTCCCTGCCACATTGCCAGGTGGTGGGTGAGGGTAAGGTTTTGAAAATTCAATATCTAGCATTTATTAAATCTTTTTTTTTTCCTGTGCCTTGCAGGTACCTCTTTTTCTTTTTGTTAGTAAACAGGTTGGTTTTTGGTTTTTTTTTCCACTTTCACCCACTGGTATTCATTTCTCTCATTGGCAAATGGGCTTACTGAAACGCTTCTCTTTAAAGAAAGCACTCATTCTGGAGGGTTTTTCTCCTAAAGTTTGTCTTTAAACCGAGACAAAAAGGAAGAATTTTTTCTGAAACAACTTCAAATTTGGATTTTTTTCTCTAAGGCTTATGGGTTGTTTTGCAAGCTCTTCCAAGGGTCATTTTTTTATTGTTCAATGCATTTTTTCCCTTTTTAAAATCAAAAGTGTATTAAAAAGTGAAGTTCCAATACTTAATGAATACATTCATTCCCTTGGGATGCCCCAGATTGTTTGGGATATGTGCTCTCTTATGTCCAAGTCAAGATGCAATTTTTTGCAACCAGTTCCTTATAATGCAGATTATGAAGGGAATAATTAATACTTGGAAAGTATAATATAATTTCAGCTCTGCTACTACGTCCGTACTCTTGCTGCTCTGTTTTCATTCTATAGGAGCTAAAACAGCCCAGCCCATACCAACTACAATCTTCTGCATGACAATGCTTTGAAAAGTATTGCTGCCACTCAGGGCATGCAGATGATCAAAGACTTAACAGTATAGCTAGAAATAAATTTCTTCCCACCTTGCCTTTTCCTCCCCACACCATTTCAGGCTTTAAAACTGTGTAAAAATTAACCTAGAACAAACCCAGAAATTCTGCTCCTATTCAGAAAAAAATGGTAATAACTTGCCACAGAACTACTGTATTCTAAAACTCATCCTCCAAGTCTTGTTCCCAGGGTTACTTGACCATAATGTGTGGAACTGAGCCCTAGGAAACACAGCATAGAATCTGCTATGTCCTCAGGACATGGTCATTTCGTCATTTTTCAGTTTTGATGTCTGTGTAGGTTTTTCTAAGATATGCTGAGAAATCACTGGGTGTTTGTTGGGTCTTTAGTGTTACTGTGTAAATCTATATGCCAAGTATTAACATTTTTTCTTCATAAATATTACATTCAATACATTGAATATCCATTAATGTACTGAATTTGAATGACAAAGACAGCAGTAGCAGAACTCATGAAAAACTTGTCAGAGTCAGATTTGTTGTTAAAACAAGGGCCTTGTTTTTTGAAAGTTTTTCACGTAGGATGTGACACAAGACTCTGTTTTCACCAGATTTTTTCCTTATGTATCATGATAAGCTATGGTGAGTGAAACACACTCATAATTTGAAAGTGAAATAACAAAACGTATTTAGGATTATAGAGTCATTTCTGTTGGAAAAGATCTCTAAGATGGTCAAGTCTGGCAGTTAACCCAACACCACAAAGTCATGCATTAAACTATGTCACCAAGTGCCATATCTTCATGGCTTTTAAATACAGCAAAGATTTTGACTCCACCACCTCCCTGGACATTTTCGGTTAAGAGATTTTTCCTAATGTCTATCCTAAAGCTCCCTTGGGGCAACATGATTCCATTTCTTCTCCTCCTGTCACTTGTTACCTGGGAGCAGGGACTAAACTGCACCTAGCTACACTCCCCTTTCAAGGAGTTGTAGAGAGAAATAAAGGTCCTCCCAGAGGCTCCTTTTCTCCAGGCTAAACAGGCCCATCTCCCTAAGCTGCTTCTTATAAGACTTGTGCTCTAGACCTTTCACCAGCTCATGGCTCTTCTTTGAGGGCAATAAAGCAATGGTTCATTTGAGAGGTGATTAGCAGCAGCATAACAAGCACACTGATACTTGAACCTGAAAGAAAATATACCCATTTGAAATCATTAAACTGTTTGCTTATTTGTGTATTGCAACCTGATGCAAAGGTAAATATGTAATAATATGAGTTTTGTCTGTGATGTGCACAGTAGTTCAGTGGATGTACATCACGTTTGAACCACCATGGTATTAAAAGAAAAACCTGTCAAAAAGAGAAAAAGACAAGTGCCTCAGTTTCACAGAGGAAAGCAACTGAGGTATAAATTGTTCTGTACCACGGTAGACTGTTAGCTTTTAAAAGGCACAGTAATCAGTGAATGAACAAAACAGCTTGCCTTGGGAAATTATGCCTTTCAATTTCTTTCACTTTAAAGTTTATTTCCTCAGATGTTACATGGCATGCTTGTTTGCCATGTCAGAGTGTTAATCACAGTGCAAGATACTGTGATTTTCTGCAAGGATAAATGAGCCCAGAAATGTTCTGAGTTCAGATCGAGTTGAATGCCATGATGGTGATCCAGTCTAATTTTGCATTTAAATCAATGCTTAGCTGGGTGTTTAATCTGGCTCTCATGGGACAGCAATTTCATTTAAAATTCAGAACTTTGCTCAAACTATGATAGTTGTTTTATAAAATCATAGGATTGGTAGATATTAAGAATATATTTATGAAGTCACAAATCAGAGCTACGTGGATGGTTTAGTGAAGTGTAAAATTACCTACCTTGCTGTACTTTGAGGTTTCTCCTCCATATGAAAAGGCAAGCACACTCACTTTTAGAATTTTTGAATGCAGTGTGATTGTAAGAAGCTTTTGTGCTCAAATGTCTGTGAAGCTTTAAAATAGAAACATAGAGACTTAGCAGAAAATAACCTTTATGTGACCTTAGTTGTTCCCTAACAGGTGGTTTACTCTTTGTGATGACAATGCACTGCTTCCCTGACTCTTTTGAAGTCATAATTCTACTTGTGCATTCATTTTTTTTT
>VZTG01006862.1:3875-148075 GCA_013397845.1 Melanocharis versteri | reverse complement strand
TATTTTCATGAATTCAAGTTACATTGAGAAGCATTTTAAGCCCGATTATGGCCAATACTTTTTCACGAATGAATTCAATTTAAAAATATCAAAATAAATAAGAATTTGAAAAAAAATGATCTTTTAGATTCCATAGTTTTGGCATTTTGTTTTACAAATTACCTACTCTTTAAAGGAAAATTAAAAAATAAAAGAAAAGGAGAACTCCAAGAAGTATCATGTAAAAGCAGTGATTGACAAGTAGTGTTAAGACCAAAAATATGTTGGGGAATTTTTTGGCTTCCGTTTTTAGCCCTTTCAGATAAAGGACTAAGATATTATTATTCCTGTGCCTGAAGGGAACTGTGACCCAACAGCCCCACAGCGAGATCCTCAAGCCACCACCCACAGACCCCTCCAGCTGCCCAAAAGCCTCCAACCTCAGCTTCTCTCACCATCGCGACGTCCGGCGCAGTCCCGTGCGGTGCTGGGAGCCAGGCCCTCTGGGCAAATGAAGCTGGGCATGCAAAGCAGCGGCCAAGAGCCTGCACCCCTGCTTACAGGGGGCTCAAGCCGCTGCCCACACTAAAAAGTGCCCGGGACTCCAGGGCACCGGCCCCGACTTACAGGGCGGCCCTGGGCCGCAAGGCCTACGGAGGCTCCTTCTCTCCAGTTCTGGGGCACTCCCCACTAATGGGGCGGGCGCCCAATCCAGGCTGCCAGCAGAAGGGAGCACAAAGGCTCCCAGACCCACAGCCTGCTTGCAGGCCGGTCCACACCCAGGGAGCCACGGAGCTCGGCCTTCCCCCACGGCAACAGGAACGAGACTCTACGGTCAGGCAGTCGGGCTCACGGCCTAAAGCCGAGGGCCCGGAGGGGCCCGAGGGGCCGGGACCCCAGCGCCGAGGACAGGGAGGGCACACGCCCGGCCCCATGACACTGCTGGACTGACCAAAATGAAATGTAGTCAAGGTGCAGTAATTTAAGTTCCCACCTTTGACTGACATAGTTGCAGAGTACCAGATCTAGTAAGCAAGCAAAAAGGCATATCTTTGTGTGACAGTGGGATCGTGGATGTTGTAAACAAGAAATTCCAGTAGTTATGGAAATAACCAGAGCTGCTGCCAGACAATGAGGTTACTTGGTTGAGAAGGTGAAATCCTGATTTGTTCCAAAGCTTTTGTCTGCCTGGCAGGCTGGCTTCAGCCAGCATTAGTTGGCTTTTGTTGTGTAAGGACTCATTTGCCACTTTGTTGAATAGCAGCCTGTGGTGTTCATGGGGGAAGCCCTGGGCTCTTCAGAGCCTGATTATGAGCTGAATATATACTCCATATCTGGGCTGTATATTTACAGGCTCTTCTCTGTGCCAGTGCTGGGGCTGTGATAAGTGGGAGGAGGCCTACTAGAAATCTACTGAAGCAGGTCTAATTGAACCAAATAGACCAGCTCAGTAGAGTAGAAAATAGTCCTTATATATCTACCCAAAGAAGATAATGACCTTTTAAATAACAGAAGCAATTTTATTTCAATACCCCAATTACTCTGAACTCTCAAATGTCAAAGTGCCAAGCACTTTCAAAATAACTTAATTTAGACATTTATAGCTCTTAGACACTGCTAGTTTCTTATCTAACCTAATTATGGGTTGTACAGGAAATTGCAAAGCATCCCAATTAGTATTATTTTTTATAGTGATACATAGGAGTGGCCTTTGCCATTTGCCGTAATCATGTGCATGGTGATTTACTAATTTTGGCTTTTGTGTTAGTTCCTCTTCTATCCTCTGGTTGCTCTTTGAGAGCAAGCAAGGAGGAAGCAGAGGTAGAGGTGAGCATAGCTATGTTTGCCTGAGAGATTTGAAGGGCATATTTTCCTGAGAGCAGAGTACAGTTACAAAGCAGGACCATTTAAGATGAAGAGATGCAATGTAGAAAATAACATCTGGCTAGCAAAATTGTTAACCTTCCTCTGATCTGAGTACTTAGGCCATGATTCTTGACTTTTCTTATGCAATGTCTATGCACTTTTCTATGTTTAATAATGTCAGATCATATAATTGGAGAAAGGAAAACATCATCTTGCAATTAATTGCACATCTGTAAGTGTCAAAGCAACCCACTGAAAGACTACAGAGAAGAAAATTTCACTAAGTATAATATGCTTTAGTATGAGAAATACAGAATAAATGGATTTAGCTCCTTTTAAAAGGAACTGCAAGGCCAAATTAATCCCTGGCCTAACTCTCTCGGGCTTCAGCCCCACAGGACTAGTTCAGGGGAAAGACATGTAGAAAGTTGCTTAACTGGTGTCCTGAAAAATCCCTTCACAGACAGTGCTGAGCAGTTTCCATTCTAGTTCCTATGCACAGTAGGCAGAATAGAGGTGGAGGAAATGGTGCAGCACCACTGAGCAGTATTCAGTGACTTCTTGTTTGCTTTCATGGTAAGGGAAGGACATGCATCCAGTTACTATCTTTGAAAGTGACAGCTGTTGCCTATCCCCATGTGGTTTTTTGCCCTGTACATTTTAGGCGATGTCTTTGCTCTCTGCTGTGCTCCTCCACCTTCCTCAGTGTCAGGAGAGAGTTTGTCTTAGCAGTCAGAGAAGTTCCTGCAGGCCTCTTCATTCCTGAGGATAATCCAAAAGTATCAATGGCTAATTTCTCAAAGAAGGATGTGGGTTTGTGGGTAGCTATGTACTGCTGTTCACTGTGCCCAAGATGATGCCAGCCTGGTACAGGAAGGAAAAAGCCCCAGAGGTGATCTTGTCTTGTCACAGCTCTACAAAGCCAAATTGCACTGTTGTGTTCTTATTCACTTCCTTATGGCAAAATATTGCTAGAGACAAACTGGATTTTAACAAGGCTTAACCTACAAATTTAACATTAAATGCAATCTTTTCTTGTCTGAGTCCTTCTATGCCAGCAGCACGTGGCCAAACCCTGGCTAAGGACACAAGTTTATTGAACTTTTTAATGAAGAGAACCCCACAATTATGTTACAGTTATACTAAAACAAATAATTTGCTTTCAATTGCAGAGATTATGGCATGCTTACCACACCTACCAATTAGAAAGTTGTAATAAAGAGTAATAAAATACCTTTTCCTTGGTCTGCAGAATCAACCCCCACACAGCCTGTGACACTAATATGATTTACTCCTATTTGCTGATGGAGGATTCTAGTAATAAAATTTAATGTGGAGGAACAAGGTGCATTTAACCAAAGCTGTAAACATATCTAATTCTATTTAAAGCTATAGGGTGCAGTACATTAACGTTTAACAATCTGATATTAAATTGGCGTGAAGCTAATAGAGCTGTATTTGTTAAGATTTCAGCACAAAGCCATGTTTTACCAATGACAACAGAAGGAGTAACCAAAATAGTGTGACTCAGCAGACTCCAACTGCTCCTTAATAAGGTACTAAGAGTCTTCATGGGAACTCCTGTCATAAAAGAACTGTGGGCCGCCTTCAGCTCTGCTGCTGTTCTGCTGAAGCCAGAGTTAGGCCAGGGATTAATTTGGCCTTGCAGTTCCTTTTAAAAGGAGCTAAATCCATTTATTCTGCATTTCTCACACTAAAGCATATTATACTCAGTGAAATTTTCTTTTCTGTAGTCTTTCAGTGGGTTGCTTTGACACAGATGTGCAATTAATTGCAAGATGATGTTTTCCTTTCCCCAGACATATGATCTGACATTATTAAATCTAGGTGGACATTGCATAAGAAAAGACATGGGAAATGTCTGCTCAGGAAGATGGGTGTTCTCCTGAGTAATATTTCTGGCCTTGTTTCACTCAGCTGGTCTGCTGCCTTTCAGGATTCTGCTGCCATATGAAGTCAGTTCCAAATGGAAAACATTTGAGAAGCCTGGAATTTTCTGCAGAATGAAGAATTCAATTCCAAATACTGGGACTTTCTAAATGCCGTGTAAGAGATAAATGCATATCCTTCAATCTAGGAAGCAATAGCCTTCTCTAGGAAGCAGTAAATCCTACAGAGACTGAGACAACAAATCTTACAAAAAAAAGGTAATTTATTCAGTTCAATTAACTATTATTTTGTGGAATTAGGTATCAAACATACACAAGAATATATAGGATATTAATACATAAAGAATGGCATTCATTAACATGCTGGGCATAAATATACAGTAGAGGATTCTTCTGAACAATGGGCACAATGGCCAGTTGTATGCAAAAGGAATGTTTGTAACCAAACCTGGAAGTTTTCACAGCTAAGTGGTCAAATCATTAATGTGTTAGGATTTTATTTTTAATTTCAAAGTAAAATCTAATAAATTCTCTATTTTTCTAAGGCCTTTTGAACAGCTGTCTGTACAACAGATGTCCTGTCCGAATAGTCAGTTTGAAACTGGCTGTTTCAAAATTGATCCCTGAATGTTGACTCACTCGTTAGCACCTATTTGGTTTTGGTCAATGAGTTGATTCCTGTTGTCACTGAAAGTCGAACACCTGATCAGAGAACAAGGAAAGATACCATGCCCTTTTGGTGGGTGATTAAACCCTGGGATAATGCAAAGGTGAAACAAACATCTCTTTTGACAGCTCACAAACGCGAACATTAAAAATGCAAATAATTACTAGCAAATCTTTTGATAAAAACTGGCCTTAGTTTGGAAAGAACTATTTTGATGAAGGAATAGAATTGGAATTAGTACTGTACATAATGGTCAGCCTGATAAGCTTTTCTTAAATTCCTTTTTGTAGAAGAGATTTTTATCTAATGTGGAAGCAGGTGACTGCATTTTTTATTTACAGATCCTGGCTAGACAGTAACAGATTATGTGTGCTGCCTAATCTCTACCACTGTTCAAAAAAGTTAAAAAGCACTTTATATAGACTCACTTATTTTGATGAAACCCTCCAAAAGGCAGTGATGTGCTCTGTCCCTTGGTTGCATGTCCCCATCCTTGCATTGTCCCCATCCTTGCATTGTCCCCCTGTCCTCCTCTCCTGCACTCCCATGCAGTAACAGGAACAAGGGCATGAGTGTTCCTGTGACGATTCCCAGCTGTGCTCTGAGCCCTGGTGAGAAGTTGTTCTACTGCTAAAAGAGTGTGACCTGTAAGGGAAGAACCAACTTGGACCATCTTAGTTATGGCTCCAGAACCCAAGGAGCGCTACTCCAAAATCCTCATTAAATATTGCTGAGTGAGCAGCTTGTCATGGGGCTCCCTCACAGACCTGGAGAAGGCCTGGCACATGCCAAGGATCGGCTCTTCGTGATCTAAAAGAGCCCATGCTTTTACATCTCCATGAACTGCACAGTTACTCAAGGGCTGAAGCTTCCCAAGAGCTAAAAGATGTTGGATATCGAACTCTCCCTGAGCTTTGGGGAAATTTAGACACTGAAGATACATGAAATTGAAAACATCAGTCCAGCTATTCTTCATGACTGAAATGCCCAGGATGGCACAGAATAGCTCATTTTCCGTGAATGTGTATCAAAGGAAAAGGAAGAATGCCGTCTCAGTTATCAAGAGAGGGTAAAGAAAGAGGAATGTTATTTTGTGTCCTCGCATTAGGCTTATTTCCCTATCTCCTGAGCCCTGGTCTTTCCAAAGAAATAACTCTATAGTCAGCAGGGCATTACAGAATCTGTTCCATATTTAAGGAGAAACTGTGTAATATTTTTCTCTAGATCAGCAGCTCAGTAGTGCAGGCTACAGGAGGAAACTTTTGCAGGTTTGGAAACACCAAACTAAAGCAAGACCAAAAGCAGTGTCCTGGTTCTCTCAGTTTTTTACTCACTATCGAGTTTTTCCTGCTCCCAATCAGAATTTAAAAAAATCAAATCCTGAGAGATGTTCCCAAGCTATGAATATTCTTCCTTAAATCACGAGGATTTAACTATAAATGTTTCCTTCAGATCATTTTGAAATATTTTATTTCAAATATCATACTAAAAGTAACATGAGTTTTTAAAGACAATGTCATTTAGAAAGGGAATTTGAAAACATAGAGCACAAACCTTTTTAACTATTTCTGGAGGAGAAAAAAAGCAGAAAAAGTAATTTCAGCTTTTCCTCTGCTATAGAAAAAAGTCTCAGCTTTACTGGGCTAATATTTTTCTGATGGGACTAAATGCATTGAAGTGGCCATTTCTGTGGTCAGTGATCTTTTCCTTCAGTAGCAGGTTGATGGGCATGGATCCTGCCCCTAGTCCTCCTGAGGCTTGCTAAGATACTGATGTTTGCAGCTGGACTCATCACATTGACATTAAAGATGGAATAATGTTTAGTGTTAAAAATGCCCCAGGTGGAACTTCAGTCCAACAGGGGTACAGAACACTACCAAGGGTATCTCTGGGATGACCAGCTGCTTTTTCTATTACTACTTTCAACTACATCGTGTTTAAAAGTCTCATAGAAAAATAGAAGCGCATGAATGGAAATAAAAAAATAAGGACATTTGTATGATTTTTATAAATAAACAGCACAGCAAGAATTAAATAGAACACAGACAAAGGACATTTACACAGGCATGAACTATTACAGCTTGTTCTCCTCAAAGAGTATCTGTGCGTAGACTGTCATACTGGGAATGCCTTTGGCTTCCTGAATCGGCTTCATCAGTTCAAGTTCAGCATATGTTAAATTCTCCTCTGCGATTTTTGGCTGCAAAGCAGAACCAAGAAATTAGTTATAATGTCATTACCACTGAATGTAGGTATTTTATAACAGTGGCTATAGTTCTTCTCCCACCCATTATAATTCTACTATGTTGTTAATCAGTTTACTCTTCATTAGAGCTAGTTCATAGGAGATGAAATAAAAACAATATTAAAAATAGGGAACAGGAATAAGTAGGATTTTCGGGTTTGCTTCTAATTTCACAAACACAGAACATTTTGACAATTCAAATATTGCAGATTTGAAAGATGCATGTTAGCAAAATGTTCAGCCTCCTTAACATTAAATTTCCCAATTTTTATTTATTGCAGATTTCACATTTTGAAAGATATATGCCAGATTTGATTTCCAGCTGTAAACCTTGGACCAGTTACATCTCTAATCACAGCCACTCACAGAGCCTCTCAGTATATTTCTTAACAGAACCAAAAAATGTTAAAAATATGCAGAAGGCAGAAAAAACTGGATAGAATTACTGCCATTCCAGTGTAATTTCACCACTTTTGCCAAGCTATAGATGAGTGCAGAGTTTAGAACAAAGGCCATATCACCAAAACTGTCTGCTGTATCACAATGATTGAATTTGACTTAAAACTATAAAATTTAGCCAAGGGAGATGGTCAGTAAAATTTACTGAACAAATTTCTCGTGCATGGCAGAAGCTGCCTACTGCTATTGGGGGCTTCATCCAGACTCAGATGGCTTAGAGGAGGAAAATCTTGTCTTGTGCTCCTGCCTGTGTTTTGCTCACAGTTAGGAGTGGGTTGTTCATGCCTAATTCACCTCAGAAAATACAGCAACAAACAAAAGAGTTGCTGTGGAATTGTACGCGAGGCCCTGAGTACTTGAAATGGATTTCAGTTCATCTGTAGAAGACTGAGGTCTCTGCTTCCTGAAGAAGGATGAAGTTCTACAGCCCTATGCAAGTGAAGAACTGGAGAATTTATTCTTTATCTTCTTGAGTACTGTGTTCTACCTGAATAACTGGTGTCCTCAAGTTGAAGTGCAGAGGAAAATTTAAAAACCCAAAACATTTCAGCCATGCTAATTTTTGCAGTCACAAGAAGTAACCATGAAAAGGTTGCATCTCTCAGACTAAGAAATGCTTTAGCAGTTGTAAACTTAAAATTGGCTCAAAGTTCATAAACCAAGATTTTCCACACAGTACTTAAATGTTAGGAAGAAACTGTAAATATTTGCCAAGGCCAAAAGTTTCACATTTTATTTATTGCTTATTTATTTCTAATTTAATACAAATGATTCCTGTTTCCTTGAAACGTGTTTGAATAATTATCGTACTGTCTTCTGCCTGAAAAGATAAGCATCTAATACCCTTTGAAATCAGTCCCTGTGCTCCCCTGCTTCCTGTCCTTTGCACTGCTCTGGAATCCTCTCCTTTGGCCTTGACAGTTGCTCACACTCAGCATTTCAGGTTGTTTCCATCAGGGTGAAAAAGTTTACACTTTTCCAGCATTAATTTGATCATATTTCTTCTCTGCAGATCAAACCCTCAAACACTTTGTGCAGCTGCTGCTGCAAGTGGTGTCACTGAAGTCAACCGATCTGTGCAATGTGAGTACAAGCCCTTTGCAGGGCATTGCCTGCAGGGCTGGCACCTTTGCATTTCACTGTTCACACTGTCTTCCCTCCCTCCCCCACTTCGATGCATTGCCCTATTTGATCTCGACTTCTGATCCTCATTCACTATCAAATGCTCTGCTGTTGACAACACAGAAAATTTCCTGCTTTCATTGAATTATCTGGTGTAATGACAAAAGGAATTCCTGTGGATCCAGACAGATCTTGACTGTACGAGAAATCACACATACATTTTCTTTGTTAATGTATTAGGACTGAACTGAACCACAGTTTTTAGAAAGACACCTCTCCTGTCCTGGCCTTGGCTTAAAGACTTAGAGAAAACTCTTGGTCAACTGCTGTGATGCCTGAAAATTATTTATATAGCCTTTTTCTTTCTATCCTGAAAGTATTAGCCTGTTTCTAGGCACTTCAGTTGTTTTTTGCTTTTACGTTAAGTTAAAGATTCCTTTTGAGATTTCAAAATGATATATGCCTGTCTATTCAGTTATGTAGTATAGAAGCTAAATACAGGAGTTACACTGATGGTGGACACCACAGTAACACCAACAAATGCTGAAGATTTTATTCTCAGTGTATGATAGCATGTTGAGTCTCTGTTTGAAGGTATTGGGAATTTTGCTGCCAGACTGAGTGGCACATTAGACCTTCAATGCAAAGTGATACACTGCATGTGAAAAACCTCCTAAAAATGAATCTGATAAAACTTTTGAAACAAAGCTGTTGGCAATTGCCAGAGTAAAACTGTATATTTCCTAAGTCTGATGCAGAACATCTATTGAGGTAGAAATATTTCCATTGTTCTGTAGGAATCAGTTGTTCAGGACAAGCTAAATCTGTATACGTTTTCCCCTTTATTGTTTAATCATATTTCTTGTTATGTTTCCACTTAGAAAATGCCGCATGTCCTAAAATAGCCACCCCAACACCCAGCTCATGTAAATTTTAGAAGTAAGATTTATGAAATCATATTGTCCAGGTGTTTTATTATATTATCTCAAAATTGCATTGTTTTCCAGTGTAGATTATCTCTTTATTCTTACCTTATTCTATTATGTTTGGATATGAAAAATAACACTAGATTCCCCAAAACAAGTCATTGGGCAGTAGTGGCTGATGTGTTGCTTTCATACATTTTTATGATGTTCCTATAGTAAACATAATTTAATAAAGCCAAAACACACTAAATAAATAATTGCATCTAGAAAAGCAATAAAACCAAATAAAATTAGTACTTTCATAAGTGGAAAAGGTACTTCAATTACTGCTACAAGCAACAGCACACCATAAAATGTGTAGAATAATTTCCCTTATGCATATTTCTAGTATGTAATAATTTGATTGAAAATATGAGGAAACACACAGGAGGTTCAAAATTGTGAAAGGTATACAGTTTTCAGCAAAAGATGTGTAATAATAGTGCATGGGAGCCAACACTACTTTAAGTACCTGTGGTAGCCAGGTTTTTATTCCATACACTCTTCTGCACTTCATTTATCAACCACATGTTAAATTTAATTTTGCTGGTTTGTTTGTCCAAAACCAACTTTTTTTGAGCAGACGGAAAAAAAAAAGGCCCTAATTCTACTATTTCATCTCTCATTAGGATTGGATATTGTCTTGGCAGTGTTAACCTGGAACCGTGCCACCACCTCCTTCCTGGAACAGTCGCGTGACTTTAATAACTGATGTTATAGGTGGGATGGACAGTAGGCCAGAAGAGAAAGAGACAATTAATGACTGGCCATTCACCCCTCTCTTTCTGTCCTGCCTCTTCCTCTAGGAGGTCATTGGGATTTCTATGGCTACATCACCCTTTTCTAAAAAAATTCATCATTCTAAAATAATGTTGAAATGATTTCTCCAAGTAGGATTCTATTCCAATGTGGCATTCCTAGATACAGTATTTATCTGGTATGTCTGTTTTCTCATCTTGGGAACATGTACTTTGCCAAAATATAAATTAGGAAGAGTTATGATTTTCCAGTGTATCTTCTGGCAAATGCAGAATTATTCCTCCTCCATGTTTCTTCCAGTTTAATTTTAGTTTATTCCAGTCACAAGACTTCCCATGGGCAACTATTAAAAGAGTTCACTAATAGAAACATTTTTCTTATTAAACAATCTGCAGGTCTATCACATGAATATGTAAAAGAAAGTAAAGTATGTGTATATATAGTTTTGTTTTTATTGGTTTTGTCTAATATATAAATGTGTTAGAAATTAACTAGAAGGGTTGGGGTTTTAATCAAAATTATTCTGAATTTTATGTCATAATTACCAGGAATGTCAATTTTGCTCTTGCCAGGCTTAGCTAGTTTGTTTCTTGGCAGCCTCAAGGATGTTTACTGTGAGAACTGTCAGACTTGAAAGTTCTTGAAGTTTTAACTAAGACTACTCTTATCCAAATTTATAATTAGGTATGAAGAAAACAAGAAAGTAATAACCTCATAAATTTAACTTTTCTGGAAAAACAACTGATGCCAGCTTGTACTCAGAGATTGCTGCAATCTCACTGTTCCATGACCACACATGTTATCATGAAGATCACAAACCCAATGTGAATTTTTAGTTTACTATCAAAAATAAGCTGAAAAGGCCTGACTTCCCAGCTCATTTCAGTCTTAAATATTTTAGAGACTATTGCTGCAGACATTTGCCTTTGAATTCAGTGTCCATATAATCACATGTAATGTAATTTTCATTTGAGATATGATACAGAAAGACTTTTACCCAGGGGGAAAAACCCCTATAGATGAAATGGAATTTTCAGCTCTGAGTTTTCTGGATTTAACAAGCATATATCCCAAATTGTGCACGTGGCAGCAGGGTTGGAACCAGATGATCCTTAAGGTCCCTTCTAAAGCCATTCTATGACTCTATGAAATTCCAGTCAGAGCTTCACAGTATTTTTAGTAACTCCAGTTTCCTGCAGCAACACTTGAAAATGAAACTCCACCCTCACTGGCATGCCCTGCACTCACGGGTGAATGGATTAGGTCAGCAAGGATAAAACCCTGCCAGCTCTGCAGATGTTTGCTGGTGTGATTGCCAGTACATGGCAAATTGCCACCTGTGGCCCAGCCATGCTGTGCTGTTGGGTGGACATGTGGTGCCTGGGGATGCTGCAGGAAGTGCAAATGGGAAAGGCAGACAGTCAAGAGATGCTGCTAATGTTTGTTTGATCCAGTCTCTAGGAACTGCACTTCTTGCCAGGCTACTCCACAGCACCAAGCAAGCAGCCTTGCCCCACTGCCATGAAGGAGCTCTTCTTAGCAAGCACACTCTGGAACTACCATTTTTTTCCTCTCCCTTTCTCTTGCAAAAGCCAAACTTGACTTTTCAGCCTTTTTCCTTTAATGTTTGAGAAATATCCTGTTTTTTAGCCACAGCCAGTAAAAAGCTCCCCAGAAAAAATGCAGATATTGTCCAGATGGCACAGCTCAGGAGCATCTAGTGTCACTGCCTGAGCACACTCCATCAGAGAGTGTCTAGACAGGACTCCCCAGGGCAACTGGTTGGGCTGTGTTACCACAGGAAGAGATTGTTGGCTGTCTCTGTATGCATGCCAAGGACGGTGGAAACTGCATGCTGAGTGCAGCCCATCATCTCCTCTGCATCTCCCCTTTTCAAAGCATCTGGTTTTTGAAGCCATGGAGGGGATGGGATATGGCTGCCAGCTTGGCCATCACTGCAAGGTCAGTGATGGAGGTGAAGGTAAGGATTTGCTGAAGCAAAGATCCAGCATGTTTGGTGGATGGGCTGCAACCCTCTTGTCTGGGCCACCAGGACATGCGGGAGAGCACAGGCTGGCAGTGGGGTCAGGCAGGAGAAAACTCACTGTAGCTTCAGAGAGAAAAGGATTTATCTTTGACAGTCCTGTTTTTAAATCTACACAGGAAAACCCCTCCCTTTATAACATGTGGCCTTTCTTGTGCTGAAATCAATAGTGTCCCTGAGGGCCACAGTTACACTTAATGCTCAAACCCTATGAACTTCAGTGGGATGACTTCCTCATTAAGATAGTACCATAACTCAGAAGTCAAAAAGAGACTTTTCTTTTTAAGAGATTCAAGTGTTTACCAATGTCAGTGACTTGACTGCAAGCAGAAAGCCAGAGATTCCCCTGGAACTGAGGAGCTTCAGAAATTAATTCTGCAGAAGTTCCGAAGCTAGATCTGCAAAATGAGTTATCCTCTAGAAATCCATCTACTGGCCAGTAAGAGTGCTGAAATATCAAGAGAGACATTCAGTGCCAAAGCTAAGAAACATGACATTGGAAAATACGGAGAGTAGGAATTATGTCTTTTAGTGGCATTATCCGTTAAGAAGGGCAGCTTTTTTCCAGTAAGATGCTTGTTTTTTACTCGCTACAGCATAAAATGTTTCCTATACTCCCTGAGAATAATATCTACATCAATTTGTGAAGACTCTTTCACCATTGCATCTAAATTTTGTTACTGAATCCCACAGAAGTTATGATTACAAAGTCAGGGACATTACATGTTAAATCATTACAAAGATGATTTAACAAGTCCCACTGAATGAGTTTTGGGGCAAGAGCATCCTCACCTTTGCTAACGCTCTATTGCTTTTACAGTTGCAGTTATTCCTAGATTCTAAACCAACATTGCTGGAAATCAGGCTGATTTCTTCTTATGATTCAAAAAAAGCCAAGGAAGTAATTAAAAGTATTCACTTCACTGGTGACACTTTTATTACTCCAAATGTGTCATCAGAGAAAAATCATCTACTGTGGGATTTTGTAAATACACAAGTCTCAAGACAGATCCAACAAGAAATTTTATGTATTTACACAAATTATTCCTTCTTGGACATAAAGATAGCAACCTGTGATCTGAATAGGAAAGCAAGCACAACTCAGTAGTTTTGAGTATGTTGAGTTCCAAGTGTCAATCTGAATGTGCAAATGATATTCATGTCCTATGAACATCTAACGTTCTATGAGGAAACTGAAAAACAAAAACAAGGATTATTCATCTTACAGAGAGAGGAATTATGAGGACTGAATGGAAATACTAAAGAACAATAGGGAATCAAGGGAAAAACTGTTCAACACTCCTTTGTATATCATATGTATGGTCTTGAAGTCTGTAGAGATCAATAATGCCTTAAGAAATTGGGAGCATAAATCATCAGCCGTTGTTACATGTTGTGGAAGAAGCAACTCTTCTAACAGAGGGTGGCACAGCTTTTAATTTAAAGTCATCCAGTAGAAGGGAAGACCTGATTGCTCCCTGATTCACAAATTACTGAGCAGCTGTATTACACTTCCTTTTCCTTTCTCAAGGAAAGGGCCAACAGTAGCCTACAGTTAAAGACTACTGAGGAATCCTACTAGTCGTGCAAAATACTGACTTCTAGAAATTTCTGTCAGCCTTAGATAACCATAATGCCTTCCTGTTCCTCAAGAAGCTTTTACATCATCATCATCATCAAAAGCAGATCTCAGTAATCATGCAGCACTGAGCCACTGGTGATCCAATCCATGCTGAAATAAACCTTGCTGTCTATGCTGTGTGAGCTGAAGGCAGAAGGATGCTTCTCTTAAATAGCTCAGCACTATGCTCACAGAAAGCACTATGCTCCAGAAGTCACACAGGAACAACATGTACTCTGTGGTGGGGAACAAGAGAAGCCAGATATACTCTATTCAATAAAGAGGTTATTCACGAGGTTAGTCAGTGCAGGAACAGCAGAAGCCAACTCTTGTGTACTGTGAGCTTTACACGGACGTGTTTGAAGAACTAAGCCCAAGGGGATCATTTGTAATACAGGAGATATTTACCTGATTTCAAAGTGTGATACTTATATGATGTAGTAGAATGCACATGTCAGCGGCAGAATCAGAAGGTTCCCCATAGCCTGTCTTATCTGGGCAGGTATTCCTCCTCATAAAATTTAGTGCAAAAATGATGAAGTCAACAAAAATTTTGCATAAGTAAAGATTTCAAGATTTGATATAACCTGAAGTCACATCCTTTCCATTGGTTGTAGTGAATCGCACAGGAGCTCCTAAGACTGATGGTTCAAACCTTCATGAAAACACACTAAAGCCTTTTCATTTAGATGATGTTCTGTAACTGACACTCTTGGGCTATGACAGCTAATCTCTAGGAGACAATGAAAGACTTACCAGAAAATTTGGTTGAGGAAGTAGAAGATTTATCTCTACCAACTCAAAGGGCTAAGTACTTAAGGCTAGAGCAGAACAGCCCTTAGAGAGAAGAGTTTGTGGGCCCCCAGAATTTTCTTCTTCGTAATGACTCTCTGCGCTTCTTGCATGCTATAAAAAACATCCCTTTCTGCATTTCAGCATCTCTATTTCCTTTGATCTGTACACATCTCTCATTGATGCTAATAGAGAATGACACTGATGGGGAATATTTTTGCAACAGGGGAGCATAGAATTGTTATTCTGGCTAAAGCAAAAGCAATATGACTTAAGCAGAGTATTTAAAAGGCTTTACTCAAAGCTGTGCAATTGAACACAGTATTAGGCTTTCTCTCACTTTTTTTTTTAATTTTCATTGAGATTATGTCCATATTTTATCTAGGTTATTGTGTTCTTGTAAAATTATACTGCAACACACTCTAGCACGTTAACAACAAAAGAAATTCTCTAGCTTATTATAAACATCTTTCAAGAAACCAAAAGCATATGTCCTCTGGAAATAATTTTGCTGGTATTTAGGCTATTACAAAAAAATTTCCCAAAACACTGGAATTATTTTGTAATGTTCCTTTACACTCTAGCTTGTTAGCTTAAGTTTTCTAGAATATTCTCCTGGTAACCCAATATAGTCCCTTCCTTGGGCTGCACAGGGAAGCTGCAGAAGTAGTCCAGAAACTCAGCAATTTGTGTCTGTCTTTGCAGTAGTGATTACCTGGTAAGTGTGTGTCATCAGTGAAAAAAGACCTAGTGTAGACACCGGCTATGCAATCATTATATTTGGAAAGAAAAGGTTATTTTATCCTGCACAGATTTGGCAGGATGATGATTTTTTTTTTTGCCCCAAAGCAGACTGAAAATTTAAAATCTGAGAATTTTTTGATAATTAAAATGGGGAGACAAGTTTATTAAAAATAAAAAAATAGTTTCATTTAAATGTATTTGATATGTCTTTTTCTCTGTATTTTCTACATTTTTTATCTTTCTTTAAATTTCTTTTACTTCAAATAGTTTAATTTTCCTCACCGAAAAAAAGTAGTTTAAAAGCAGAAAGTATGGATTATTTTTTCCTGAGGATACAAAAACATGGACAATTCTGTTGTAAAAGGAGGCAAGAGGAACAGAATTGGGAAACTGCTCTGGGAAGTGCCCTGCTCAGCTTCTGAATGTGCCTTATAGACTGACTTCAGTTTAGTTTACATTGTCCCTTAATGCACTTTATTGCTAGGTGAGTCCATATTTGTTGGATCACTTTTTGACTTAAAATCAATGCATATCCATCAATTGTGTATTTTCTGTGGGCTGCTACGTCTCTTCAGGTGTACTCAGAGATAAAATATGAAAGGGAAAAGAGCAACATATGGAAACAGCTGCCAGACTCAAGTCCAACATCAAGGCATTAAAACAGAGTTTGCTGTCTGCATGCAGCGCGTGGATCCTCAGTCACGCTAGGGGAGACAAAGCTGATTTTGTTGTTTGAAAAGGCTTTACTCCTGCTCACCTCCAAAGTGTTTGGACCTTGACTAGTGTTGCATAGCAGGAAGGGAAGAGCCAACAGCTATTTGAGGGCTATCCTTGGAATTATTCCAGAAAGCAAAAACATCTGGAAACAGATTTCCTTCAAGTCCAGCATGTGTTGATGTGCTTTATTGACCTGTAGGAAGAGTCTGAGTGCTTTAACTGGTGAGAGCTTTTCCTAAGAGGGCTGAAGACTGCCTGATTACTGATGTGCCCAGACACTGGGATTTACACCGTGTGCACAGCAAAGGGTGGCTGTCACCCCAGGTGACAAATGCTCTCATCTGTCTTTGTCCTCTTAGCATAGCTTTGGCCTGCCACAATTACCTGTATCGACATAAGGCCTTTTTCATGGAGTTTTAAAATTCTGCTTCTTCCTCTGCTGAAGCCTGGCCTATATGAGCAGAGTCTGGCCAAGGGGCAATCCCTGCAGGAGCAGCAGAGGAACGATGAGCTCCATATCCAACCAGAAAAATTGCCTAAAATATTAGCTGAACTGCTCTCAAGTCACCTGGCATTATGCCCAGGTATTCAGGGTTGTAAAACATAGAGGTTATTTACTGACAATTGGTGGGAAGGTTCCCAATTCTAAGCCTTATCTGAAAGTGAAACCATCACATGGCATTTGCGTTATTCCAGCGGCATAATTTCAGGCACCCACTTTCACCTAATATAGAGAGTTGGTCTCTCTGAGATCTCTCTATTGCCAGAGAAGGGAGAAAGGATTCCCAAAAGGTAACTCAGAGCAATAGTCTGAATTGCTAGGAGCATCAGGCTCCTACTCTAACTCATCTCTCTTTCTATTGCCTACACAGGGGGCATAGCAGACCACTGTAGCTAGAGGCATCTGAAGTGAGTTGGTGTAAAACTGTGTCACACTATTACCACTGGATGTCTTGTCCAGGCACTGCTTTGTTACAAAAGCAGAGAAACATCTCACCATCCATCTGATTTGTCTGGCATGTATTTGCAGGGGTATTTTTCAAACAGAAACTCATAGCCAAGAGAAACTGTTATACAAAGCATTTTTTCCTTAGTATGAACTACACATATACATCTTATTCCTGCAATTCAAGGCATTTCTGACTTATATCAGTGTAGTGCAGAATAAGGCTCCCCATTTCTGTTTTGAAAAGTCACAGAAGAATTGTGACCAGTACAGTTATGATTCTGTCAGTAACTGGTATTTTTTTCCAAAACACCAGCTGGCAGAAGCACGTGACAATGAATAGCAGGTTTCATTTAAGGACAGGCCAAGTTAGAAAGCTGGAAAACATAATTCAGTGTAAATGCTCAAAATGAAAAGAACCAAGATAATGCATCACTTGAAAAAGTCTTTCTAAAAAAAAAAGGACCCCTATGATTTCTTAAGGCAATTCATAATATCTGAACCTAGAGTTCTGGCAACACTACAGCATTTGTATTGAGAGAGAAGAATATGCAGAAAATTATGTCGCAGAAAATTATGTCATAGAAAATTACTCACCAGGATCAATTTTCTTTGAGGTTTCAAGAGCTTGGGCTTAGGGAAATTATTGACAATTGGAGCTACAAAAATAAATATTAAGGGATCATTTCATATTATTATCATTCACTGTCATTTTTAGTATATGTATTAGCAATTTATAAATTACATATTAATAGCAATTAATATTAGAAGCAAATGCATGTACTTATACACGAGTTTAACCATATTTCATGTATTTTACAAGGAAATATAATGAATGTTTTGAATTAGAAAAATTTGTAAGATTAGAGAACCTGATATACAAAGACATGCTGTTTGTGTGCAAACGCTAGAGCAAGTATACCTCCTGAGAATTGTTTGTGACCTAACCCACAGTAAATCTTCAGGTCCTTTCCCTCCTCTCCCCCAATGGCTTAGCACTGGCAGTGTTGCTCAGAAAGTACACCCAAGAGCTTGTAAGACTGCCGCCGGAGTTGCAAATCCTCTTGGAAAATGAAGTCTCCAAGAGGCTGGTGTTTACCTGCTCAGTTTGCTTGACTTCCCAAGTGCACCAGCGGTTTTAAAGATGTGCTGGCTTCCCTCAGAATATTCCCAACAAGTAATTTCAACTTGCCTAACTTTAATCTTCTCTTTGAGCAGGGTGAATACTGCTGCAGAGGTTCCTCTCTCTCCTCTGGTTAGTGGGAACTGAGAGCTGGTCCCAGCAGCAGGCACAGGCCATTTCTTCCCCCACGGACGGGAGCAAGAACAGGCCACCTCACAGGCAGAGACAGTGGCAACATGCAGGATTCCTGATGTCCCACATTCTGCTGTCCCTCTCTGGCTGTGCTCAGGATTTGAAATACCTGTGTCTCTGTTTTCATACCTTTTGCTGGGATGGCTGGTGGCTGCTCCAGTTTCTCTTTCTCTTTCTTCTTCTTTACTTTCTTAGGCTGTAGAGGAGACATGCTCGTCACACTGGTAACTGTCTCCCCGGAGCTGCAAAGCACAGGCCCAAAAGTGAGGGGAAAATGAAGGCAATAGAGGGAAAGAGTTTGTCCCTGTGAGTTCATGCAAACACATCACCTTTCACTTGTGGGAGTCCGTGTCCAACAACCTGGATTGTGATCTGGGTATACAATGAAAAACCTCTTACGGGGGCTGGAAATGCTTTGGGTTTTGCACTTTTTCAGCCATATATAGTATGGCTGAGAAACTCAAAGAGCCTCACTCATCCTGGCATAGAAAATGCAAACTGTCAGGTTTAAACAAGATCCATTTCATAGCACCTATTACTTAAAAGTATGTATGACCCCACTGCTGCACCCAGGGTGAACTTCTGCCTGCCTGCCCTCGAGGGTCAGAGGTTCAGACAGGTTATGTGACTTGCATAAGCTCCCATGGGAAGTGTATGGAAAAGCAAAATCTTTGATGCAGATTCTGGGCTAAGACTGACTGAGGGACCAGGAGAGCATGCAGCAGGTCTTCAGGCAGCTCACAAACCCACACCTGCGAAAGCTGTCTTCTTCAAGTGTGCTCAGGGAATACAAAACATGAAACTGTGCCCCAATCTCTAACTTGGGCATTCTCCAGTACATCTGTGCTGAAAAGGTGCTCTTAGCTATGAGGGAAGAGTACAAGTTATACTGCAAACAGACTCCTATCCAAGAGAGCTTCTGCGTTTGGACTATTAAAGTTTAACATTCTCCAAGGCTGGATTTTTTACCCTTATCATCACCTCCCAAAGCCTGAGATCAAAAATCCTGCTTTGAACAGTGAGGGCTCGGATACGCAGTCAGGTTGCAGCGACTGTCACCACGGGTCAGCTGAGCTGTGGTTACTGACTGTGCAGGAGCTCCCTGCTTGCAGCTAAAGGGTAATAAAACTATACTGGCTTAAGAGGTAACAAAAGGAATTTTAACTTACAGCTGGGGTGGGAGGAGAGTGTAAACCATTTAGTTATGATGACTACAGTGATGGAGGTGACTTGGTAAGCAGTTGTTGCTCAACTGCATCTGCCCCTGGGCTCACCCTGGGAAAGGTTAGGGCAGTATAGTTGTGGGGACCTTTCTCTTCTGTGCTGTGAGTTCCACCACGCCATGGAACACAACCAGGGTCTCCACAGTCGAACAACACTGACAACACTTATTTCACTGAATTTTAAATCATTTGTCCCAAGCTCCTGTTCCTCTCCAGATTCTTTTGCATAATGAAATATTCTCTTTATATTAATAGAATAAAATATTCAGACTGGGCCAAAGACTTAATGAAAGTTAAGATGTCTCAGCTATTGCCCACACAAGAACAACAAAATTTCAGACATTACCATTTTACACAATTGTAAATCCAAATGAATGTCACTACCATTGGTAAAATCACTCTGGATTTACACTTGTGTAGATTACAAAAAGAATCTGGTTTGCTGGTTTTCTCAGTTCTGTTTCATGTACTTAGTCAAAAACACAGGTTTACTGCCACACTTTCTAAAAAGGGTTTAAAAAATAAAATATGTTCACGATTTACAAATAAATCACATCTTATGTAAACTAAGGGTTGGATCGAAACAATTTCAAAGTCTGAGGGCTCTACTATGAACCATCCCACAACAACCATTTGTTTCTATACTAAAATCAAAACAAAATGCTTTAACACCAGCAGAAAACAAAACTGTTCTGCCTGGCTTCTTTGTACAAACAGCAAACTGCCAAGAAGAAAAACTACCAAAAAGGAGATGAGAACGATTTTTTAAAATGTTTTTGGGTTTAATAATCCAAGGTCATTAAGGCAGATGTGTAGCTTAAAGATGCTGTTGTTCCAATATAACTTCTTTAAACACAATATATGAAAAGGCTTAGTGTCAATTCATTGCATTAGTTATTACTCCTGGTTTGCCACTGAAAAAGTGAAGCTACAAAGAAATGTATTTGTGACTTGCAGGTTTCTTTTAAACGCCAAGGCCACACAGGGTTAACTAATTCTGGGAGATACAATAACTATACTTGCTGTCTTAGAACTGAGCTCCTCAAACCAAACAAGGAGGCTCAGAAAAGACTCCTTGGCTCTGAAACACTGCGTCTTTGTGAGCTTGTCTTGTTCTATGTCTAAAAGGAAAGTTAGTTTTTTATCTCCAGCTCCTTCAGCCTCCTGGCTTCTATTCAATGGTGTCATGTTATGCATTTCTTGAAGGATCTAATGAGTTTTTAGAGAGCAAGAAAAATACAGGGGTTTGGGGAACTAACCTGTGGAAGGTGTCCAATAATCATGGAACCAGGGCAGCAGTTTCCCTGGAGGTCATGGCTGTTGCAAGACCTGGGAAACTACTAGAATTTTGGCTTTGCTATCCTTATTAGAATCTAGGATGTGGAATTTTTCCTGTTGTCATCTAAGTCAGCTATTTTCTCTTGTCAAAGGTCTGCACGGGGGTGACAAAAAATTCACTTGAGTGAACTGAGAGTTACTTGGATATTTTCCAGATAGGGGAGCTGTATGAAAAGGTGCCAGGGAGAGTTGGATTCTTGGTTCTAGTTCTGTGTGGCAGAATTTGCTCCTGTGATGTGAGATCGGCACTGTGGAACCAAGGTGTCGAGACAGACAGCTTTCTGAGGTGAACACTTTATTTACCTCCAATTACTTATCTCCAGAAGAACAGTCACTGAAGGACTAGAGAGTTCAGGCCAACACAAATATAAAAGACAGAAAAAAATGTTCCTGTTTTCAAAGCTTCTCCTCCTGGGGGTTTCTGGATCTGAAAACTGACAAAATGATCCAATAACAAGGAAAATAATAATAATAAGGGTATTTAAAGAAAAGAAAACACCAGAAAATGGAATTAGGTGGTTTGGAAAACTAAAAATAATGGTAGTGTTTTATTTAGGTAGTTATTTTTAAAATGTGGTAAAGAAATGGCATTTGGTCAACTCATTTTTTTCCTTAATTTCTTATTGGTCAAGTAGCAAACCAAAACCTAAACATTTGCTTTGTTATACTCAGGAAATCTGGATTTAATTTTCTTTTCTACCACGGCCGTTTCGTGAGACCTGGGGCAAATCACCTAGCCCACTGTGCTTTAGATTCCAATTAAAAGTAAAAACATCATTCTGATGTCAAGACATAATATATTTTAAGATGCCTAGGTATTACTGCAGTAGGAATACAGACACTTCTTAGACATCAGACTACTAACGTAATTTTGAAACTGGATTTCTACTCTGTGTTTGAAATATCACTAAGGGAGTTGGAGTTGAGCTTCTCTAATCAAGGCTGAATTTTGCACAGTAGTAATTTTAAATGGCAAAAATCTCATGCAAATTAGTTAATCAGTATAGCCTAATGGATGTTTAGACAGTAGGTTTTGGGTCTAAATGTGTTGAATTAAGTTCCGAGACAAGGAGCTGGCAGGTGAAGAGCAAGGAGTTTAAAGGAATTAATGGTTTGTGTTTTGAGCAGACGGTGGAAAATAAATGGTATCAAGTGCAAAACATAACAATGATGGTATTGGCAACACTCTCATAGCTATTTAATTTTAAAGCCCCGAAGTCAATGCACTTTAGCCATGCATTTGTGTGATTGAGGATTTCATTAGCATAACTTGTCACACTGAAATACATGAAACTGTGTTTTTATCCATAAAGAGCCATGCATTTCTTTCACTTCTGGAGATTCTGTTTTATGGTGAAGAAATCACATTGGCTTGTTTTCTCCCCTCTATTCAGCCTCCTAAGTTTAGTGTTTGCAGCAGTATCCCTGCTACATCATCTATTCCCAGAGAGTCAGATTTTGTAGTGTGGGTTTTTATCTGACTGCCATGCTCCAGTTTTTTCAGTTGGGTCTCATTTTTCTTCTCTTTTTATGTTCTCTACCAATCTACTTTGATTTCCTCCCCCTCCCCATTCTTTTTTGTTTGTTTGTTTTTTGTAATTCCAACTTTATCCCAGCAGCTAATAAAGGCAGGGGAAAGAGAAAACATCCAGGAAAAAATGAAAAGTGCTGAGCTGTCTCTCTAAATTTTTGGGTGGTGCAATGGCTGGTCAAGGTCACAGAACAAAGATCTGCCCATGAATAACATGAAAGTTTCAGTTTGTACTGGCCTCTCCTGAACCCTGTGCTGCTTTGTTTTGATTTCACTTCCATCTGAGTGCCAGTTAGATTGAATACCGCGATAATCCCATGAGAATGCACTAAAAATCACCTTGTTGGAGGATCTAGGGTGTGCTATACTTGGCATTGAATCCCGTAGTGTCTAAAGATACTATGAGAAAGAGTATGCAGTACCAAGAGGTATTGGATTTAAATTGCAAGGCTAGAAACACATGGTTTCTGTCACTGAAAACTGAGAAACAGCTGTGCTTCTGTGTTGTTACGAGGCATCCCTCTTTCATCTTTTTTGTTTGTAAAATATTTGTCATATATTTTTACTGCAGTTCCAGTCCAATATACATATCAGGAAAATCATACAATGGAAATCAGTTTTACGGCCACACCATCAAAAACTTTTGGCAGTCGGTGCTATTTAAAGGGACAGTGATTAATACTGCAGCAGAAGTAGAATTCTTCCCATCACTTGGAGTCTTCAGCTGGGAAAAGACTGTGGGCCTTGAAAATCTGCTTTTGAGCCCCACTTTCTTCCTGGGTGTGGGAATCACTGGATTACATTGTGATTTGTTCTATGTGCGTAGATGGTTTAAGTCATTACCATCCCATGAGGTGTTGGGGAACCCTAGAAACCCATACAGGATCAAAGTAGGATTCTTAAGAAAGCAATTCAGAGCATCAAGGAAAGGCTCGTCACTGGAACACCTGCAGGACCTACAGCTAGGCCAGGCAGATCTCCCTTTTCATGCACAGCAGGTGCATTCATGAGTCAGGGACCTGGGACTCTTTATGCTCCCATAAGCATTTTGAAAACATTACTCCTACTCTTCAGCACACATAGCAAAACAAACCCAGAACTGGTACCTTGGTTTATAGTAAAGAGATGTGTAATCTCCTACCTGTTCTGAGGGCATTTCACCAGGTAATGCTTCACTGTTAAAGAAAAGAAAAAAGAAAGAAAATGTGGCTTCACACCAACATAGTTTATGAGTTTCAAATGGGCACTGCAGACAGACCTGTGTTGCTAAGACTGTGGAGTTGCCAGGTTGTTACACTGGGAGAACTACTGATAGTCACCATACATTGTATTGTGCTTTAAAATGCAGTCTGACTTGAAGACATAGCTAGTCTTGGGAGAGGGGAATGTATTCAACAACACCAAAAATCTGCTGTAGAAATGCTGGGCAACACACATTCCAGTGGTCAGCCCAGCCAAAAGACAGCTTGCTAAGGAAAAGCACAGCAGGCCAGTAATTTTACTTTGAAGACTTTTATTTCCCTTGTGGTGCCGGTATTTATTTCCAGAAGCCTGAAATAAACCATTCACCCACAGGAGCCACGGCTGTTCCTAATGTAAGCCAGATTGTGGCCGCAGGCATAAAGGGATTGCCTCCTGGGATCAGATCAGAGGTCCAGTCCAGCCACTATCCTGTCTCTGACAGCTGTGTGTGTGAGCTGTGTAAATCCTTCTACTTCGTATTCCTTTGAGTCAGTAGTCCTGAGCAAGGGCAGCTGCCCCCACTGCAGCCTTTTAGGAGCCAGGGTTATTAAGATGCTCTTTTGTGGCTTTGTGGCTTCTATACCTCTCTTAAAGGACAGACTCTGGCTCTTCTGGTCAACCTACTGCCAATTTATTTCTCAGAAGGATGAGAGAGTGCATCCCTGGGTCATGATGTGAAGTTGAATGCGACAGAGACATGCCCCTCCCTTCTTGTTCTCTGTTCTTTAAAGGACCACGAAAACCAAACAGGGCACTCACATGACTATGCCCCTCTCTACGGGAAAGTTTTCATATTTGGATTTAGCTAAATTCTCCCATTCTAAGGGAGTTATACGGCTCTCAGGAGGTGCATTTTGGTCCTAAGGAAAGGTGAGCTGAGAGCACCAGCAACTGGGGCTAAATCGGGGATCATGTTTAAGCCAGTCAAGGCAGTGCTTCCATCTACCTGTCAGGCCTTTTTTAAATGTACAGGAGAACAGTAGACCTGATCCTTTGGGTGTAAGGAAATGCTCATGTACAGTGCTGACATGCTTTTCAGCATGCAAATATTCAGATATTTGGGTAGCGAAGAAAGCTTTTAGCAGCTCAGAAGAACCTACTTTTTCTCTTTAGTATATCCTTATTCTATATTGTATACTATTTCAATATTTAGCTGGTGTTGGTTCTACGTAAATAGACCTTTCCTCCAAGCTGCTTGTATGCTCAGAGCAGTAAATTGACAAAACCAAGCAAATTCTAACGCAATGTCTGCTCAAGAAAAACTGGGATACATCAGTCCAGTGCTTGTGGCTTCAGGGTGACTCACTATGACCAACATAGTTAAGTGTGGGTACTCCCTCAGCACAAAACCTTTGCCATCACTTAACAGGGTAGGAAGAATAACATCAATCTTGCTCCTTCCTCTCGGCAAGCAGAGTTGTTGAGTTCAGTTAGAGTTAGTCTGCTGAGTGCACTACCAGGAAGATGGAGCCACAGCCTGAAACACGTTTGTGGTCAGGCAAGGGCTTCTCTATACATCTATTTTTGGCTTACATGTCTTCTCACTTGTGTATCTGAGTCACTCATTCCTTCGTGAGATCTGTGTAGGCTGCAGAGGCAGCAAAGTCATCATTCTCTCCTGTCATTAACAAAGCAAGTCACTAACCAAACTTCTTCTGAAAGCTTCTGTTCAGAGGTGGTCCTTACACTCTCCTCTGACATGGTGGCTGCTAAGAATGCTGGTATCTCATCCTTGCAGCTTGCATAAGGTCTCCAAATAAACCACTTTTAAATGGAAATGAAAATAGAGCCTGTACTGGTTACTCCACAGATCTGAAACAGCACTTCTGTTTACAACCACACTGCTTTGTTGCAGCCTCTTTGAGAAACCCTCTCTGAGGCAGAGAAGAATGAAACAGTAACCTTTGATCTTGAAATATTATTGTGAAAAGACAGATCTGAATGTTGAAATGATGCTTTAGTTTAAAAAAATACAATACGTGAGAGAGTGCTAATAAAAGCCCTCAAATTCACAAGAATATTGACAGCAACTCAGGAAAGAAGAATAAAATAGATTGCTTTGAAACCCCTCTACATGTTTGGAGAAACATGACTCATGCAAAATTTTAGCTTCTGGTCAGAATGAAACTTAATGATTCAGCGCTTGGTCTCCTCTCTGAAAGAAGTTCCAACAACCTTCAACTTATGTTTGTGCAAAGGCAAAAGATTTTTGAAAAGTCCAAAGCAAATTTAAAGTGAAATATCTATTAAAAGTGGGGAAAATGCCTTGGTTCTAGTTTGGCTGGCAGGATTTTTTTTTCTACCGATTTTATTTAAAATTACAATTAAGGCAAGGAAATATTTATTTTTCCTGCTGCCTCTGCATTCTCTTCTCCCCTCCCCCTGTCCCCCTTTTTGGCAAGGTCTTTGCAGTCATCCAGAATGGCATTTCACTCACCTGTGGATCTCCTCTTGTTCAGAAGTGACTGACAGAGAATGACAAATGTAAAAAGGAGGACACTGATGATTCCTATGGAACACACAAACACTGCATACAGGTACAGATCTGAAACCCAAGCACAGATGATGGTTAGTGTTGTAGCTGATGCTTCGTGATGATAGAACAGAAAAAAAGTTACATCTACAAGAGCTAAACAGACTCTGGCCCAAAAGATTTAGGGTAACAGTTCAGAAGTACTTTAACCGTCTTGAAACTTTCCTATAGTATCCTGCTCAGTTTAAAATTTGGTTGAAGTCTCCATAAATGCAAATAGGTGTAACTACACCTATAAGTTGTGACTTTCAGAAGCAAACAGGACTGGTCTGGGTTTTGGGGTTTTTTTGAGCAACAACTCAAAACCCAAAAGTTGAGTTATTTCCCAGTTCAAACAGCTGTACTTTTTTTTTGTAACAAAAGAAAAGAACAACCACACAAACAATGAAAAAAGAAAAGTGGCAGTGGGGAGAGTGCTAAGTGGCTGGGGAAGAAGGAAGAAAGTCTGGAATTGCTGCTTCTGCTGGCAGCACTGGCTTGAAATTTTTGTATGATTTTTTTTTTTTCAAACTACAGCCTTAGTCTCCCTTTATGGCTTTTATTCAGGTGTTGAAACATATTTCTAGTGATTATTTTCCCATTGGCCATAACAGATATGTGAGAAACAGAAGCTGGACTCTTCCATTCTCTTTTGTCCGGTACCCCTTGTATTTTGTGGGATGGTTTCTCAGGCAAGGCTGAGTTGGCACAGGAACTAGCAAAACTGGTCCTGATTTGGGGCACTTTAGTTGTCCTGTAGCATTGGACTAAACTAGCATTGTGTATAGAACCAGTAGCAGTTAGATATATCTTTACCTTCAAAAAACTTCCAAGCTTCATGGCTTTTCTTGAAAGTGGGATGATCAGAAGATTTTGATGAAATCACTGAAAAAAACCAAAGAACAAAAATTCAAAGACAAAAATTGATAAATGTGTGGCATAAAATTTTGAACCTCTTGAAGTAAATGTATTCTGCCTTAGACTTCAGTGCCCCAAGATCTTGCTTTATCTAATTGCCTTTTGATGAAACACTTCAGCAGCACAGAATTGTCCTCTCTCTTTCAGAAGGAGAATTGATGACTGTCAATATCATAACAACTGCACAGCCTAGCACCAGAATCCAAATGCTCTGACTGCTGAAACATTGTTCAAAACCCTCTCTGCTCTCCTCAGGGAGATTGTTTATGTATGCTGATATTTTTTATGACATCAGATTAGATGATGTCACTTATGCCAATTCTATGATTTTTCTTCCTCTAGTAATCACTGCAATGAAACGAGAGTCTGGTAATGTCCTCCAGATTGCCAGTGAGGTCTGAACCCCCAAGAGAGTTTCATGTGGCAAATTATTAAGGAACAAGTATCCTACTGGAAAGGGAATTTATTAAGTAGTGCAGGGATGTGAAGTGTGGGGCTAGATCAGTGGATATAGAACTTTCAGGACTAATGAAAGCTTCTATTCAGTTGCAATGGGAAGCTCATCTTGAATATTTTAACAAATTTCTCATTTGTTACATGAAAGCATCACATGTGTAGATTTTTGGCAAGTATTTCAGAATAACTTCCCTGAAAAAAAGGGCTTTAAAAAAGGGCTTTTGCTCATATTGGGAAAAAATAATCTTGCATTCCTGTATCTTGCAACACTTTTACAGTTAGAAAATGCCACATGCAACTAATATTTAAGAACTCAGACTTTCTTCCATGCGAAATTCTGATACATAAACTTCCTAACAAGACAGATTGTTGTGATCATTTACTTGTTTTTGTTGTCCATGCCAGTAGGATTATGGTTGGACTGCCTAATTTTCTATGTTTGTCCTCCTACAAGTAGTCTCTTCTCCTGGATTGAAAACCATTTGGAACATGTATTGCTCTTCCTAAGAGATGTGCAGTATCATGAGGGATTGCCTGATTGTAAATGATGTTTTTGGGGTGCTACATATTGTTCTGAGAAGAATACTGATTATTTTGAGCTTTTTGATAGGAAGTGAGTAGAAGAACCCCTTTTTTTTTTTTTTTTCCTCTGAAACTAGTATTTTGGTGTATTCTCTACTAAAATTAACTTGGTTTTAGGCTGACATTGATGATACAAGCCCAGGAAAGGAGCAGATGCCTTTAATGAGAATATGGGGGAAGGGGAAAAGGTTGACCTTATCTTAGACAGAAGACATTGCGTGGCTGGATTAGGAGACACCTCTTGGCAATATTGGCACATGGATTTCTCTTGGTTTTGCTAACAAGATTTAACAGTAGCTTTCTTGTAAATGCTATCTGATGTCTTGTATTCACAACACTGAAATGGGCAAATTGCAACAGTTCAAATTTAAGCTGGACCTTCTGAAAACACTACAGCGTTGCTGTAGCTGACATGAGTGCGGGAACAGAAGACTGTAAGGACTCCATCTCCACAATGAGGCTTCTTTTCCAAATAAACACATTTTGCCCCTAAAGTAGAAGCCAGATATGTAGATAAAATTTAACTATCATCACTACACAGTACGGAATTATAGCCTGTAACTCAACTGTTTTTCTGTAAGTCCAATATGGGTATTTATGTACAAATTTATGTGTTGCAAAAAAATGTATTTGCAACTTCTTAATGGCCTACGCAAATTTACACATGCAAACTTGCTAAAAAATCTGACTATAAATTAATAGCAGTAGATACTACAGATTCAGCTGTCAACTTGCTTCAAGAGCAAGTTACATTTTGAAGAAGCAGAATTATCCTTTTCTTTTCTCTCTGGAAGTTTGTGTCTTGCACAGTAACCTCCTCTTCCTGTGTGAATAAATTAAAAAAAAAAAAGGGACTGTTCTACTTCTGCCTCTGCTTGATGTGCAAAGTTTTAAGAAATTTGCCTGGTGCTTTAGCATAAAGATACTATTTTGAATTTGAGCATAACTGCAGACGCATTAGTGGAACAAAATGTTAGGCAACACAGCAACTGCGATGTGAAGGAACACTGCTACCTTATTTGATAAAACATGAACAGTACAACTTAAGTATCCAAATGCTTCAGGCAATTTGTATTGCTCCTTTTGTTGCATCCTGGGTCTAACTGTAATATAAGTAAATCCCCTTGCAATAAAAAGTGTAACTGATCATAATATAAAATACAAAATGTGTTTGGAATAAAATTTCCTTGAAAAGCCCAAGTGTTACTGTTGGGAAAACTGGAAACTTTATCAGTTCTCGGAAAAGAATTACCTTCCCTCTCAAGTGCAGCAAGTTCCATACACTCGGGGTGCATTAGCCAAGGTGGCAAAGGTGGTCCTTTTTTTCCAGTCAAGAGGCTTTAAGTGGTAAAACAGTTGCTATGACATTTAAAGATGCACAGTATTTCAGGTATCTTTTGGTGTCTTTAATCTGGATTTTGTAATTTGATGTGGAGAGCAGTAATACATCTGAGCAGACAGTGTGAATGTGATGAAATCTCTATTCTGATTATATATTCATGACTCATACTAGAAATCGGGGAAAAATATTATTTAAGGACTGGACTGAAAAATTATGGATTTCCTTCTTTTCAATAACCACATTGATCTGAATTCCATACTTCAGCTATGAAAAGCAATGAGCGGTTTCAGTGTTATAATTAGCAATAGCCTTAGAAGCTATGAAAGATGCCGAGTGTCTCTGTGAGGAGGGGTACGACAGGTGATTGGACAATATTTTATATCACTTTTGCTTCTGCTGCCACTTACTTGGAACATGCCATTCCCTCTACAAGAACTCCTGACAAATCCGAATGTTTCACTACAGGCGTTTAGGAACTTACATCATTCAGTGAATGAGAAAACACTCTACACTGCTTTCTGGCATTATCTTTAGAGTTGTCCCTGTTAGAAATGAACTCTTCTGTTTGTAAAGACACAAGCAGGGGGGTAGTTTGCCAGTCAGCACTGACAGCACAGCTGCTGAGCAAAACCACCTCTTCAAAGGAGTCTGTTCTCAAAATCCAACTTCACCCATCTCTGAAAGTGTGGGTGTGGTGGCATCAGATTTGAGCTAATCCATCCCAAAGAGATAGCTTGTTTTCAATTTGGTTCATATCTGCCACTTGTTGCTGGTCATTTTATCCAAAGTTCAATACCAGCAGGCTGGCCATTGCTTTTCTAGCTCCGCTTTCTGGCTGCAAGTGGTATAAACAATAGTACTGAAGTGATACTAAAAGTGCTACTTACCAACTGGTGCTAGACTAGAACTAAGCGCAAGGAAAACGCCAAGACAGAGGCAAAACACTTGAGTATTAGGTTTTCTTCTCCTATCCACAGATTACACTCAAAAATAGTCTAAGTTCAAATGTCCTACAGATGAACTTACAAGAAAAAAAAGGCATCACAGGACAAGAAGAAATTACAGACTTGCAATCAGTAATCTCTCACCTCTTATTTCAGTAGCTGCTGTACCATTTGACCACGCTGTCCACTTATTTCTGTGTTTACCTATTTCCTGGACTTTGCATATATAATGTCCTTGATCCCCTTGCTGGAGGCTTAAAATAAGAAATTTGTACATAGTTCCATGTTTCTCTTTAAGAAGATGAAGTCTTTGCTTGTGAAAATGATGAGTATAATTTCCATAATACTGGACAGACCCAAACTTTGTCATTTTGATCATCAGATGCTCCTGGGTAGGTGATGCAGCAAAGACCCACCGCACAGCCAGCAAATTGTCTGTCTTTCTCTTTTGAGAAATGTGGCAGTAAAGGGTGGCATTATCCCCCTCGGAGTATTGTACTGTTGGCCCAGGAGAGACCGTCACATTTAAAGCCTCACAAACATCTGTAAAGGAAAGAAAAGATGGTGAGAATTCTCCATACTGGCACAACAGCACCATTATCTGTCCCAGCATGCAAGCCCACAGCAGGTAAACTGATGGTATCTGTTTCATGTGGAGCGATTTAATGACCTTGTAGAACCTGACATCATCTGCCTCTCTGTGAATGTTAAATATGGCATGAGGCCCTCCTTCAGTGAGTCTGCTCTAGCAGACTATTTTTTCTCCCACTAATCAATACTCTAGAGTTCACATGGAGAATTTGCTACTGTCACAGGACCAACTTCATGTAATCATTTATCAGTCTGAACAAACGGTTTTGGAAAGCTGTTCTGTGACCAGCTCTTCCAAGGGCGTGCATCCTTCTTAGGACTTCCCAGCTAAATGGTTTCAATAGCCAGTTTATGCTCATTTGCTCCTGTGCCAGCTTTAAGCTTAAAATAGTATTTTCTTCTCTAGAGCTTACTTCCTGACGCCATATACAAAACAATCATCTGGCCTCAGCCTTTGCTTTGTTGAGCTAAAGAAGACAAGCTCTGATGGTCTTCTCTAGTAAAGTAGTGCCTTCCCTATTGACCCTAACAGCCCTTCTCTGCATTGGTTACAGTTTAAATTTTGGGTTTGATTGTAATTACTTACTTTTTTATGTAATTGACTGCATTTATAGGCTGTGCCTGGAAAGAAGTTCTCCAATGTCCTGTGGAATACCTACAGTACTTCTCAAATATACCTTGCCTGGTATATCCCAGAATTATCTTGTCCTTTTTCATGCTATTTTCACATGTGATTATATGTCAGGTTATAAATAAATAGCCTACTTGGGTGTTTTCCCATCTTTGTCATTTGCAGTTCAGTTCCCTATGTATCAAAGAAATTTTTACTAATCCCCAAGTATGTGACTTTGCAATACTAACTTCCGCTCCACTTCTGTTACCCCATCCTCAGTTTCTCCTATGTGCTGTCCTCGTCTTATGCTGATTTGATAAGGTCACAATTTCAATGTGCATGCTTCTGTCTACTTCTTTTAGACATCATTTGTGCAAACCTTACATCATACTGTTCCCTAGATTATCACTGGAAGACCACTGAATTCTCTATATTCTACAGTTCCCCATGTCCTCTTTTTTAAGTAATGTTCTCCTTGTCATAATCAAATGGTCATCTCAAACCTGGGTTAAATCCATCAGACTAGTTTTTCTGACTACAAATTCAAGTTAATCTGACATTATTTGCATGACAAAATATGACACGCAATCGCATTGGGACAAATGATTATTCCACTGGTCCATTAACTTCTGATTCTTGTTTTTAATGTTCTTCATCCTAAACCTCACTTAGACCAGTTGTTTGCCTCTCTGCTTTCCTTCTAACAATAGCCAGTACAGGTGAAGGTTGAAAAAAGTGTTCATAGCTGTTCATTAGAGGAAGATTTCCCTTTCCTGACCTAACTGATTTATACTGGACTGATTTTCTGAGGCATGGGAATCAACACTCATTTTATTTCCTTCCTAATGCACATTAAAAATGTCCTGATTAGTCATATCAGAGAGTGATCTATTTTTGACCAATGGTGTATTGTGGCAATGTGTTCCCTAAATGACTTGTGATGTGCAATCTACCGGTCTGAGGGCATCCACTAGAGTGAGAACCACATTCCAGCAGTGAGCAAGCACTCCCTGCAATGCACTCTGCAAAGCATGAAATGTCCTCTAAACTGTGAACTTCCTGTTATGTGAATACTGTCCTGTACTCAAATACTAATGAGAATTGCAACTCTGGGAGGATGATCTTTTCATTTCTGGACACTTTTCTAGCATATCAGCAAGGAACATTTTAACAAAGGGGACAAGCATTTTGGCAGAGGCTCTTGACTGACATCAGCTCCTGAAACACAAACATATATTTATCTTCAAAATAAGCAAGTAAAGTATTTCCATTCTTATTTCTGAAGGAGTTTTGGAGACAGAGGCACTGGTTTTATGGTCCCAGTGAAGCTGTGAAACGAAGCGGTGAATTATATCACCTTACTTACAGTAAATCCACTAAATTAAAGAAGTTGCATTGCAACTGCTTGAGAAGAATTCTGAAAATTAATAGTATGATAATTATTTTGTGCCACTTCAGTCAAAATCTCTACTGAATGGCACGTTTATTCCAAGTAGTCGTTACTTTTTTGTTATGAAGGAGAAAATATTTTGTATAAAGAACAGTTTGGCTTTATAAAAAAAAATTCTTGAAGAAACTACAGCTAAGTATGGATGAGGTTATTGATAAAATTATTTGTGCATTATGTTTGTGTCTGCAATTCATGCAAATGCCAAAGAAAGAGGTTATTTTGGATTGTAGAAAGCATACCAGTAGAACAGGATGCTGAAATTTAAAATTAAGGCTGAATCCCACCAAAAGGGGACTTCCAGGCATGAAACTTTAGTTAATACTCTCACCCGGCCTTGATTCTTTACCAGCAGAAGGGAAGTCAGCAAATGGCTGTCTCTGCCATCAATATAAGATTAAATTTTGAAGACTGTGCTGCTTAGTAAATAAGGAATAAGTTTAAGATTTTCAACACTTTTTGGAGTCCTCAAATGTACTTAGGCAATAAATGTTTAATAAATCATTTATAAAATTATGGTTTGGGTAAATGAAAAACACAGACCTTTTTTCTACTGAAATTATGACCATGTCACGAAAACTGTAAAGAAAAACAATTATGTCATTCTCCTGACATGTGGATTTCTTTTTTGAAAAAGCTGGCTAGGAGCAATTGTGAAACAGAGTCCCAAAATAAAAGGCAAAAAGCTCATTGCTTAATTCCAAACTAGGCAGAACATAGTGCCAAGAAGTACCCAAGAGAAAATACAGAGGAAGTCAGATATGGTGATGATGGAAGCCTCTGTGAGAAGATAAAGCAGCATTGTACATGGAGACTCTGATCCCTTTCTAGCTGTTTACACTCATACAAACATTGGTATTTTATACCTAAGGCTTCTACTTTTCCTCTGGGGACATGCCTTTTTATAAGGACATACCAAATTTTGCATCCTTCATGTTTCTGATCAGTGGGAACCTATCTCCTTATCTTCCTTCTGTGGCTCCTATTGGTGCAGCTGCACAACTACAACAATGGGGAGAGTTTTGGAAATCTCATGGTGCTTTTACCATGGTATCAGCTCACGTTGAAAAGGGTCAGGGGATGCTTTACATAAAGCAGGAAAACAGTATCCATTTGACTCTATCCTCCTACTGCAATTGGAGGAGGAACAGTGGATTTTGAAGGAGAGATTTCATTTACCTCCTATGCGGAAAGGAAAACCCTCATTCAAGGCTCTCAGACACTAGTGAACGTGTTCCTCCTGTCTTTAGCAGGCACTGGTCAGCCCCAACAGGGAGGTTTACCCTTGCAATGGGCTCCTTGCCAAGAACAGGAGACTTCACAACTCAAGAGTAGGCTTGTGTGCCAACAAAGCACTGAATTTCTAGACTTCAGATTGCTGTTTCAAGCAAGGAATCACTGTTTAGCTTCTTCTGCCTTCCCAGTATGGTATGATGTAGCCGTTCAGGTGGAGCTCACCACAAGAGTTTTAGTCGTGTTTCTGCTTGGAAAGGGAAATTATTTATAGAAAGGGGAGGAGATAGAGTCAGAGACTTTGTGATTTCTTTGCAGTGTGCTTAACCATCAAACTTCTCTCCTCTTTGCAATGAGCTCGTTTAGTTGCCCCTATCTCAACATTTTAGCTGTTTGCTTCTCTGGTACGTTCCACCTGCGTGTCTCAGTAGCCTGCAGGGACTCAGGAAAGCTGACTGCTGCCTAAGGTCTGTTTTAAAAAATCCCCCTTTGTAAACAGTCCACTTCTGCTTACACCAGTTCAAGTCCAAGAATCAGCTAAGTTTGGACTTTGCTGTCTACCATATTACCCAGCAAAACACTTTCACAGCACTGTCAGAGTACCAAACTATACTTCTAGCACCCAGAAACTTGTTTATACCAGGGCCTCTCCCCTCTGTCTGTGCTGGAACAGTGCCAAAGGACTTACAGTGGCCACTTGGTCCTTACATGTGGCGAGCAGTTTCAGCACGGCTGCGGTTTTGTGGGAGAACCCCAGTTACTTCAGTTGAGATAGGGGTGGAGTTGTTCCTGTGCACAACTGCTCACAGTCCAGGTTTAGTGTTGTACACAGGCCACTCTTCCCTCCTCCATGGAGACTGACAGGCAGAATCTACAATCCAACCTTCAGTGCTGAAAGGACTGATAGCTGGGGACTGGGATATCGGGGGGACTAGAGCAGCGTGCGACTAGGGTGGTTACCTTCTGATCTCAGCTTTGCATGCCAGAAGCATATGGGATGGCTTTCATCTGTGTCGTAGTTTGTTCAGCGAAGCTATGCTACTGTCAAAGCCTGCTTTAGTTTGATTTCTCTACAATTAAAAAGAGCAGATGAGCCAGGAGGAAGCAAAGATCTTTGTTTAAATGAAAATAATTAGGAGCTGGCTAGCAAGAGCACCGAAAAACAACCATCTGTTTTCAGCTGAACAGATCTGTCTGCAAGTTTCACAAGTCAGAGGCTCCCCCTCGGAGAAAGCTTCTGCACTGACTAAAGATGGACTTGGACCAAACCTCTGCCTCCACCATCTCCTGCCCTTCTGCAGTGGAGCTCAAATTCAACTCTTCCATTAGCCTTGGATGAGCAAGGCTTCCCCACGCCTCTAAGCTCACTGCACCTGAAGTTCAGATCCAGACTCTGTGTCTGTTCTGCAGCTTCAGGACACACAACGCTGTCCAATATACCTTTGTTTCTGGAGGCATAAAGGTCTTAAAGGGAGAACGCTTTTTACAAGTGACTTACAGGTTCCATGTCCACCTGATGCCAACGGGATCGGGGCACCTGTGGAAAAAACAATGCCAAATCTCCCTTTGCTTCGGCTTTGCCTGGCCCAGAAGACGGCCGAGGACCCATTTCCATGAACTTTCATGAAAAGGGATTTCTTTTCTAAAAAGGATCCGACTGCTGTGCAGAAGCGCTGCCGCCGGGAGCCCGGGCAAGCGGCGGCGGGGCGGAGTAGGGACCGGGCGGGCGGANCTTTCTTCCTTCCCTCCGTGCTCCTTTGCGCTTCCCAGCGTCCTGCCCCCCTTCAAGTCTCCGCTTTTTCTCGCTCCCTTTCCCTGTCGTTTCTGTCCACGCCATGCCTGTAGGGTGGCATTAGGGCTAGACAGGGATGTTCCATCTCCAGCCTCCGCGATCCTCCCTGCACACACCCCCACACCCACACCCACCTTGCCCAAAGAACACGGATCTGTGTCGATGGGAAATGGGAAGCTCCCTCCCTCCCTGAGCACAGAAAACCCCTGTACGTGCAGGTGAGGCAGCCCGGCAGCTGGTGGCTGTGGGGTAGACTGCTGGAACGGAGAAGGCTGTATTAGACATCCTCTCAGGTTTCCTGGAAGTGTTGGCAATTTTGCAGGCCCTCATGCCCATTCCGCTCATCCCGCTCCCAAACTGGAACAGGACCACCATTCTCTGGCAGTTTTAGTTAACATTATCTCTCATTCCCTGGGTTCAGATGCTGGCAGCCTGGGGACAAGGCGGTCTGGCAGCCAGGAGTAGCCCATCAGCAGGCATGGGAATGAACACTGTAGGCATTCAGGACACCTGTGCCAGAACATGGCATATGGTGCTCTGGTGTTTGCCCTCTGCTGTGACAGCACCTACTGACAATCAATCTCTCTAAAAACGTCCTGAATGAATTGTTATAGTACCTTAAGGTGCATCACCCCGAGGTGACCATCCTTGACTTCACAAATGGTACCACAGTGCTAGGCCAGAAAGGACAAGGGAAGTTGGCACCTTGCAGTCCGTTCCTGCCTTTCCCCTGTGCTCCTTTTGAAGTGTTTATCACTTGAAAGCCTACAAATCTCCCTAGACATGTATTTAATACTTCTACCAGCAGGTATGATGGGTTATATATTCAGGTTGCATGAAGTTTGGATGATACAAACACATTGGTATTCCTGCTTCCCTGGATAGGGCAATTAGTACCAATTTAGCTACTCCACCCCTCTCCTAGTAATCACTTAGGCAGGATAATACATGTCTGCTTTTAAGTATCACAGATAATTTAGCGTGTGCTAAATCTGATCCTTATGAGACTGAAAACTGCTTTTAAAATCTTGCAATTTGTTTCCTCCAGGGACAGACTTTTGTGTCCATACAGCAAACACTTCTCACAAGAGAGTGACAGGTCTGGATTATGTACAGAACAATCAGCAGACTTGAGGAAGCAGAAGCAGTTGTTAAAATTTATACTGCCTGCGGAGGTAATTAAAATTTGTAGATTCAAATCTACTCCTTTAACAGAGCAAATGGAAAGCCTATCAAAGAGATAAGCTAATTCAAAAACAAACAGACAAATTCACCAAAAACATTCTACCAGCAATTATGTAGTTTGATGGTCCTGATGGAAACTCCATTTCAGGAAGTCCTTGGACTGCTGATAGAGAGGAAACCAGGGATGACTGATTTTGCACACCCTTCCAAAGCATCTGCTCCTTGCCGTTGCTTGAGAGAAGATGTTAGGCTGGATGGACATCTTAAACCTTCTCAAATAATTCTGCTAGGCTCATTCATGCCGCACTCCATGTCTCTCATAAATTCCTTCAGCCTACTAATCTTTTAAAGGTGTGTACAAAATACTGGTGTAAAGACATCAATAAGGGCTGCCTAAGGTCTCCTGTGAGTGCTTGGGCCCTGCAGAGCTGAAAGATGCACTGCAAGAATCAGTATCAATGTTTGTTGTTTGTCAACAATCTCCATTCCTGTTTGCACCAACAGTTCCTTTAATTGCATCAAGGACCCTAACAAGTTTTGGGACAGAACTAGATCATTTAACTGGGGAGAAGGCTTCATATGATGTATTTGCCAATGATAGAAGACAAAAGAAGAGTCAAAGGCACAGTGGAACTTCTGAAATCTCTCGTGTCTGACAGTTTACTGAAAATATACCCTTTCTGTTTTGAGCTTGTGATTTCTGTACTTTTCTCTCTGTGTTGTGGGTTCTGTCTTTTGTGTAGAATCACTTTTATTGCTCCCCCCTGAAAGTTCTTCAACAACATAAAAACATAAAGGGTGATTCTTATTCTTAAAGGGATATTTATTCTCAAGTTCCAAATGTACTTTTAAAAGTGGTCTACGCTGAAAGTCTTTTTTACTTGTCATTGCATAAATGAGCTCAGGTGATGCTGCCCTTTTAGGTTTTTTGCCAAGGGAGAGCTTTTCTTTGCACAGTCTCTCTCTTGCCACTAAAATGTACCGCCAGCAGCGGTACCCATCAGGTAACCCAGCACCTGAGGCACCTGAGTAAATCTACCTTGTGCCAATCTCTTAGGATATACTCATGGGCCAGACAGCACTAGTCAGGCTAATGAGCTGTGGGCAAACAAACTTCTGACCTCCTATCTTCCCAGGTTTGATGCTGATTTGTTGGATGATTTTTTACAAATTGATTCTCACCTCTGGGCTGCAGATGGGTGAACTGCAACCTTCTTTTGTGCCTCTATTGGAAGTGTTTGCTATTGGAACTGTGGCAATCAGCATGAAAGATGGCAATAGCATGATTTGCATTTCTTTGCTGTTAAAATCTTTCATCCCTTCCACCCATTTGTTGCAGCTGAGATGTTTCTGCTTTTGTAAAATGTTTTTCCAAGATTTTTGATGTCTCTTACCTTATACCATCACAGTTTATCCATGCACCAAAAACCCCAAAGGCCAAATGAACATGCAGTACAATTCCTTTTCTCTCCCCCAGGCCGGGTGCACAGCTCTCTGTAAGACAGTGCACCTCCCTTTGCTGCTCTGGAAGTGTGCTGACGCACACGAGTGGAGCCTCTGACCCGCAGGATATGGCTCTCTCAGCTCTGGCAGCACGCATGTGGCCTCGTTTCCTGCTGAATGGGTCTGCTCGGAGGAGAAAAGTGCCTAGTCAGCACTCCAGTGCAGCTGACACAGCTCAGACTGACTGTTTGCAGAGCCTGGAGCCCCTCTCTCCCTGGGGCAGTGTTATTGAAATCATCAGCCTTAGTTGCTCGGGGTGAGACCTGCTGTGAAAATCCCCTCTGCCTCTCTGCAAAGTCACATCTGTCAGGAGAGGTAACCACAGCCTCTTGGCTTTTGTTGTCCTGTCCTTCCTCTCTGCCTGTTCTTAACCTGCCTTCTTTCTTTGAAAGGTCTTACTTGCATCCCCAAATCTGTCTCCAGAATGTGCTGCAGGATTCCTGTGAGCAGAATTGTGGCTTGCCCTTACAGCAGTGTTGCAGTGTGGCAGAGGGACACAGTGGCATCCACTGCAGCTCACAGTGGGCTGCTTTAGCTGGGCTCTAGCATGGAAAAAAGGTCTTCTCAAGGCTGCAGCTCTCACCATGTGTTGATGGGCTGGGGTGGGCTGCCTGCTTTCATACCTGATATGCTCTTAAGGAGAGTTATGCTTGTTATGAGTGGTATATGGGAGTCTGCTCCCCACCTGCAACAATAAAATATGTCTCTCTGAACTTTTCATCTTTCACCTGGGCATCATCTTTCAGAGCAACTACAGCTTATCACCCTTCCACACCTCATGCAGGCAGCGTGCAAAGATGCTCTCTGCCTGCCTGAAACCTACCATCGGAGACATGAGTTATGGCCAGGTCTTTTTCAGAATCCAGCAGCTGGTAGCTACCATGGCCCAAGGAATCCTAATTAAAAATGAATGTTCAGTGATTAGAGATGGATAAAATCCAAACTGATTCAATGTTGCCAAGCATGGAGGGTGTTTCAATCTGTATCCAAACTTCCTATTCCTTTAATGGGCCAAGTTACCTTTGAACTGTAGCAATCCAGAACTTCTGAACAATGTGGTTCTTCCCCTGGTATTTTTATATGGCTATTTTGTGGACCAGCATGTGGAAAATACTGTTTAGTGAATCCAGCTCCTTGTCAACTGAAAAAACACTATATAAGAGCTTCCAAATTGTAAGCATCATGCTTTTTAGGCCTCTGAACATCATGCAATGTCTACACAGTGTTTGGGGTTTTGATGGTATTTTCCTTTTGACCATTTATTTCTGACTGATTGGAAAATTGTTAGATAGATAGGGTGATGTTGTTAACTGCAGATTTCCCCCTGTGTAAAGTGTCCTTCTTCCATTCCCTTTTCCTTTTTTTTTCAGGGTTATGAATGAATGGTACTGATGTATCTGGGTAGGGTCTGAGGTTTTCTGGCTGTTGTGCAGCCATACTTTCATGGAGAAGTGAAATCCTTACTATTGATGCTGTAATGTATTTTTCATTTTCTCTTTCTTCAAATAAGAGCACATTTTGTTTTAGTACAGGAAACTTGCTTTTGTTATTACTTTTATGATTATGTTTGGGACTGCACAAAACACAGGGGATTTAGTATGTTTTTCTTAGCTTTTGTTTCAAGTTTGATCATTCCAATTTTCAGGGCACTGTTAATCCTGAAAAAAACCCCGAGATCTGTGGATGTTTTGCAAGAGTGTTTAGAGACTCTGTCATGTGTACTTCCTGCATAGTTAGGTGTGTGCAAGAGTTGAAGAGTCTTAATGTGCCCTGTTGTGTACAAAGATACAGGTTTGGCTTCATGTAGTTGTATATAGCAGTGTCAGCTTCATAGAGTGGTAGATGGCAGTGTCATTTGGGCACCATTAAAAAGTCCATTGCTGCTCCTCTTCTGTTCTCCAAAAATATTAAAATGTCACTTTTAGCTGGCCTTATTTCTGGCAGTGGGTAAGCAAATGTCATGCTAAGATGGATTTCAAAGGCTTTTCAGTGCATTAGTATGTTCTGGCTATGCATTCTCATTAGGCACCTGCCCCAGTTAAAACATTACTGAAAGGACCTCAAGCTACCCCCTGTGAGCCTGCTGATGCCACTCTGCTCAGCTCAGAGAGGGCACAGACTCCAGAACCACACGGTCAGTGAGAGTTGTCCTGACAATGCACTGTGCTATCGCCTGTTCTGGCTTGCCCTCCTCCCCAAATAAGTATTCCAGACAGGTTTGGGGAAGTCTCTCGGAAAGACCGCAGGATATGGTTTATCTGTGAAGTCTCCTGTTTCATGGAATTCAGTCTGTGCTTTCCACACAACCTGTGCTGGCACCATAGTTTGTATGGACTTTGTGTCCATAATTTGTCTCTGAACCTTCTTCCTAAGGGACTGACTGATATAAGGATGACTCTGCTGAGACAAAGCAATGATCCTTCTGGTTCAGTGCCTTCTTTCTGACTGTGGCTGGAATAAACAAATACTTAAGGGCACGGCAAACACACAATACTGTGTTCCCAGGAGACTTTTCCAGCTTTGTGTGGTTTGCAGAATCTGCTGTCTCAGCAAGATGTGTCTCAGAGCCTTACTGATCAGACCCAACCACTCAATGTGCTCCTTTGTCACTTAGTTCTGGGCTGAGGAGACAGAAGTTTTCCAGTGCATCCCTCCTCTGTGGACAGGGTGGCGATGTGGCTTCCATGGTGCCACATGTGGTTCCTGATAGAATAAAGCCTGATGGGAGGGAGAAAAATTTAAGGTGAAGCTCATCATGAAAAAATCCCTGCACCCACATAGGGACAGTCGAACAGCTGCTACATGGCTCTTGGAAAGTCAAACTACAAAAGCAGTGAACTTAAGTCAGAAGGTATAGTGTGCTTGTCTCAGATTCATTGGGTTATGCTTCGATGTATTATTTTAAGTTTTCAAACATCTCTTCAACAAATTTTCCAAAGTAGCACATTTAGCCTTGATGTGTCTTAAGAATAAATGCGTCTACATAATTTTTTTTTGACCTATCTGCTTCTGTTCAGAAACCAGAAATATTACAAGAAATGCACCCCTTCCCCACAGCTGATATTTCTGATCTGCCCTTACCCAGTCACCTGGATTGAGAAAGATTGAAGTAGTGTCCAAGCAGAGAATTGAATGGTTGTGGAATGCAAGGTTTGGGTGAAGGTGAATTAAAGGGAAGAATGCTGGACTTAATGAGATCAGAAGAGCTCTTCTAGCCTTGTTTTCTTTGAGACTGCTTTATGCTCTCTGTATGTTGTGTCTTTTAGTAGAAATCCTTGAACACATCACAGAAAAAATATTTAAAGTCTTCATATCCCAAGGAATAACAACATTTTGTCTCTGACCTACTTTGTCCTTCTTGGACTTAGATGCAATCTTGCCCTCTGATCTCTGATTTTCTATCATGTCCACCAAGAGTTTCTTCTGTTTCTGCTTTTCTTAAGGATAATAAATCCTTGATCAAATTTCTTATTTGGATAATAAATGCTGTGACTCTGAGTTTTGAGTTTTTTAAAACATTCCAAGCTGAAAACAAAATATCCATGCACATACTCACAGCGCAGAGTTTGTTGTCAGAAAAGCAGGGAATCCTTCCCTAACCTCAGGAATGTCCCTGGAAGATGTGCTGCACTTTTGCTCTGCTGTCAGGAATGGTGTCGCTACACTTTGGCAGCTGCTAACTTTAATACAAATTCTTTAAACTTAAAAACAGAAATAAAAGCCTACTGTTTCTTAAGGAATTTTTCCAGTAAATATCTTTATGAGAGACAGTTTAATCAGGGAACTTCAGTCAAATTTTGTATGCTATATAGGTTTGAGTAGTGGTCGAACTTTGACTTTTGAGCTTCAGGAGGAGCTATGGATGAGACAAGCGGTTATATTTCCTGCTGAGCAGCGAAATAATGAAAAAGTATTTATCAAAATATCCAGTATGTCTGTGAACTGTTTAAAAAGTTACCTCACTTGTGTTTCTAAGATGATCTCTCTGAAGAATTTTTGACCCAGCTTTGAATAAAAAAAATATTTGTTTAATGTCCTTCAAATACTGGGTATTTTAGAATAGATTGTCTTTCCTGTTGTAGATGAGGACACACACTCCTCAATACTGCATCTAAGTGAAAAACAGGCAGATGCTGTAGCACATTAAAGGCATCTCCTTCATGTAGCTGTCAGGTACTGAATATTGTGTTCTTCATCTTCTTCCCTTTAAAGGTAAAAATAAGGAGCAAAAGAAATATGTTATCTGTTCTTTTTCAAAGTACAGAAGTTCAGGTGCCATTTGTTAAATGATTCTTTGCAGAGAAAGAAGCCACATCTCACATACTGTACATACCATAAGCTTGGATTCATCCCTTAACCAAAAATAGATATTTTTCTTAGCGCTGTTGTGGCCACATGGATAAGATGTAGGGATGTCATATCACCAAATCAGCTTGTATTTCTTCTGTCTGAAAAGTTGCTTTGGATAAGCTCTCAAATATGCACTGCCTATTAAAAAAAAAGAATCTGATTTTTTTTTCCTGCATTCTTCTCCTTACATGAGAAGGCAATAGACAAAGTTTGTCTCCTAAAGCAGGAAGAAGACAACTGCTTCAACAGCAGGCCTTCAAAAGGCACCAAATTTTTTGCATTGTTTGATGGAAGAGGAGAGGTCCTGACCCATTAAAAATTAGTGATTTTGATGTGGTGAAGTAGCAGCCAGATCCCTTTTGACTGTGTCCGGTCTAATTTGCTGGCTCCATGGCTACGTGAAACAATAGTCTGTGCAGGGCAGCTGGGACGTGGGCAGAATTACAAGTGAGCATCCATCAAATTCCTCTGTACAACACTAGGAGGGCTTTCCCTCTGCACTTTCTAAATGACAGAAAATCTGTGTGAATGGTTCTCTATGGCTTGGGATAGGCAGCTTTGAACTCAGGATTGTACCCTGGAAACATGAAAAATTATTTTTGTCACCCATGAAGGTATTAAAAGTGTTCTGTGTTGATATTAAGTCAGATATTGGCAAAGCTCTGTGGGTTGGTTGGTTGGTTGGTTTTAAAGAGAATACTAATATTTGCACAGTTTGAAAAAACAAAATATCTCTTTGTGGAGAGCCTATGCATAGACTATTTTTATTCTGATGGTTAAAGTCTGTCAAAAGTTATTAACAATAGGAGTGGAAGTTTCTGAAGGGGATTTTTGATGAGGAGTGCCAATAAGCAGTGGCTGAGTTGCTTTTCATGGGTTTGTGCAATTATATCTAAAAAAACAGTGTGGTTTCTTGGAGCTGCAATTTTATCAAAATGTATGTTGTCCCCAGCAGATATTGAGCAAAGGCTTCCAGCTGGGGAGTTACTGCTGAAGGTGTCCCACACCTGAGACTGACTTCACCAGGCTAAAAGGTTTGTGTGTGCCTGAGTGGCTGTGGAGAGACACAAATGGGAAGGAGGAGAACTCATCTTCTCTGGGACTCACAATAGATATCATGCTGATCTTTAAGGGAAGTCTGTATTTGAATCTAGAAAACCTCTAAAGTTAAATCAGATAGGTGAGTGAGAGCATCTAAATTCTGCTTGACTGGCACATAAGGTTATGGTGTACCTTGAAGTATCCTGTTAAATGTCTGCTGGTGATTCTGCTCTTGAAGTCTGATTTATTTATTTATTTTTGTTATTCAGACTCCTCAGTGCAAAGACAGTCAACAATCTGACTGAAAAGCTAGCCAGACAGTGAATGACCACAGTGCTAAGTGACCATAATACGAGCCACGGCATAGGCAAGTAATTTTCCAAAAAGGAGTGTATTTGAATATTGCTCTGAAGAAAAAAAAAAAGATTATAGGGAAAAAAAGGAAGTAGGATACTATCTTTTAAAAGTAATAGCACACAATGCAGGCTCCAAAATTATCTATAATTGTTTGTGGTATAGGCTCAGGGTAAGGAAATATTATCATTAAAAAGAAGTAATTTGAATGAAGCTGGAGATCATAACATTCCACTCACCCATTGAAAATGCCTATTGTCAAAACATGGGTTTCCGATAATACCCAGAGACGTTCTCTGCTTCTTTTGATCTGTTAGCCTGTAACAAATATACTTTCTTTCTCTGACACTGAACTTAGGAAAGTAAACAAAATCAAAACCATATTTAAAGCACTGACTCACAGAAAACATTATGCTTATATATATATGTCAAAGGACTATGTTATATTGGTCGTTATAATTAGATTAATACACACATCTGTTTTACAATGAAATGTGAGTAATGTGTCACTAATTATTAGCATCTGTAGTTCTTTCTAGTGATGGTATTTACATTTTTAAATGCTGCACAATCTGTGGATTAATAAGATGTGCAAAAGCAGATTTGAAGTTTAAATTTAAAAATTATAATACCCTGAGTTGTACTTCGATTTTGCTCATATCAATATTTGTCATCAGGGACATCCTGGCTTTCCATGAACTGTCTGTTTTGCCCCTTTCAGCAACCAGAAAAAGATGATCAACAGCTGGACTGATATTTCTTCCCTGCCTTCCCAAACAAATGTGTCTACGCTTGCCCTCTCTTCACAAGAGTAGCTTTCCTGGGAGCCTGTATGTTAGAGTGATTGTGTCCTTTCAGCACGGTTCAGCCCTCTTTGAGAGCATCCGAATTTCCCAAAAGTGTCCCTAAAGCCATCTTTAGTTGTTTTGGTCACTCTTTCTCTGATGACTGTACTGTCTTGACCAGACTCAGAATGTTAAGATCCGCTATAAGATTTTCCTTCTTCACTAAATCTTAGAAGACACAATATTATTAAGCAGCCCACAGCTGCAGCCAAATAACGTTTTGGAGCCATGCTGTCCAGACATCTCCAGAAGCAGCAGTGTTGGTGTTGTCATCGTTGCCAGGCCTTCCTTGCCATCTCATCAAGAATTTTGGCTCTAACATAGTTTTGCGCTCTGGGCATGGTTTTGGCTTATGTGCCAAGTCATGTACTGTTGTTTTGTACTCTGAATGCCATGAGCAGGTTCTGTCTTTATTTCTTTACTTATGTTGTATTTGCACGCTATCATGGCCACAGTATCAGAGCAGCCTGCACTCTATAAGCTTCAGTTAAGCCTGGCTGACTTCCTTTGCTTGTCAGATTCCAGATGTTTTGCCAGAGTTTATTTCTGGGTCTTTCATGATCCTCTCTCTGGCTTCCCTGTGCATATGTGTCTTCACACCAGTGATGAACTCTGCTCTTATCAGGGTTAGTCAACTACCATGCTCCCCCAACCCCCTTTCTCCCCACTCCAGAAAAAAATGTTCATCTTTCAAGTCTTAGATCTGTTACAAACTCCTTTAATACTTTCCATTCCCCCCACATTAAAACAATCTTGTTCCATTTTTGCACAGAATGCAATCCTCCTTAAGGTTCTGCAATCCATTTTCACTGTGAGCCTCTTGGCTGTCTTAATTGAAAACTAATAAAAACTTCAAGCGACTGAGAACCAACTTTTATCAGAAATAAATTGACTTTCTGCCCGGTATCCTTCTGATAGCATTCACTGTAGCTGCAGAAACTGTGCAGGTCTTCTCTGAGGGTTTTTTTTCACTAGTAGGAAATTTGCCCACTCCGTTATTCATTCCTGCAGAATAGTTTGATTCTCCCAGATACTGTACTTTGTCCTGAGCTAAGGCCAAATCTGTGAGCCTGACAGCCTGTAAATGTGATATCTGAATATGTCAGCATTGTTCTGCATGGAATACCATCAAACTGAGCATTTCCTTCTACACGTCTCATACCAGCAGTTTTTAAAGACACAGCCACACACATGCTGTGAACACTTTTTCCCCAGGACATTTACCTTTCCACCCCTCACTTTTATGCCCTGCAATGGCATTGTGGAGGAGGAAAATGAAAAGAGCTTAATGCACTCCGCAGCCCAGAGCTGTGAATTCATCTCAGCTGCTTGCAGAGTGTTAATGGACACCATGCAGGCCAAAAAGGCACAGAGGGAATTTGTCCCAATAGTTTTTAAAGCTTCACCTCTGTTGCTAATGTCACCTTTGAGAGCTAATGAAACAGTTTTCACATGTGGGTCTGGTCTCTGCTAATGCTTATGATTGTGAGCATACAAATAGTATTGCATACTCCAATGGGAAGTTTACTTGGGCAAAATTCCCACTGAGGTCAGCTGGGCTCTGTCCAGAGCAATCCTTGCCTAATAAATCCCTTAACAGTAATAAGCATTAAGTTTGGAACTGCAGTTAAATATAGGAATATTTTAAATTTAAAAATACATGGGCTGAAGTCTCCTCTCTGTACTGCTCTTTCCTGCAGTAACTTCATCAAGTTACCCCCAATCTATGCTGGTGTACAGCTGAATGCAGAATTATGCCTCCTACTACCACGTGAAATAACTCGTGAAAAAGCCTCAATTTTATGCAATTTATTTCAAATATGAATTTAGGGCTTTAAACTAGTGAACTAGTCCTGCAATATCTTAACCCTAAAATAAAATTGAGGAAAATTCTTATTTTTCTCTAAATGAAGGTGTGATGGCAGAGTGGTTACAACATATTGCATTTTGACAGAGGTATAAGCTCCCTTGTCATGATAGTGATGAGTGTTTTCAAGACAGGTAGAGAATCAGATTGTGCTGCTTTGAGGCTTTTCTTGGTCAACTCAGCTGTAAATGGGTACCAGTCATTCCAGCTGAGAGTCAGAAAGGCTGTGATAAAAAGGTCTGTGATAACCACCTTAGTGTTTTCATCAGTGTGGTTTACCGCAGAGTTGGCATGTGCCAGTCTGATGGGCTGAACTGCATTGGTGTAAGGTGTGGCCATTTTCCTACTACTTCTGCTGAGAGATGCGTGTTTCCAGAGTAAGCAGATTTGTCTTGTGAGAAACAGTAACAGAACTAATGAAGTTAGCTTTCTGACAGATTTGGTTATGCACTTGGTTGATGTTTGCTACATAAGGTCATGGATCTTAGTACATGTCAGGTAATCTGTGAAGAGAGATCTAGACAAGGCCCTAGTCTGGGAAAAAGCTTGAAATGGAGTATTGTGTCCTCTTTTTCTAGCTGCTTGCCTTCATGAAGCACGCTGGAATGTAAATGTCTTGGAGGCTTCTGCTCTTTTATCAAATTCTGATAGAAATTGGCAAATCTGTTCAAACGGTGGGAGGAGGCTGCCTTGGCCTGAGCTCCAAAATTCTCTGAAAGAAAAGATTGTCCAAATCACAGCACTTTTTGGTGGATCGATACAGTCAAACATGAGCTCTGCCATGGGCAGGTTACTACTCAGTGTACTGTGAAATACCCTGAATTCAGTTGTTCCAGTGACCAGTCAGGAAGCTCTGGATCCGTGTACAGCCAGGCTGCAGCCAGCAGTGTGTGGGGATCAGTCTGCTTTAACTGACTCTTCACTTTCAGCTCAGGCAAAGTCTGGCTGACCCTGCTGTGGTAAAGCAATTAACATTGCTTTAAAATCTGCTTCTCCACTTACGCCTTTTAACATCCATACAACTCAATTGCTTTGATTTTCTCTTGATTTTCCCCCAGCACGAAAGAGGTTGATTTTTACTCTGAGTATGAAGTTACATCGACTTCTTTAATGCTATTACGTTAGTATCAATCGGCAACGTCCAAAAGGACTAAAAGGCCTGTTTCCAGAATGAAACAGAGAAGAAATTCTCATCAGACAGGCCACAGTCGAGTACTACTGTTAGATACTGGGATTTTCCCAGGAAATTGCAGGATGGGAAACAGGAACTTTGAGAACTGTGGAGAGGGTTAAATCCAAGTTAAATCCATAAATTTCTGTAGTGTGTAGAAATTCAGCAAATAAATATGTGAATATTTGTCTTTTACACTGAATTATTGGAGTTCTTAGCCAAGTCAGAGAAAGCCTCCTATTCTCCAGAGTCCTTAAGCATGTGCTTAACTAAAAGAAGAAGGGATTTTAAGGAGAATTTCTGTGGAGCTCTGTGTTCCTCCTATCAGCTGCTTCCATGTGGGAATCAAGCCATTTATGTATACAGTTCCTGACTCTGGGGCAATTAAAATCTCAGCCATAATGTTATATTAACACAGAATTCGGTGTGCCTAATGACATATTAAATCTTCCTAAATTATAGCTAAATTACAAAAAGGACTAATTTACCAAAACCAGTTACTAAATGTTTAGAAAAGGAAGCTAATTGAATTATCCCTTGTTTGTCAGAGACAGATAATCTCCTTGTGAGAAATCTCATTTTTTCTGAAGCATGATTAATTGGCCTGACGAGTCAGAGATTATGACAAATTATGCAGGAGAAGATAATAGATAAGTCAGTAGGAAGGCTTGGGAGCAGAGAACAAGCAGCTCTTATTTGGTTTGGGGCCAGGTACCACTTCTGGATTCCCCCTGATTCTTGTATGGTCTCTTTGCTGCTGCTGCTGCTGCTGGAGACAAGCCTTGCTGCTGTCACAGCCACCCTTTGCTTCTTTCCCTGACACACTTAAAGCCTCAGCCTGATTCAGATCAATAACATCACCTCCCCAAGAAGGATGCCTGAAAAATCACATGCTTCTAGGTCAATGAATGGTTTCTACTGAATAATCAACGACATGAGATGAATTTTTTATTTTCCTTTAGTCAGGGTAGGAAGGCATTTATGACTCACACAGAAGGTCCAGTCACAGCTTCATCATCCTGTTTGAAAAGCCTGGCAGGTGTTGGATCTGAATCAAAAGTTTATTGGTTATGTTAATGTTACATCACATGGGTTTGAGAATAATTTTCCATTTGCACCATCTTGTGTGTGTGGATCATGCCATAATAGGAACTAGATTTAAGTTATTGTCTCATTAACATTATTTGGAAAATGTTATGAATCAGATCTGCCTTATTTATTAATGTACTCAAAAGCAAGGTATATTTAAAATTGTAGTGGGGGCTGCCACAGCCACATGGCTTGAAGACTTAATGTCTCAAGTAGAGTATCAAGTAGTGCAAAACTCTGAAGTTAAATAATGACTGTTGGCACCATTCTGCTTTTTCTGTTGTTCCTGACTGCTAAAACAGTGATTTGAGGCAAGTAGAAGTTCACATATTCTGCCTTTTCCTCTGCAATCACTTTTTACCCCTTCCCAACATCAGTTAGTTCTCTCTTACATTTAGCTGTCTTTTATATCATCAGTTTGCTTATAAGAAAAAACAATTTCCCAGGCATACCCCGTCAAGTCCCGGTGCACCTACCACTGTCCCCAGTCCCATACCACACACATCCAGTCATCTCCTCACACCAGGACCCCCTGAGCTACCTGAGAGCCATTCCAGCTCTACTTTGGGCACTGCATCCCTTTTGCAGGAAGGAGCACACAGTGGCCTTTTCTTCTGAGTAGCTATTTTGTGTTTTGCATGCATTTCAAGGTTGCAGCTCCTTTGAAGGGGTCCCTTCAGGAGCCCTTGGACACTCAGCACAGCTCTCTATTGCTTCTCTGGTGTCACTCTACCGAGTTTAAATATGAAGCAGCTTAAAACATACAGAATTTGTTCCCCAAACAGGTGAATAGTCAGTGGTTTTCTATTCACTGGAGCATTTCAGTCAGTTTTAATCACAACAGACTATGTTTGCATCTGGTCCCAGCCCTCTGAGTCCTCCCTCAGTACTGTGGAGTAATTGAAGAATATGATTAAAGGTAATTATTTTAATTGCCCATTGACTCAGGAAGATTTCTGATAGTGCTGGATAGGATCTGATCTGTAAAGGAAAGGCCTTGTGGATTGTCTGCATCAGGACAGATCCCCATCGGCAGTGGTGTGAGGGGTGCAATTGAGTCCTGCAAGCACCCTGTGGATTATGGCATGGAAGCGGGGGCCTGGGGCAGGAAACACGAGACAGACTTTTTGTCTGAATGCAGAAGACACAATATGTGTACTGTGCCACTTTGCTTGTAATGCATTTGGGCTTGTTATTAGCTCACACAGTCTTCAAGCCCAGTGTAATGTCACTGACTTTGCTGAGGCTCCCATTTGGTGCAGCTGTGAGTGAAAGCACAAGGTTTGTCTAGGACTTAAAGCCAAAAATGTGAGAATTGAAACTATATCTATTCAATAAGGTGAAATACTTAACACCTAACCATTCCAAAAGCAGCATTTTTGTTGGAGGCAGTAGTAGAGAAGAATCATGGTCTAGTAGGTAGCTCCCCCATGTTGAGCTTGGAAAACTTTCTGTCTTTGCTCTGCTGATCCTGCACTTAGGCTGCTCCATGTCTCATTTCCCCTCTTGGTTAAGAGTGAACGTGCCTTCTTAGGACTATGTGAATTCCCTTCATGATGCGTTAGCATGAAAACTTGTACAAATTCACTGATGTAGTGATAGGGAGGGCAAAGGCCTTTGTGATTTTTTATGTGTTACTATATAGTATCTATGGAATTAACCACTTCTGACAATGGAAGAAAAATACACCAGAAAACAGTAAATTCAACACTTTTGTCTTAGTGACACTGAACAGAAGTTTGCTGTAGGGCAATAGGGTCTTTTAGGAGAGCATTGGGACATGCTTGCAATGCTCTTTGGCTTCATCTAAATGTTTGCTGTGAGGAAGAGGCTATCGGAGAAGGTAGACCTCTGTCAGACCTAGGCTGACTACTGTAATATTCCCTGTGTGTAATGAGAGCAATTTTCAGAAGTTTGAAGCCTCTATAGGTCCTATTTGTATGGTATAAATATCCTTTCTTTATCAGGTCTGCTAGTTAGGTACTTTGTTTGCTTCTGTTTTTCCATATTTGCTTGGTGAGTCAAAGCATTTTAATAATCTTTTTTATTTGATTAAGTGCAGTTGTAAGAAACAGAAAAAATATTCCTGGCTAAAATGATCTGAGTTTTCACTTACAGGGATGAGAGAAGCCAAGCAAAATTCATACTGCAAATGTTTTGACTATTACATTTGCCATCCTTTCTGTTCGGGAGGAGCTGAATCAGTCTCTCCTCTTCCTCATACCGCTGAGAGTGGATTTATATCAGTGGGGTCTGATTTCCAGGACTCATCCCATAGGCAGTTTTTTACTAGCCATGCAGCTGTACTGAGTCCAGTGGATTTTTGCCTGATTTATTATCATGTGAGCAAGGGCTGCACCAAGCTGTGTGACTCGTGCAGTTAGTTATGATTTGCACTGATGCAGCTGACAGAAGGATTTGACTTGAATGATCTCACTGCTGCTGTGGCACTTGCATTGTAATTAAAGCCAATGTTGTGTCGTTATCTCTTTAGAAATACATGCTGTGCCTGCACCTCTTAGCTCACTTCTTGGGCCTAAAACTGTCTCCTCTCCTGAATAACTCTATTCACGAGCATCATTATGTTGCTGGGCATCTGCTGTGAAGGGACTGAGGTCTAGCATGGCATGCTGGGGCATGTGTCCAAACCCTGACTCCGAAGTGCTTCCCACTGTTATCCATTCAGGGGAATGCCCGTGAGCTCAGGGAGAGTGTGGGGTGCTCAGCATGGACAGGCATAACCTGTGCTGGACAGGCAAACAGGTGAGTGCAGATAGATGCCTGTTGTGCTGGATGTGCACTGCCTGGGCTGAATCCTTGATCAAAAATTTGTGGAGCTAACAGTGTCTTTTGTTCAGTCTTTTGACTGAATGCCTCCCAAATGCTCCTCTTTCATCTAGTTTTCCTTCACTGATTATTTCCAAGCGCTGCTGTGCAGCTTGGCCCGAATTTAGGAGCTGCTAATGCTCCAAGTGGTGCTGGTAAAGCTGGTTGTAGGAATGGGCAAAACGAGCAACTCCCTGAGGTGGCAAAATACTGCAGCCCCGTGTAACAGTGACTAAGAGTGCCCACACCTCTCAGTGATGGCAGAAGCAGTAACTCTGAGGGTCCCTTGTGCCCAGCTGTCTTGTCTCAGTATTACTCATCCTTCTCCCATACCCAGGGAGCCAAGGCGCACACCAGAAGGTTTTGAGAAATCATAATCTATTCACCACCCCAGCACATTTGCCTGGTCAATATTACCAGCCTTAATTCTCCAGGCCTTTTTCCTCTACTGCTTGTAACTTAGCATTTCTTGTTTATTTTCATCTTTATTTCCCATAGTGTACTGAAATGATGTGTACTGAAACATTTGTTCACACAAATAAGGGAAGGTGATAGCTTCCCTCCCTGACCACATGATCTCTCTTCTGTTCCAAGTCTTAATTAAAATGATACTACAGGAAGCAAATCAATTAACAGATACCTTACAAGATGCTTTATTCACTTACACATGTACACACAATTACTTACAAGTATCACATTACTGCTTTAGTTTATCTGTTAGCAAATGCTGCTAATGAACTGCAGTGTTACTGAAATGTTTTCCTAGACACCTAGGAAACCAGGGAAGGTATTCCAATATATCATTCTTCTCTCAAAATAAATTTTACATTTTGTTGTTCAAAATGTGTGGCAAAATTACTATCCAGTTTCCTTTGCACATTTGACAAATGCCCTGCTTTGTGAAAGTCAAAAAGCCCCCATATTGAAATCCCTTTAGTTACAGTTGCAAGTAGTACAGTAGCTTATTCTTTATAAAAACAGAATTCTGATATATCTGCTCTTATGCTCTAACAGCATGTTTTCTCTAAGTCCCTGACCCAGCACATCAGCTCTGCCTGATCTGAAAGTTAATTACTGGATAGGAGGCCCTGGTTTCCATGATTTTTCTAAGTGATATTTCTTAATAACATTCAGAATTTCTAGGTTGGACTTCAGTCTTACAATTGCCTTTTTTTTAAAGTTGGATTAAATCTGTTTTACTAATGGAGAGCTGGAAAGAACTTTATTTATTATGATCTGCCACACCGAGAGCAGAAACAGGTATAAAAGTGAACTTTAAGAATGTATGTAAGGTGAGAGATTTTAAAAAACCTCATATGTCTACAGACATTGGCTTGAGCTTAAAGTTTATGAAGATCCTATTTATTTACAGTTTGTGGTCTTTGGATCTGGATAATGGTTATTGGTAAGTTTCAATAAAATAATGTAATATCCTGTTTGGGGTCATCCTGTAATGCTGCGACATAAAGCTCTGCCTGTGAAATATTGGGACATTACTTAATTAAGTTGGGCATGCCATCTACCTGAGGCTCCCAAGCCTTGAAGTTCTTCTGGGTTTCCTGAGAGAAGCTATAGAAATAGCAGAGGATGCTGGCCAAATGCTCCCAAAGCTCCCACAGCTGACATTTGCTGCCCTGTCTTCACAAGGTGCAAGAAAAGCCTGGCTTGAAATACAAAAGTCTTCTTGCTTTTCTTGCACCTTGTGATGACAATCTGTCATATACAGCATTCTTGAAAGAAGATGATTAAAGAGAATAGAATCTATAGCATTGTTTTCTGAACTGAGACCAAAGCCACAAACTCAAAGCTTTGGTAAAAGTTGGAAAGTGTTTACAGAGTAACTTGGGTTTAAATTATTTTTAATTATTTAAACTACTCTAAATGTTCTGAAGCATAGCTCTTATTTTTCGTCTCATCACTCCCACTGTAAGAAGTTTGTAATTGGAGCCCGGCAAAGCAATTTTGATGTAATCAAGTCCACCAGAACATATAAGGCTAGAACAAGAATGAAGGTATTGGGAAACTGAAATTATTCACAAATTCTGATTGAACTTAGTGCATTGCTTTATAGTAAAAAAATTGGGATAGGGAAATTCTGGAAATAACAGATTAGCTTGTTTGTACAATGTTGACATGAAGTGTCAACAGAACATGAAAAACATTATTTCAAAAAGGAATTTTTAATTTTAAATGACCAAAAATAATTTTAAATTATTGAAATCATCACTACCATCTACAAAAGACATCAGTTTTAAATTTAAAAAAGATGAAACTTGAAATGAATGCAATGTTTTCCTACTAACACAAAACATATATTTCCTGAAATAAATGAGAAGCCTTGTTTTGTTTTAACCTCAAATGAATGATTTTCGAAGTTGCTGAAATCATTATTTACTTATCTTGAAATATGGGTGTGACCATGAATTCTGCTGCTGAATTATAGTGCCACCTTTCTGATTACCTGGTATTTAAATTACTTTAGAAATCAATCATATACTTATCACAGAATAAAGAGGATCTATTACTGAACAGAGCTCATCTATTTTATTTTCCTCATACATTTTCTTCATATACGTGCTGTGGAGGATTGCAGGCCTTTTGGGTGCAGGTGATTGAAGTTAGCTGGCACTATAAGCTCTTCCTGTAAACAATCAATCAGCCTTTCAACTAAAGAACAAAGAAAAAAATTGGTATTGGTAAGATTCCTGCCTGTGCACAAGAGATTTCTATTGATCCTCAGACCAGGTAACTGTTGATTGCAAAAGGGTTATTGATCTTTTGTACTTTGGTTCCTTATTGTATTGCTGTCATCTGTGAAAAGGAAGAAAAATCATAGGTTAACAATAACTCTCTGGCTTTGGTTTTACCTAGGTTATCCCAGGTAAAACATCATTGTAAAAGCTGAGCTGGGAGATACTCAGATAAAAATCACAGGAATTCTGGAAAATTATTAATGGAGATGCTGGAGTTACATTTATGAAGATCCTTTCACTTAACTTTTCTTTTACTAGATGTTTCTTTGTACCTTTGGAGGCATCTGTTTTTCCTAAGTGAATTAACAGAACAAATGCATGATTGTGGCTATTGTGACTTCCAGATGCCCTTGTCATTGCCAGGTAGGAATCCACTACCAGCAAGCCAGGCATTTTTAGGTAGCATCCCAGTGCTCCCTGTACTGCAGACACTGGACTATTGTCATTTGGGGTGCTTCCCAGTATTGCCTTGCCACAGAGCGGGGAGCAGCTGAGCAGCTTCTGGGTCCCTACTGTGGCTGCATCTTCCCAGGAGTTTATTACTTCGAGCACCTGCCGCTGTGGGGCAGCTGCATAGGGCAGCCAGCCTTGCAATGTGGCTGGGCCTTATGTCAGGGTGCTTCAGGTAAACCACTGAGGTGCTGGAGGGCAGCACCGTTAAATTACCTGCCTTAGCCCATGAAGAGTGTCCAGCAGATCTGGGCTGTCAGTAGGAGCTCAGGGTAATCCCACCGCCGTTACTGCTGTGTGACCTTTCCCTAGGTGCATGTGCCTCTACAAATCCGGGTCTGCCCAGTACTGTCACTCCACCTCCCTGTGCCACCAGCACCCCCCTTCCCCCAGAACATACCTGTTTTGGCTTGATCCCGAGTTTGACCTGCAAAGTATAGAGAGTGAGCTATTAATTGTGACTTTCAGAGCAATAATCAAAGATGAGAATTCAAATGAGTAACACATTAGAGTTGGGGAAATGCAGGAACTTTTTTATCTTTTCTTCACTGCTCTGAATCTTTTATTCAGTTTTACTCCATCTAGTGTCAGTGTGTGGGAACACGATCTTGTCTTGCAGCCCTCGACTTGTCTATATTAAATCTCACGACTCCACAGGGAAATGAACTTCATCGTAGTCCTATTCCTACAATACTACTTAAGTATTTTCTGGTGTCTTTGCTAAAGAAAGATGTCACAGGAGAGTTGATGGGTGGGGACAATGCTTCACATAACTTGCCTCAGTCTTTTTTCCTTCTCTGAGAGAAATTTTGTCATTCATGTCTTTTAGAATGCTCTGCCAAAATTTTCAGTGCACGTGAAATTCACTGCCCTGTTAGAGTCTGTAAGATTCTGATTCTCATCTTTCTAGTCTGACCTGGGCATACAGTCCATGGGAGACCATATGGTGAGACATAGATAGACTGGAATCAGAGGGATTTTTTTCTGTTCTGCTCCTTTTCGTCCCTTATTTCTTTCTCTGGTTTGGGGCTGGGGTGAGTCAGTACAACTCTGTAAGGTGGCAGTGCCTGCACTGTCCTGCAGCACAGTCACAGCTAAGTTCCCATTCTGCCTGCTTTGCCCAGCCCCTGGGAGTTCCCAGGGCAGCCAGGGAAGGTGTCTGCTGGAATGCAAGGACAAAGGCTCACTTGTACCTGCCTGCTTGTCTGCAGACTGGTGACTACACTGGAGGTGCCAGGGGGTTTTCTCAGCTCTCCTTTGCCTGCACTGGTCTGGCACTTTGTAGACACAAGGAATTTCTTTTAGTGACACAGCTGACATTACCCAAGAGGTAACAGTTATGCAACAATATTTTTCAGCTTGTTCCAGTTTGTGCCAGCTCCTTCTCAGAAAGGAGGGACATTTCAAAACAACCAGGGACCTGACATAGACTGTACTTATGAACTTGTCAAAAATTTCTTCACACAAAATAACAGACTTTAACCTGTGAAGTGCTACACAAATTTCTGTCTAGATCTGAACCCAATAAAAAAAAATACAGTATTTTTCCCACTTCTAACAACAGATTAATATAGAACAGGCCAGTGCAAAGTGAGATGAGCTAACTGAGGTGAATCAGCAATGGATTAGGTTCAGGGATGCCCACTTGATCCCCTCCCCTGCCTGTGTCAGAGGAGAAGAAGCTGGCAGGGAACTGCTAAGAAGGGCAGTTCCGAAGTGATTGCCTAAGTGGTCTAATCCTAAGTAACTCAATTCTCTGCATATAAAAAGAGCAAAGAAGAGACTGATTGAGAGGCCAATGCTCTTCTCCATGTAGTCCAATGCAATCAGTAAGTTCCCTCAAGGTAGTGGCTGTCTTGCTGATGCTCTCAGGCAATCTTCCCACTGTTGACAATGTCAGTTCCTGCAAGAGAGGATAGTCCAGCCTTCCCTGGCACCTCAGTTGTAATATTTTACCACTTTCCTTGTGCCAGATATCCTTGAACAACCTGATACCTCTGAAAATTATTTTTATGTTCTACCGCATTGATTTTTGGCAGGGCCAGTTCCCTGAGGCAGTGCAGAAGGGTGACTGCCTGAGCAGAACATACAGCTCTGCTGGGAAGCAGGGAAGTGAAGCAGGCCTTTCTCTACAGATGGGACATCCTTTGCTCCCAAGCTTTGCTCTCCTTCAGGGAGTCATGGAAGCTCATTCAAAGGAACCACTTCACAAACACTTTTAAAAGTGCATTTCTGCCTACAGGGTTAGTTATTCTTATCCCCAGCCTCCTTCTCTCCCGTGCCAGCACAAACATTTCAATGTCTGTGTAGTAAATAAGATTTGGGAGTGGGCCAGGTGTTGTTTTAATGCACATACACACACACACACACACAAACACACAGCAACCTAATTACTTTTCAGGCAGTGGTTTTCTGTGTTTTTCCTTTAGAAGACCATACAAATTTTCCATTGACTCTGTGAGCCTCTGCAAAGTGTCTTTAAACCCCATTTTAATCCATTTGGAAAGCCTTTAAGCCCATAAACTTCTGTGAACTGCTGAGAAGTACACCACGGACCCCCAAGCATTTGCAGCCTACGAGGCAGAAGTCAGCATCACTTTGTGGTACTCATTGATTTCTTTCACCTTGCTATTTGTTCTTGGACACCAGGCTGTTAAGTACACACGGAATATGGAGAGTGGATGATTATAAGCAACAATCAGGAGAAAAACAAACAGCTGTGCTGATACTTAGTACAAGTTGTTCAAGGCAGAACTCTTGGACAGTAAGAGATCAGGGAACTGAAATAAAATGATGCGATGTGATGACACATTATCTTAAAAAGGATCTGTAAATAGTCTTATTTTCTGAGATGTCACTGACAAAAGCTCCTAGAATCTGAAATCAGTGATTCCTTTTTCATAAATTTAGTGTGAATTTGTGTTCAGAAATTAAATGTGATACATAAAAACCTGTGAGTTGGTATATGCAGGAGCTCTAATTCGATGCTGTTCTTGTCTGACTAACACCTGTGGCACTCTTGAGTCTCTTGCGTCAAGAGGCCTTGGTTTGTGTTGGTTTTAAGCTGTCCTCTAGCTGTCATAGCAGCTTCCATTCCTAGCTAATCCCATGTTGTCATTTCTCTGACAAGCCCTAGGCAACACAAAGCTACTCAGTCTTCTTGGCAGACTGGTGCTGCCAGGGAGCAGGAGGCTCTTTGCTTGGTGGCATCTAATATTTGAGTTACCCTGGGTGCCTGCTGACAGGGGTGAAGAGGCTACTCTTCCAGAAACATTTCTCTCTTTTTTTTTTTTTTTTAATCCAGACTTGCAGCAGCTCTAGGGAAGGGTAGAATTACTCGTTTATTGCCGGAATCATTTGCACCAGCAAGTTTGCCAGCAGCGACCACGATGGCTGTGGAAGGAATTGCCTCTGACAGGTGTCTGAATGTTACCAGGAAAGCATTCTCCTGACTCAGCAGGTTTGGCACCAACTCTTACAATCAAATTATTTAGAGCTATTCAAGACTAACCTCAAACAGTTGTGCAGAGGGGTAGGAAGGAGTAAGGATTCTTCCCTGTTTGGCAGCTGTTAAAAGGTCAACCACAAAGGCAGTCCCCAGATCCAAGAGGAGAACAGGCGCCCTGGGCCAGGTGCCCTCCCAGGGAATGTGGAGGGTGGCCAGAGAGGAGCAAAAAATAGCCAGAAGTGTGGCTCTGCCCATCAGGCTGGTAGCTGGCATCAGTGAGGTATGCTGTATCCTGGAAACGGGTTTAATGAATTAATCTCACCCTAGCAGTTTGTGCCATACATACATGTGTAATATATATATATATATATATATATATATATATAAAACTGTCTTTCGGGAGGTGTGTGTATCTGTATACAAAGTACTCCCTCAGTCCAGGAATGGTGCTAAGGGAGCTGAGACCCTACAGAGTGTCTTAGTGCTGCTTTTTAAAGCCTGCTGTCCCCAGCATAGTGCAAAGCTTAATGTCCTTGATTTTGAAGTGTGTGATAAAAAGATTAATTTCATTTTATGGAAAGGGTAACCTGAGCCAGTGACTTGTCCAAGGTTGTTCAGGAGAACAAGTTCAGCTAGACAGGGCAGTGACAGAAGTAGGAAGAAAAACCAGTTTATTGCTGTAGTCACTGGTACTATTGCCTCAACACAGAATGGGCATTGACATTTTGTTTATGCAAATGTATATGTACAAGGAGTTGAGACAGCCATTTCTGCTGAGATAATTTGCCCATTTTTTAACATTTTCACACACATGGAGTTGTTTAGATCATCTCTACTCGTACTTAAATATACTTGCAATAGCGTGCATTATTATGGCATTTGCAAAGCTTTAAAATATTTTCCATTAAACTCAATTCCCAGGATGCATGCTGAGGAAACCTAAAGCACTGAATACAACCTTCAGCCTATCAATCACCTGTTAATCCCTACAGTGTTGAGTGAGGAATTAGGCCTGTTCTGGTGTATCCATGGGGCCAGACTCATCTTGTGCAGGTGGTATCTACTCAGTGAAGTGCAAATGCCCTTCTGCCTAACAAGACTGGAGCCCTCCAAGTTCTCTTCCACTCCCATTCTTGTGACAGTTCTTCACTACTGGTTTTTGGCCATGGTGGCAATGTGAAGAGAGGCTCTGTAGTCAAAACAGACCTCACAGGAATAATTTGTGACTGATTTTGTGAGGCTTATATGGATCATTGAAGAGGTTAAGTGTCGTTGCTCTCTCTGTTTTTCCTTATATGTAAACCACTAACAACTTCTGAAAACTTTGTTGACCTGATGATTGAATTGTATGTAGAATATCCTACTTGTCAGACTGAAAGACTTTGTGAAGGCCTGCTTGGGAAAACAAGAGTGGCAAGTGAAAAAACAGTTTAGGGCATAACTGAGGGATGTTAAGAGAATCCATTCACCCAGAGGTGTCAAAGATTCTGCTGAAATCTACATGACTGGTCTGCTACAGATCCAAGAAGATGAAACCCACTGCATAGTTTAAAAGGAATATTACTGGGAAAGGAAAAGGAAAAATAGGCTTCTTTTAGGAGAATAAAGACAGATGCAGGCAACTTGCTGCTGGGCTGTGAGCTGAATGTACAGTGTTACCTGTGAATAGCTGGCACAGTATCTAAGGTGCTGCAATGCATTTCACTGCCCAGCATCCTGGGCAACCTGTGTTCTCCATATTGACCCTTTTCCCTGGTACACCATTCTTCCAGCGACACTTTCAGACAGGGACAAAGTCTTTTTTTCCAATTTGTATTTACTTACGGATTTTGATTTGTAAATTTTGGGACCATTTTCTGAAGGACTCCCACATGTGGCTTTCTCAAGTACCCACTCTAGCATCAACACTAGTTCTCCAGTTAAGTTTATTTGTGAGCTCAGACTCTGGTGACTAGACAGATTGTGTCTCTCATTTGCAGGTGATGGGACTCATGTCTATGGTTTTGGTTTCCTGTTTGTTAAATGATGCATTCTGCAATTCACCATGTTATAGACCAAGATGGACTATCTGGATCAGAAAGAACGCTTCTCATCTCCAAAACAAGATGTTTGTCTTTCTATCTTACTTTAAACCTGTTTAAAGGGTATGATGTTTTTAGATCAGATCTTGTTTACTGTCCCTGCCTGTCAGGCTACAGACTTGAACATGACAAAATGCTAGGAAAAAGACTCTTGGTTCAGAGTTTAGGCTGCCACAGTTCTGACAGTTGGAAGAAACTGCAGTTCAAAATTGAAACCTGCATATGATTGCCCAAACTTATTCTTTTCCATGCCATCCGTGAGGTTTATATTTTCAAAGTGGATTATTTCACCTCCTCTGCAATGTGTGGCACTGTTTTTAGGGATTTTTAGAACAGATTAGAGGCTTTCAAGGTGCACTTACATTCCAAGACCTCTTCCATTCACCTAAAGAATGCTACAATTCTCAAAAGTATCCTGTGTTTCTCAAGCACAGTCTAGCAAAGGAGAGAGAAGTTGGTCCCTTAGAAGTCAGGAGGGAAAATAAAAGAGAATATCTACATGATGCTTTGGGTAGGAAAAGAAAATCAACAATACACTTGGCAAGCACCTTCCAAGCTCCTCCTCTCTTCCATCAAACATCAGAAGAACTTGTGTACTGCATTTAAAACCTGATTTTCTACTGAATGATTTACACGGAGTCCTGTAGAACCCAGTGAGTGGCATGGGGAATTTTGTGTGTGCTGTTGCCCAGAATGTGTTGACAACAGATTCATTTGCAGCAGGTTTAAAATATGTACCTTTCCCATTTTAGTAAACACTCTCTGTCTCTCCACCCTTCTGCTTGTCTCTGTATGCCTCTTTCTTTGTCTCCTGTCAAAATAAATCTGGCTGACATGCACTGTAGTTAACTCAAAATATTGCCAGCATTAAATGTGCCCAGACATTTTTATGAATACATTAAACTTGCATGAAATTTTTAGGCATTATAATTTACCAAGCTTACACCAAGATGGCATTTGATACTGACATGAGCTATTAATTAAAAAAGAGGACGTTAAATAATTGTCAGTTGACATATAAATTGCTGTTTTGTTGGCTGACAGAATCTTGCCTCAAGCCTTTTTCTTCTCAAGTGTTAGTAAATATCCCATTGAGTTTAAGGGCAACCCATTGTGAATTGATTGTTTAAATCTTAATCTTACGTACCTGACTAAATAAAGTGGTAAATGCTGTTAATTATTTCACAGTGAGCTCTCAGTGTCATGTGGGTATAGAAACACTTGTGGTTTAAGTATTTTGGAAATTATCAAGGGAGACACATCTGAATATTTCCTGATTTTAGTGAAAATCTGTTCTTGGAAGGGGTCATTTAGGTTCAGTACTAGCTAATTGGGGTTCTGACACAGAGGATGATTATCTGCATCACGGCCTTCAGCTGGTATGAGGCTGAGCAACTCCACTGGCTATGAAAGTACAGTGCTGGGTGATGCCCACGCGGAGTATTTCCCAGTTAGGGAAATGCTGAGTGGCTGGTGGCATTTGTAGGAATAATGATGTGAAATTCAAAACAAAATTTGGCTGAAGGTGAATTTGGTTGAGTGTTCCATCAGTTGGATTAAGTATTTTTTTTCCTGAACAAGCATGAATAATCCTCACTGGTCAAGCAGAAAATGAAGCTGTTTGCAGAAGATTTGCCGGTTCTCCTCTCCAATCCTAAAGGGTTGGTGTCTCGATTAACACTGAGAGTTTCAGGTTGCCTATCCCTGAGGGATTCAGGACAACTATATGGTTGGTTGGAATAAATAATGTGATTTCAGATAATAGACTTCACTTTATCAGAGGGTTTTCCAGGACTAGCCACTGGTCTAAAAATTCCATGAATTAGAATTCCCTAGGGAACTGCAGCAAGTAGATAAAATCAACTTAGAGCTAATTATCATATGCCTCTCTGGTGACCTGAATAAATCCGACTAAGGATTAGTTTATTAGGGGCATTTTTAAATGTTTCTATGGCTCTGGTAGTAATTTTACTGCCAGACGTTTCCTCAAAACCAGTAGAAGGCTATAGTGTTTCCACAGATAAATACCAACATTATAGAGTCCTTAGTGACCTACCAGAGAGTAATACATAGATGCTGTGAAGTGAATGAGAACAAAGATTTGCTAGCAAATTACTGACTACCACAGCAGAATTGAAAAGTATACTGATTAGGAACTGACAGTGGATTTCTAGGGTTTTTTTCTGCTTAGCCGTAAAAGTGTCATCTTTAACGTAAATAGTTTTGCCCCAAAACATTGTGGAATTAGAGTTTCTCTCACTGGTCAGTGTCAGTGGCTCTAAGGCAAAATGTCTGTGTACTGTGTCACACTTCCAGCCTTAAGACCAGAATTCTGTCATGAAACTGGAAATTTCACTCTACCTTTTAGCAAATGCCTGTAGACTGGGATAAGGAAACATCAAAGAGGTCAATGTAAGGTCACCATTAAAGATGTTAAATTTTGCTGCCACCACAAAGTCAGTCACTTCCCCTAGAAAGATCAGAGGATGATGTAATAAATGTTCAGACTGTCTCTGAAGGAAAATATGACACATAATAAACAGCAAAGGGAGCTAGAGAAGTCCAGTGTGGAACAGCTCATAGATCATACCGTCTGCATTTCACCCAGGCAGTAAATCTACCACTGCTTTCTGTGTTTCTTCTTGTCTTTGTCCCTCTCATCTCTTTACTCTCTTTTCTCTTGACTCTGGTCCCTGGCTTTTCTGTTCTGGCTTAGCTGTTTCTCATGAGATTCCCATTCATTGTTCTGTCTACACTGTCCTGACAGCACCATACGGTTTACCAGGTATTCTATGTTTGTTCTTCCGACCTCATCATAGCCCTAATCTATTTCAGGTTAATGCACAGAAATTGCCAGAATCTTGTCAGAGAATGGTGTGTTCCTAGAAAGGAAACATTTTGTGCCAATTACCACTGGGGGAGTGTCTCCCAGGGAAAATAACATGTGCTTCAGGACTGGGGCCCTTCTCTGTCAGGCACGCAAAACATTGAAGCCATTGCTTCTAAGGGTGCTTTGGTCTTTAATTCAGTGTTTACATATGCTGTGCTCTCTTTATGAGGAATGGCTATGATGGGGACATCCTTCTACCCGGCTTTCTGAGGGAGGCCAAAAGCTGTTTCTGAGATCATCGAGTACAGCTGTTGTCTTCACTTGATAAGAATGCTCGTTAATGAATGTTTGGGGTTTTTTAGTCACTTATAAAATGTCTCAAAGGGACACAAAAAAGTGCTCACATCTGTGGGTTACCATGAGCCAACAGACAACTTGCAGTCCAACGTCTTTTCTCCTGTACATCCCTTCCACATTGCCCGTCCTTGGGGGGAGATGCAGAGTGGCCATTGCCTAAGAAGGCTGGCACTGCTCTCCTGCCGGTGAACTGGTCAGGCGCTCAAACCTTAAAACGGCCTTACTGTTTCTGGGTAAGGAGGAGGAAGGTGAAGGGCAAAGAGGCATCCCTTCCAGCAGGAATGATCACTGCATGACCCTGACTTGTAAGAGCCTGGAGTGAAGGGAGTTCTCAGAACTGAGATCCAGACACAGTAACCTTAGATGAAGCCATTTACCCAGAGTTTGCTATTATTATACACAGTACAAACAAACAATAAAAAAAAGAAGCTCCATTGCAAGTGTTTGAAGGATTTTCATTTTAAAAAGAATCTCTCAGTCTGCTGGGTTTTCTTGTGTATTTCTGAAATGTCAAAATGCTGTCAGAAGAAAATTCCTTTTTCCATGCAGATTCACTAAATATCCCAGTCCTCTAGAGGCTTACCATGTGTGTTACGTGCAATCATTCAATTGTGGGGAAGCATCATGCATAACAAGAGAGAGAGCAATTAAAAGTTGTGCATAAGAGAAAACACAATGACTCTTACCTTCTATCCATTTTGCTGTCTGACCCTAAAGTGTGAAGAGGAAAATGTGGTTAGTTGAGAAACTATGGTTTTTGAAATATCACAGAGTGATATCACAGAGTCGTGATAGGCCTCCACAGAATTTGTGAGGAAGCAACCAGGAGTACACAGTTACAGCTGGCAAAGATCCAGCCATCCTTTCTGAGGCAAAACTCTTTGATATTAGTTGTGTCATGCAACTTTCCTAAAGCCCTTCTTGATTCTTCCAGCTGGAATATCGCATGACAATTTTCTCAGAGCTGTATCTTAGCTAATATTTTGTCTGTTCTGAGTTTGGTTGTAGCATATCCCCAGGGTATCATGTGAAACAACTTTGAGGCTAAAGAGTAGACTTGGTTATAGTGAAATGTGAATCTGCAGTTCTAGGCAGTCCATCAATTCAGACACTTTTAAAATAGTTCTTTATCGGGAAACCAGAGCTATTGTACATACACAATTGCTAACACTGAAGCTCAGATCTGTTATATCAGAAAATGAGGAGAGCTAGATCTATGGAAAAGGGATCAGGAGTATTTTTTTCTTACCTCCAAAGACACTGTCAATCGTTTTGGCTTTGATCATGCAGATTATTACTGCTAAAAAACCGATTGCTAAAACTGCTCCCAGAGTAACTCCTATAATAACATACGTGTAATCTGCAAATATTGAAAACATGTCAGTGAGAACACACCATTAGATAATAAATACATTCTTTGAATTTCAGATGTGACCAACTTTAAATGAATCCCTAACAAAAAATGCTGAGCCAGACTAGGTAGCTGAGAAGAGTCTGAGTCTATTCTTTCCAATGCCTGCATACCATGAAGCCATGTGAACCCGTGGCTAAGGGACTCGAGGGTGTTTTACGATAATGAGCAACTTCAGCTTTTGGTGTGTGCAGGTCTCAGCTGAGTTTTAGAGCCAGGGCTTTACTTTTCCCCCCAAAAGCAAAATCCCCCATCCCCCCTCCTTTGCCACTTTGCATCCTTCCAAACTGTTATTCCTGCTTCCCATAGCTGCACACACACATATCCACCTCCAAATCCCTACCCTCCTGCCCTGCCCAGCTGTTCTGCCTCTGTAAGTCTTTGCTGGGAGGAAGCAGAATTTTTAAGTGTAAACTCTGAGCTGTGTTGGGATTTGGCATCACTGTGTGTATGGGTCTTCCTTTACACGTCAGGCAGGAGGGTGCCTGTGTTCAGGATCTGAGTCCCATGCTCTGTTCTCATACACGTAATTTAAAGTGTCAGTCACATGACAGGACTCTGCAGCACTAGGCAACTACAAACTTGCAATCAGATGCTTATCTTCTACACATAAAAAGTATACAAAGTCTTCTAAAGACATTCAGTTTTGTTATTTTGCCTCTAACTTCCTGTCTGGAAGTGAAAATCCCACCATGAACTCACCTATTTCCTCCTCTGGGTTTCCAGAAGCATATACCTTTGCTCTCCAAAAATCTGGAATGGAAATATTTTAGTCTGTTAGGATGTTGAGCAAAATGCCATTTCTGGCTTTTTCCAAGGCGATAGTTGATTCTAATAAATCTTAAGATAGAGTCCAAGGCTTCCTGCAGTAGTGAAATATTATCAGTCAAGTTAATGAGGGCATCCTAGAAATGTGGCCATACTGTGCCAGTTTTTGACCAGAAGAGAAAATACAATACCAAAATTTTATGTTGCCTTAGCATTGTTTCCATTCCATTGTTTCCTCACTGCAAGACAGAGAGCTCTATACAAGAGAAGCTGCTATAAATCAAGAAAAAGATTACAGATGCCCTAAAGCTAATCAAACATGCTAATAAGTGAGGATATGACATAACCCAACACTCCTTTCAAGAAAACATGAATCCCAATCCTGCCTGTAGTTCCAGTCTTCAGAATGTGATTTATTGCTGGCAGAGATGTCTTTTCCTCTTGCAAGCAAATTTTGTGGGCTGGAAGCAAACCTGTCCAGAGAATTCTACACCAAGTTCCCTGTTCATGAAAAGGACACCTCCTGGCTCTTCCCTTCTCCATAAAGCCACTGAACCATGGTGCCTGATGCTCAGAGTGTGCAGGCCCTCAGAATGGAGTAGCTTTGAAGAAAACAATTAATTCCCACATACTTTATGAAGGAAACAGAAATAACATTAAAAAAAAAAAGGAGAAAAAGGAGAGGTCGTGTTTCGTTTTAATGTTGCTTGGTTATTATAGGAAATTGTTAAAAATGTACTCTCGAATGTTTTTTTTAGTGCAAGGGTATTTCCACCAAAGCCTTTTCAAGCAGCTCCAAATGATGTAACTGCTGTGTAGCTGCATGAGGTGCCTGGACCATGAGAACGCTTTAAAGACAGCTATGACTCCTGCATTCTCACCTGTGTGCTGCTAAACTCCTGTCTCCTGCACGTGCTTCAGGCAGAACACGAAGTCACTGCTCTTTGGCCAGGGTGACAGCACACGTGGCACCTGGTGGGAATACAGCTGCTTTGCACTCAACATCATCTTTTCACTGGCATTCCCCACCATAGCAGGGAATTGGGAGGAAGTATTGTCTGGCTGAAACCCAAGTAGAATTGTAATGTCTTAAATGCACTTAGTTTTCCTACTGCTAGGATGTCCAACATTGTAAGTCCCAGCTCCTTTCCTCCACTTTTTGTGGAGAAATACTTTTATTTTCTTGAGGTTTTGGGGTCTGTGCTTTCATTTGTTGTCCAGTAAAATGAATGCTAGAAACATGACTGCTTTTAAACTTGAAGCATAGTCCTTACATTACAAAACATTTTGGTATCTTTACAGAAATAATCTTGTGTCTGCTGTTCAGACTGCTAAAACTCTTGAGCTGAGTGTGGGCCCTGGGGCTCCTACGGTTATTTCAAAAAAATCTGATATACTGGGCGGCTTACAACAGATTTGTTTTTATTTCCTGGTCTTAATCACATTTCTTTTCCCAAATTTTAATAAATTACAAACCAAGCTTCAAAAATCTGGAGAAGAGCTTAAAAAAATCTTGAGTTTTAAAGCAAATGTATTTTGGGAACTATAATTCAGAGCTGAAAGTCCTTTTTTTTGCCAAATTTTTCTTCATAATGAAAATGTCTGGAAACTTATTTTATACAAGCAGAAATGTTTTCTCTCCAAAACCTCCATGACACTCAGAAGTGGAGTTGTAAGGAGTAGAAAATCTATGCTTATACTGGCTATACTAAATGACCAAAATCAAAGTTAGAAAGATAAGGAAATTTAAAGAGAACAAAAAGGTCTAAGGCTACACAGTGGGCATAAAAAGCATAGCTTCTGTTTTTCCATATTTAAAACCAGTCTCTTTGCTCTCGCCTGTGATTTTATTTCATTATAAATTTTAAAAAAACCACCTTTCTTCCATCCCCTTAATTATTCTTTGTGCTCATATGAAGAATGTTTTAAATTCAAAAATAATAAAAGTGATATTGTATTACTTTTATTATCCTAATGATCATAATACATAGACCTTAATGTATGCTTTCTAATGGAATTAAACCAGTGACAGATTATGTGTTTTATGGCAGAAATAATATTTTACACAGAATATTTTATGTAGGTCAGTTTAATATATTGAGATTAAATTATTAGTTTCCTTTTTAAAGGGGAGGGAAATATCTGAAAACCCACAAGACTAACGAGAATATTTTCAATTCATACTTTCAATATGCTTTTAATTAAGGTGTAATATCATTTACTGGATGCTGCTTAAATACCGTTTGCTTTCGAAGACAGTGTTAGTTGGATTCTATTAGTTTCATTTTTTTGTTGGGTGGAAAGAGGTGGATTAACTAATTCAAATACACGTTCTTCTGTTTGATCTTGATCTTATCTGCAAATCAAATCTTTTGGGGNAGTAGTGGGGGTGAGAAATGATGCCTTAAACTCTGCAGTGCTCTTGTCCCAGTGCTGGATTTCTGACTCTCTCTGTAGAGGGTTTAGACTAACACATCTTGAAAAAACTCTCTGGACTTGCAGAGTATTTGCTCCTGTGTGGAAGAGCCTAGTAGATGAATATGATGCCCACGCTTGAGTGACCTGTGGATCATTTTTCAAAGAGCCTGGAAGCAAGTGACGGGGCTCTTTGCCCTGTCCTGTGTGCCCGGCTCGGGCACAGCGTGCAGCTGGCCCTGTGATGGGGATGTGCCCCCGGGCTCTGGCAGCACCGGGAGCCTGGTGAGATAGCGGGCTGCGTCTCCAGCCGCCGGGGAACATCTTGGTAAGTGCGCTGTTGGCAGAGTCTGCAGATGAGACTGCAGGCTGGATGGGTCCTGCCGTACAGGTGGGGGCAGTGGACAAAGAGGAGCTGAGAATCTGCTGTGGGAGCCTGCGCAGGGGGGGCTTGGTGAGCTGTGCTGGAACCAGGCATGCAGCGGGGAAGCTCCTACTGCCGGCTGCAAACGCGGTCCTCTGCCACTGTGGTTACCCGCTGCAAGGCAGAGCTGCCGAGCAAGCGATGGAGCCGCAGATAAACACCCCGGGCTGGGAGCCTCTAGTCTGTTATCTCGGTGTAACTCTGGGCAGACTTAGCCCTCCCCTGACCTGCTGCACACAGAGCTGAGCCAAGCAGAGAGCAGCTTCTGAGCCGCACCGCTGTGCCTGTGCTTGCTGCGACACAGCTCTGCTCCCGCCGTGCCTTGCCCAGAGGTCAGCCCAGCGAGGAAAATGGTGCAGAGTGCAATTTGGCCATAAAATCAGGGAGCAGGATGAGCTCAATTTCCCCACCGGAGTAGGTATTGTAAAGCATTCCCAGCCATAACCTGCAGTGATAAACAGCAATGTGCGCCTCTTCTTTCTAAGAATACAGCACTTGCTTTAGTTCCTGTGCTTGTTACCTCCTGCTTCCATGTGACTTTTTTCTCCCTTCCTTCAACAACATATTTCTCCTCATTGCAGCAGGTAATGGCTGGTCGTGTGGCATTGCAGCAGCCAGGACCTCAGTGCCATTTACAATTGAGGCAGCAAATGGTAAAGGAAGCAAATTTCTGGGAAACCCAGAGGCAGGGTCGGGCACTGCTGTAGATCTGTAGACAGCTTTGCAGAAAGTGAGGCGGCAGCATATATCCAGTGGATGCAAGCTGAAATAACCGGTCTGCGTGTCTCAGGTGGGGCAGACTGCCCTTGTGGGACTCCCCAAGCGTAGATGGTGATTTTCTGTGAATGTCTGCATGAAGCAGGGTAGTATGGGAGGAGCTCATTAGGTAAAAGCTGAGGCTTTTGCCACCAGAGGGTGGTGCCTGCCCCTTTACCAAACGTCCTGGGACGGCAGTAGCCCATGAACTGCTGCCCACTCCCTCCTCCTCGTTAGCCCACACTGTCCCGATGTTCGTATGATCTCTGCTGAGGCTTCCTAGCCATCAGCCCCACTTCTTCCCTGCACAAAGTGGAGATGAGTAAGAATGAAGTAAGAAACGGGTTGTGAGGAAGCCCTGCTTTGGGCCAGCAGGGAGCATTAGAAGCAGCATGAGTCAGGAGCGTGAAGGTCCAGTAAGGGAGAGCCGCAGAGGCCAAAAGCGGCTTGCAGTCAGCATGCACACAGGTCAGCTTTTCCCTCACACTCTGCTGAAGGACTGTTTCCTGTACACTGCCGAACAAAGTGCTCAGCAGCTCTGCCATCTCATCTGCAAAGCTGCAGGCATTTAACTTCACGGTGTCTTCTGGACTGCGCACAGCTGAGCCCTTTGCACCCAGAATAGGAAATGTGAGCTAGAAAACTCAGCAAAATACCCCTCTGGCTCAACGCATGTTTTTTTTTCTCCACAAAACAAAGTTTTACAGAAGAAATACACAATTAAGCTGGGGAATAAATAAGCCCACCAAGCTCAGGAATAAAAGCTCTCAAAAACAATGGAAAACAAATAAGTTAGATCACTTACATAAGAGAAGAAATGCTGTTGGGACTGATATCCGGCTTGTTAGTAAGGTCATTATGAAGTTGTGACAACAGAGTCACCTAAGTTTCACTTAAGTTTTCCTGAAGTTTCACCTAAGTTTCACCTAAGTTTTGAGACCTAAGTTTGCTCTTCTGCAGTGTCTAAAAAAAAAGCTGAAGCAGGTCACATGATTATTGAGAAACTACAGTCACATCCTGAGTAGTTACATTTGCAAACAGAAGTTCCCTTTTTTGGGTTTAAGTTCAATATATAAACAAACTTGAAAATGTTTTGTGGAGAAGGTGGACAGCCAACAGTCACGGTCTGGTTCATCTGTTTGCTCTCTCAGAGGCCTTTAAACACTAAGAATTATTTTCACGGATTGAAAACATCCTACCATGGTGAATTTGTTTCTGCTGAAATCTTCTAAATCCGTTGATAAGCAAGTGGATTTTCTGTCTTAGAAGAAGAACGTTCTAAGGCATTCTCTTTCATTATTGCTAACTTTCTTATGAACTCAACTTAAATGCTATCATAATGTTTTGAGAAGAGCACTTATTTGAATATTTCTCTTTCATAATCAGCTTTTTCAGGAGCAGAGGAGAAGCAGCTCACTATGGCTGCTAAACCACTGCAAGCCAGTTCCCAGACAGTAACTTCTACCTAAGAAAAATGTCTTGATGTTCCTGGCCTATTTTGTTGTGTGAAGCGTTGGTACAACTGACTGAGTGTGGCAGATGTCATAGAAAGTATTTGTTACTGCTTTGACCTGTAGCGTTGGTGTGCACACACACATACGTGTGTATGTGTGTAGTTCATTTTTGCCTTCTTTGCTCCTGGTTCTCTATGGGATCAGAGTTGGAAACACCAAAATCAAGCAAACAAAAATCTCTGCACCAGCTGGATGGAAAAGATCAGGATCCTTGTAAGAAACCTCCAGCAGTTTTGTACCTCATATGTTTCATCTGCAAATGATTCCATGCTTCAAGGTTCCTCTTATAGAAGGAATAACAGGAATGTCAGCTCTCTTGTTTTGTTTTGGGGTTTGGTGGTTGTATTTTTTATTTGGGGGTGGGGAAGTGGTTTTGTTTTATTTTGCTTTGGGGTTTTTTTGTTGTTTCTGCTGGCCGAAATCAGCAGTCTCAAGTAGTTTCAGTATTTCAGGGAAGGAACTAAACATCTGAGTATTTGGATGAAATCTCTAAAGCTGTTTGCTTTATTCCATTGCTGCTTTTCCACAAATGCTTCAAAGAGCTTAGCTAGGTGACTGCACACAGCTGACTGAGTAAGCTTCACTGTTCTTGTTCACAGCATCCCTCCAGCGAGGAAAAGCACTGGCCAGAATGGGCCAGACTTAATATAATCCTGCTTTGTAGTAGGTTTATTCTGATTCTTGACCAAAGTGGGATATGTGGTTTCAAGCACAGTCATCATTATCGGCCTTCCATCTATTCTTCACCATCCAGCCACTGGACAGGATATATATGTTTAATTAATTCTGCTTTTACCTTCGACCTGTAAATAGTGGGAGTAATGTCAGATTTATACGTTATATGAATAACAAGGATTTCTCAGGAGACCCTATCTTGGTGAAAGAGGCTAACTGTAATTTTCAGCTGTGAGTAATTGTATATAATATAATCCTAAATGATTTTTCTTCTGTAATTTCATTAGAGTTTAGAAATTTAATTAGATTTTGAATCACTCTGAAATAAAGTAGCAAAACACCCAGAGACTAAGTGCAGTGGTTATTTTGTCCTCTGAGGCCAGAATTCTTGGTCTCAAATTGGCATGTGTTCATTAGGAGGAAGTTTGCAGAAGTTCTTGATATATTATTGTCTTTCAGAATGGACTCTGAATAGGTCTTTGGAGAGCATTAGAAGAGCACACAATTATTATACAGACTCTTTTTGAGGTTTAAGATCATCTGCCTTTCATATACTTAATAAAAATATGCCTCTAAAGTTGTTTAAGAAACTGTGGAGATAGGAAAGATGCTACTCCAGTGCCTCAGTGCCCTTCCTGGTTTATTAGCAACTCCAGTACCTGTGTATGATGATACAGAGAGGAGTTGTTTGCTTTACTTTAATGATTAGGTAGGTTTATGGTTATTTTTATTGCTACACATATGAACTGTCATGGTGGCTGTAATTAGAGACACACTAAAATGCTGTTTCTTCTATTCCATCTGTGGTTCAAAAGAAATCTGTCCTGGCAAACTTTGATTCTCTGTGGAATTTGTCCTATGGGCAAAAAATGGACTCAGATGGCACTGAACAGCACAAAGCAAAGGCCAGTGCAGCAGCTTATGATAGCACGTGGCACCAGGATAGTTGTGCATTCAGAAAGGAGATTCTCTTAAAAGATGCAGTAATCAAATGTTGTGAAATGAAGAATTTCAGCAGGACAAATCAGACAGACAAACATAAAAAAGCTCTTTCAAAAATGGCAAGCTAACCTATTTGAAAATAACATAGTAAGTCCAATGCAATGGGATGCATGTCAATCCCAAAGTGAAAAATCAAAAGAAACAGCCCAGGTGAGCAGAATGTTCTGTTACAGACTGACTCATGCAAACATTGCTGACTGACTCACGTTAACATCCTGTTGACAGGATTCCAGCATCCTCTGTGTTGGCCACTTCAGGTAGACATGGAGTGAAACAGTTCCTTGGTCTGATCCAAGGGGTCATTTCCTTTGTTTCATTAACAGCTCTTGATGAGAGCTCATCATCGAACAGATCCAGTCCTGAGGCTCAAATACATGCTTTCACAGTGTGGCCAAGTAAATCTTGAGTCCAATTGAAAAAGATTCTTGAAAAAAGATTGAAAGATTTTGTGCACTTTGCTTGATGGATACCAAGGGTGATTAGACAACCTCAGGCAGCCTGGTGCGTGTGGATGTGCTGCCCTCCATTAGCATGTCATGTCACATCATGGAACAAACTGAAGAAAACATGTTCAGGCTGGTTACTGCCAAAAAATCAAGGTGCTTTTGCTGTGGGCATCCAGAACAAATGGAAACTATGCTTGAAAATGCGCAGCTGCTCTTCCTTTGCTATTTTCTCCATCACCCCCTCTGTCAGGACTCTGAGCTGCTGGGACAACTGGAAGGGATTCCACATCGCAGTAAGCAGCAGAATCACAGATGTTGGGTGTATTAACAAAGGGAAACACGCCTGCACCAGTTATTTAATGCTTTCCTCCCTTGACATTAAGGAATACTGTGGGAAACCATTCAGCATTCCAGTCTTGCTCCTCTCTTATTCCCCTCCATCTCTCTTTCCTTTTCCGTGTAAAGGAGTGTGTTATATTACAGAGGTGCTGGTACATTTCAAAAATGTGTTTTCTGGATTTTACTTGTGGGACACTATAGCTTGGCCCTGTTGACAACTCAGAGAGCTGCAAGGAGGCAAAGAAAAAAGCCTTGGGACATGTACTCGAGTCTCTTGTGTACATCAGGAAAGACAGTGCTGAAGTAGTCTCTACATTATTTGTCTCATTGCTGAAATCTGTTTGAGTGAGCCACTGGAAAAGCAGATTCTTCCATAGGTTGTATAGTCTCAGAAGCACTGTAAGTCCCAGTGTAGCATACTGTAGCATTTGTTAAAGTGCCAGAGGAGCTGGGATGCTACAGGAGGAAGAAACAATCCCACAAAACTCATGAAAGAAGTAATTGCAGGAGAGTTTGGCTCTCTGAGCAGTGAGTTTTGGACTGGATGACCCTAAATGAAGGGCTCCAGTATTCACTGGATGATATTGTCTGGTCCTCTGGTTATCTCAGTCACTGGAGGGGTGTTTGTTGATAAAGTTCCTTTACTGAGGCAGCACTGCTGGAATTTTTCCTATGTAGGTTTTCATACAGTATGAACAAAACATGCCAGGCAGCCTGACTTTGTCATTGTTGTATATTCTGATACATTCAGCTGTGTCTTAAAATACCTTTGACGTGTATGATGATAACTTAGAAAGTTCCTAAGCAACCTCTGAAAATGGCTGGGTGCTTTCTCTCTGAAGGTGGTGTGTGTGGTGGTGGAGCAAAATGCAGTGGCTGGGAAATTTCAGAGCAAGAGAAAAGGGTAAAGTATATCCAATTTCCATCCAATATTCTTGCATCTCCTGTCCATCTGCATTCTGTATAGGCATGTTGGACTTTATTAAAGGGAAACCATGGTGAGTTTCCTCCAAATGACCTACTAAAGAACATAGGTGTTGTAGTAGGAGAAACTTTTTTTTGTCCCTCTTGTTCCAGGTTTAAAATAGGATTTTCAACAGAATAAATCTTCCAAGAAAAGATGCTGTAAATGTGGAAAGGTTGAGCATGTTTATGAAGAATGAATGCCTGAAAAACACCAGTTGTTCCTTTGAGGGAATGTAGACGCAGTGCCCCATACAAATGTTAATTCAGGTAGTTCATGTCCCTGTTATCCACTCTTGGCTGGGTCACCCGCTGAATTGCATTCTCATGATGTGCTGTAACCAGAGGACAGAATGATCCATTGCACTGGCACAGCAAAAATTTGATACATCNTTTTTTTTTGCTAGTCAATTCAACCATCAAAAGAGGAGTCATGAAATGTGAGATATGGAACTGCCACAAGAAAACCTGGTAAGTTTCTGGGTAGAAGCATTCAGCTTGTGGTTTTGGGTGCAGGTCTGTGTATTTGTTTTAGTGATAAGGATGCATCTGCTGCAAGACTGCTGGTCAAGGGCAGCTATGACTTGTGAATAGTGGACAAACAGGCTCCTACAGCTCATTTATATTATTCCTTGCATGTACAAACATGTTGCACTTTACTTTTGAAATCCTGTTGTCAGAACCCAATTTTGAATGGACATAGAGCAGAGCTACTTGAACAAACCATGCAATTCCTATTCAAAGTAATTGACGCTTACTTTCTTTATAATATGAGCAATGCTGGTGACATGACTCTAGACTTAACTGCATCCCATTTTAGTGCTAACTAATATTTGCACTTACACAAGGCATTAAAGAAGCTGGGACTTCCCTTGAGATAAAGCAAATGTTGCATCTTTAATGGAATATAATAGGCATAAACAAACTGATCCCCTTCTTTGGGATTAGAAATGTGTGGTTTTTCTCCTTTTACATCTAACAAACTCCAGAAAGCACTAAAACTCATTAGACATCTTCATAAACACCAAGTTAAAATAAAACAATCATTCAGCATTCATTCCTGTGTAGATTCCCCCCAAATACATTACATTATCTGCCTGTGAAAACCGTCCTTTTGTTCCTGTGCATGGTGCTGTGGAAAACTGATAGCTTTCAGCCTCCAACAGAGGCTTTCAAAAATCTCAGTCTCTGTATGGTGGGGCTGTGCCTGCCAAAGTGAGTGGAAAGATGTTTATGGACAAAGGAAGAAAAGCATCAAAATTCAAATTTAGATAGCAGTTTAAATAAGAGAGTTAACTATGTTTCTAGTTACCTCCCTGCTTTCTTTAAGCCCTTATATATAGATATAGGGATGTAAAAACCTGTTTCAACTCCTTCAACAGGAATTTAAGTACCTACATTATGGTTTAAGATAGTTAGAATCTTAGAATCTTATAGGATCTAACGTATGTTATCTTTCTGATGGATGAGGCCTGAAGTCTTTCCTATGGTTGCAGTGTTAATGATAGGCAATTAGCAGAAACAGCATCTCAGTGCATAGGCACTTTGCTAGTAAAATCATCACTATGCGTGATCAAGTGACAGCCAAGGCATTCAGCTTTTACTATGTACAAACGTCTGCCTACATCACAGCCCAAATTAATCTTATGGGAGGGATCTGAAACAAGACTGCCTTTCTCACTGAATCCTTGCAGCACCACAAGTTCTGGTAGATGCTATTCCCTTGCATTGTCCATCTCTATGGAGCTTGCAGACTCCTACACCCCAGGTTCCCCTCACACAGAGCTCTTTGTGAATAAGATTAATTTGAAGATATCTTTAAAAGCTTTATGTGGTGGATAACAAATGTGAGGTGGTCATTGATGGCAGCTTATGTAAAATTAATGTGTCCTCTGGTCTTCATTGCTCTGTAGAAATCAAGACCTCAGCCATAATGTGTTTCTTGATTTCCTTCCCCTTTGTTTGTCACTGTCCTTGTTTATCAGTCTGAAGCATATCAGATGGAACAGGTCAGGGGCAATATGAGGTTGCTTAAAGGTGTTGATGCCATAGGGGGAAGCAGCAGAACCAGCATGTGAAGTATTCAAGGGCTGACTTCGAACTATGTGAATTTGTGATATGCAAGCTGCACCAGGAAAGGGAATGTGAGGTTACTGCAGTCACTCAAGCCTGTGAAGATATTTGTCATTCCAAAACTATGCTGTTAAGGGCTTTGGTTGAGGGGAACATCAGGGAGGGTAAAATAGAAAGTGGAATGTAAGTTCTCAGGATTGCTATTAAGAGGCACATGTGACATCATGACAAACTCATCTATTTCTCCCCCAGGAAAAAGGTGGAAACATTACATATAACATTACCCCAGATCTCTTGGTGTGAATTTTGCAGGGTTTGTATAAATCTTTTCAGTGTGCATGGATATAATCTTAGGTTGGGACTCCTGTGTTCAAGGAAAATCTGAAGTGCTCTTTTGCCTCTCTTGGGCTCTTATTCTCTCTGTGGGCTTGCTGGCACCTGAGCCTGGCCCATGTACACTAAGTCTCTTCGTGTGTTCAGCTAGGCAAGGGTTTGCAGGATGAGGAGTGAGGAAGAGATCGCATCTACGTGTTTTTGGATGCAGAAAATCAAAACCATCCCCTTTTGGTGATGAGTATTCTTAAATGCCTCCATCCCCTACTGGGATGCCAGGAGAGAGTGGTCTTTGCAGAGGTGCCACTGCTCCAGCCTGTGGGGCTCTTTCTGCCTATAGCTCACAGCTCTAGGTTCTGCGTAGACATTTCCAATGTCAAGTCATGTCCAATGCCTCTGGACATTTTTCAAGTCCAGTGATTAAATTTTACTTTTACAGCATTTCTCCATGTTTTTCTTCTCCTTGGCTATCTAAGGAAGTCATACCTCGATAACACCTGCCTGGAAATGCTGGCTAGGCTGGAACTGATGTCCTCTTGACTTGCTTGGATCCATTCTCATCTCTTGGAATCTTCAGTATTAATTGTCTGTTTTCTTCTTTTTTGAGCTTTTGTCTTTTCCTATCTAGTCCTTTGGGTATACTATCACCTAGCAGTGAATGCAGATGCAGCAGAGGGTTTTGTTCAAAATTTATTTCCTTGATGCCCAAAGATGGACAAAACTAATAAAAACCTGAGGCAGCACCTGCTGTAGTGGTGGGAAATTTCTGACTTGAAAATTGAAGGTTTTTCAGTGATCCACATGTTCACATGGTCTGTCACTGTGATTAAGGGAGACAAGGGTTCATTTGGTAGCATCATAGAATGGTTTGAGTTGAAAAGAACCTTAGAGATCATCTAGTTTCAACCTCTCTGCCATGGGCAGGGGCACATTTCACTAGACCATGTTCCTCAGAGCGCCATCCAGCCTGACCTTGAACACTTGCAGGGATGGGGCATCCCCAGCTTCTCTGGGCAATTTCTTCCAGTGCCTCACCAGTTCCAGTGCCTCACCTATCATGTTTCTTTGGCATTCGATTGTCTAAGTCACATAGGAAAAATTCTGGTCTGAGTTGCATGTGTACAGTTTAGTGTGTCATTGCTTTAGTATCTTATTCTGTTTTCTCTGTGACTGAAGGATTTTTAAATTTCTCAAGTCACCAGTAGGACCCCTATCCAGCAACATTTAGACAACATTAATAAAATTACAATATGTCTTTTGTCTATGAGGACTCTCCCCCATGAAGTCCTTTATGATCAGCATTAAGAGGTCATTCCTTCACCCTGGCAGCCTTTACTGGAGTGAAATACAAGCACTGTTACCAGCACTTACCAGGGATAATTAACAGCTTGGTTGGGACTTCAGTATTTACTTGAAGTTGCAAGGATGCAAGACTTAAGGAAGCCCAATCTGATCATTATTCACTTCTGAAATAAATGTCCATGGAAGAGGTTAGTATAGTCCCTGGCTTCCATGTGAAGCTGGGAGCAGGGTTTGAGGGGGGTTGGGATGTGGGGAGGCCATGGGGGAGGGAGGGAATGACAGTATCAGAAGTGAGAAGAGCTAAATAGTTGTAGGAGGATGCTGATGGCCACAGAACAGGGGCAGGGACACCTTTGGCTGGAGCAAAAGTGGCATGACAAGTCAGAGGAGAAAGAAAATGCAAAACTGATGGTCATGCTTAAACTACAGGCTATGAAGTGCGATGTCTAGGGTTGGACATAGAGGGGGTGATGCTAAATGAGTAGATATATTTTGTAAAGCGTATTTGAGGGCTCTTAGGCTAAGGAAATTTTAGATGAAGTTTCAAATGTCAGGTCAGACAAGGGGACAGAGGTATAACATAGCAGGAATGTTAGTCTGAGCAGAGACCCCGTGAAAGAGTTTGGCTCAATCTACAGAGCTACAAAGCTCAAGCATTTTCCAAAGAAGCTGTATAGCAGTTGGGTACTTCTTGCAGTTGCATCCCATGGACTGTGCGTCCATATCCCCTTGGCTCTTCAGACTATCCTCATCTCTTCAGTGAACTCTTGCTATCCCACTTGGTGTGATAAAAGAAACTGCTAAAACTGGAGGCTGCTGAGTGTTATGCTGCCTCTATTCAAATCTCTAATGAGCTCCTCCTTGTAGCTCTAGGTTTAATTAGTTTTCATTGCAATATTAATGATCCAAACAAACCATTTTAACTTTCCTGTTGCACAGCTGGAATCTTCTTATTTAGTATTGTGCTCTTAAAGGGAATCACACCAACTTCCTTTCCCCTCCCCCATTTCTGCCATTAATATGCATTAAAATCACAGTCTCACTGGCATAGAATTTCAGACCTGCTATAAAACTCTAATAATTTCTAAAAATGGCAAGGCTGAACTAATGACAGAGCGTTATCCAAATAATACAAAGATGGATTTCTCCTAGAGTTTGATGGAAGTAATGATTAATACTTCATTTATTTATTTACAGTCTATCAGCATTTGTAAAGATTTGCTCATTCCTTTGAGCATACAAAAAAATCTCTCTTGAATTCCATGGTATTAGAGCAGAAATGTCTCGTCTGTTAATCTTCAGCAAAAATGCCTGCTTTCTCTCTTTATTTTCCCTTCAGGAGAAGGGCATGCCCTGCCCTTCCCAGTAAAGATCTGAAGACTGCACACCTGAAAGTCTTCTCCTATCACAATGGACTAGGTGCATCTCACATTTCCCTCTGAAATCCCCAATAGTGAATATTTAGAGGAGAGTCTTTTGTTACCCTCTGGTGTGTTTCACCTCCTGGACTCACTGTGACTTGTGGAGACTGAAATAAATTGGGATTTTAGATAATCTGGTTATCTTCCTTTTGAAGGATGCTAGAGAAGACTAGACTCTCTGAAGGACTGACGTGGAATATGACCAGCACCTTCTCCCTTCTAAGCCTTAGAAATAATGGAAAAGTTGGTAGCAAGAAAGCTCCAGAGTTTCTTGCTTAAACTCCTCCTCGGAGATGGTCTGTTGCTGACACCAGATGTGGTCAATTTGGGCTTTGTCCTTTGTTTAGAAATGGATGTTTTCTAGGAGCCTGAAGAGCTGTGCTCTGCAGAGAAGCTGTCAGCAGCTGGATAAAAGGATTTGCCAGCTATACTGCACAAGAGAGGTCAAGATACAACTGTGAAAGTGCAAAAGAGATTTAGTACCGCTTGCAAAAAGTAATTTTCATTGGGACTTAGTCTCATAAGTGCTCACATTGTTATTGAAAATAGGACTTTGAAGTGTGACCATGAAGATAAAGAAATGCTGTGTGATTGCTTGCTTTGTCATTGCCTGCAGGGTCTAAGTTCAAGAGAGCAACAAGTGGTTTGATTGCAGAGCAACCATCCCCATGGTCCAGGCATGTGTGGGTATCCTGACTGATGAGATTCATGGCCCATTTTCTTAACTTCTGTAATCTCACAGGGGAAAGTCTTTAATGTGTGGAATTTTTTGCCAGAACATTTCTCTGCAGCAGAAGTTTCTTGAAGATTTATATCAGTGAGCTGATTTCACTAATGCTCTTGTGCTGGTTTACTTCATATTTATCATTCATTTTTTGCATGGGAGTGTAAGGGTGAATGGTAACCTACAAAAGCCCATTGTCAACAGCTGACAGGTGTTTGTCCAAAGTGCTCTTGCTGCAAAGTTGTAGATAACTAACTTGTTCGCTCCCACTTGGGAGAAAACAAGAGGATGTGTTGTCCCTTCAGAAATCATGAGAGTAGATGGGGTAGAGGAGCGCCCAGGGAAATGAAGGATGCTATCTCCTTGCTCATCTGCAAAAAGTGGAGATAAGCTTCACATGAACTGAAGGCACTATCAGAATCATATCCTGACAGTGTGACGGGGTTATATAGCCTGCACCCGCAGAAATGTGTGGCATCATGGAGGATATAGGGAGTACAGCTCCTGGCTGGACTGTGCCCAAGTTGGGAAGGACACTATCAAGAAGGAAGCATAACTGCATCAGGGGAGATAACTTTCCTGACATTTCATGTCACCGGAGTTGCCTTTAGTGTTTTGTTGCAGTTGACAATGCCAGAGCATGAAAATGAGCAGTTTAAATGCACTTCTTACTTTAAATGCAAAAACTGTTATTTAAGATTAAAATTAGTAAGACCTCTTATCACTGTCATCTAGCCACAGCTTACCGCACAAATATCTCCCTTACTTTTTTCCCTGGTTTCCAGGGGCTTATTCCCTTCCCTTGGCTCCCAGCATAATTATGTGTGGTTTCTTCCTAACTCAGTTCCTCCAGAAAGATGAAGTTTAATTTAGGTTCTTATCGGGAGGACTTTCAGTCTGTTCTGTTTCTTCAGAGTCACACCTGGGGCAAAAGAGGACAGGAAGATCCGGAGAGGGTAGGTGGGGCATTAAGGTTAAGCCAGAAAACTGCTGGGCACTAACACCCTCACTGGCTTGGCAGCAACCAGCAGAGCATGTGTAATTGCAGCTTCAGTGACAGTGACCTGCTCTGCTGTTTCTTCAGCCAGTAGCCCCTTAGTCTAAATACTGCTGTAAAGCTAAGATCAAAGTGATTATACCAAGGGATAGATCTGCTTTAATGGAATAGTTTTCTAAATTGAATTAAATTGCTGTTCAAAGTGTGCTTCCTTAGGTGACGGAAGTGTGATTTTACCTCTTTCTATTCCTGGTATCTCTGCAAAACTGAACTACCTGAGAGGGGACAGCTTCATGCCTCTCCATAGCTCGGCATTTCCACTAAAACTCAGCCAACTTTTGATAACAAAATGTATATTTTCAGTGATGTTTAAATTAAGAGCCTTGGTTAATTTATTGCTCCCATATTAAATCACATGGCACTTAGAGAAACATCATTTTATCTCATACCCGAGCATGTCTTTCATTGCTGGTGGGGCTGACAGCATCTCCTAAAGACACAAGACTTCAGGAGAGCAGATGCTTTGTAGTATTTCTATTTGTTTGGCACTTTGAACCTTTGCAACACCAGCCAGCTTCAGGTTTTTCTTCATCAGCTGTGAATGTAACTCATGGTTTTGGGGGGACTGAGGTCTGACAGCCTAATGTAGAAACCATTTAATGGTTTTGCATTTAATGGTTTTACATCTTTTAAATGGAAGAATCATTTCTTGTGCTAAAAGAAATATGACATTGATATGTTTTGGGCGTAAGTTGGTGTTGCTGCATTAAATGCTGAATCTTTTGTCTGCCAGTAGAAGCATGAGGGCCAGCAGCCTTGCCTTAGGTACAGACACACTAAAAGAGAGAATCCCAGACATTCACCTGCAATTTCAGCAAGGGCATTTCTGAAGACAAATAGTACTGCAGGAACTAGGTGCATTTATGGTTAGTCATGAATAAATAATAATTATATTAAAGGTATAGGGTTGACTGGGCAGGCTTCCTATTCTGAAATTTGAATCTCCTCTCAAAATCTTTAGCCATTTGGCTTGTGATTGAAAGCTGCATGATATTTCCACATTGGAGCTCATTGCAGGGCAAAACTTAAAGCTGTCAGTTGTTCCAAAAGCTAATGGAGACATTAAAAATATAGCAGCTTACTGGGGAGAAAACAGGGTGTGTGGGGAACACGTGTTACTAGCATATGCTGTAACTGGACTGTAAGTGGTCTCCACATGTTCATGAATGATGGCTGACCTCTAGTCTGCTAGGGCACATGTGTGCATGTCCATCATGACAACACACTCTGAACTTACTCCATCAGAGGCTCTTGGGAACATAATCCCGATATCTGCCTCCAAATATAACTCTGCTGGTCTGCAATATAAGGCAGTGGGGAGAGCTGCTGCATTGAGGAGCCATTTGGAAACTGCTGCAGTGATATTCACAGGGATCTCTGTGCCTGGTTGATGACCTTCTTCACTAAGAGGCAAATGTCTGCAGCTTGTAAAAGAAAAAGATGCCTCTGAATGCCTTTCCACTTTTAAAAGCTCCTCTGTGCCGGCCCAGCAGAGCAAGTGGAACCCACAAACGGCAGTGCTTACTGTACTTGTACTGTATGAATGTATGCAGCCATACATCTGGACAAGGAGGTTTGTCCCAAGCAGGGGACTGGGAATAATTCTTGGAGCTGCCTCCAACTTAGAGATACAGCTTTGTCCTGAGCCACACCACTAGCTAGGAACTGTTTCAAAGTCAGCTCCTGTGGAAATAAGCCCAGAAACCCCTCTCTGCCTCAGTGTCCTCCTTTTTAATCTGTTTGTAAAACAAGACTGCAGAACAGTTCATAAGGGATTAGGGAAGACTCATTCATTTGTATTTAAAGAACATCAGGATCCTTGGAGAAAAGTTCCTTATTAGAGCAAACATGAGTACAAAAAATAATAACAATTCCGTTATCACTGGGAAATTGCAGGGATTTGGTCAGCATCACTTGACTATAGCTTTATTTGTCCTGTGGATTACAACAAAAGAACAAATCATCCTCTCTAAGTATTTTTGAATATGGAGGATGAAAATTATATATTGCGATCTTTTAAAAGAAAATTAAAACTTTAACTCTGAGGTGTGTGTAATAAAATGGCACTTTAATTCTCTGGTGTGCCATGCAGGCTGCTTCTGTTAATTTATTCACTTCTTTTCTTTTTGTGCTTCATGTAATATTCTGAAGTTATTAATGTGGCAATATATTTGACCACAAAAACCTGCCTTCTAGTGTTGTTAAGATTGTGAATTAACTCCACAATGGAAGGCATTTCTAACTTCAAGACAAAGAGATCATGCTTGGGATAAAGCTATTAACAACATGACAGATATGCAAGAACTTCTAGCAGAAGGTTTCCCCAGGTGTCCTGCCATGATATGTATGTAGGCTTAGGTCTGTCAAGCCTGTTGGACTCCAGCTGTCAGTACTGTGTCTCTGTGGTGCAGACACCTGTGAACACCACACCTGAGCTGCTGCAACCCCTGGGACACAGCAGGATTCCCCCTGAACAGCACTGCAAGCACTGGTGTGCTTGGGATACCTTCCAATGCCTAGTGAGGATGCTCGGTGCCAGGCTGAGGTCTCTGCATCACACCTCCCAGTATAGCATGCACTGCAAAATCCACTTGGTAAGGAGGCACCTCAGCCCTTAAATGACTTGTATGTCATCTGTCTTAGCTGGGTAACCCAAAACCCAGCAGCAGCCAACAGAAAGGAATTTGGTGGGATGAGTTCAGTTCACTGCAATATAAACCATATCTTCATAATTCTACAAATACTTCCAGAACTAAGATGTGGTCCTAGAAGTGCCCCATCATTTTCATTTATACCTCTGAGCTGCATCATCAAAGGCTGACACTGCACCTTGTAGTGATTGTAGCATAAAGCCCTGAAATCACCAGTGCCAGCCTAGGTTGTAGGTACCTGCAAATATCTTTTCTCATTGGACTCGTTCTGTTATCCGTGTGTTTAGGCACTTCTAGGACTTATCCTGCATCAGTGGTACAGTTTACACTGAATGCACAGTGTAATTAATGGGCACAAGTTCAGGACTCCCTCTCTGTGGGGTTTTGGCAATGAAAGGCAGAAATTGGGGGAAACACAGGGTTTTGTTAGGGGTAGTTGCTAGGTTTAATATCAGGCATGAGGAATGGGAGTAGTTAAGGAGAAGCTAAGCTGAATGGTGTATTCTACACACTGCATCAGGAGTTACTGAGACCTTGGCTCTGCTGTGGATGTAGCACGCACTCTTGGGGCAGCCTGGAGAGGCTGTCTTGGCCAAGTTGTAAGGAGCAGGATTTTCCAAAATGCTTTTCTCAAGCACAGTATTGCTGTGTTGGCTCTGGTATGTGTGTCGCTGTGCTGGTGGGCTACAGTCATGCCTCCAAAATGCCTGCTTCATGCTCAGCGGTTAGAAAGGCACACAGAAGACTGGGAAAGGGACCAAGAATAGTATTGTGTCCCCACATAAATCCATTCTGAATAGTGTCTATGGTGATTGCTGTCACCTCAAAGCAGTTGTGAGAGTAGATTAAAGAAGGTACAGAGAGTAGCAGTGTAGAGAAATGCAGAATATTTTCTTCTGTCAGAAAGACCATCAGCTCCAATGCTGTTGTGTGAGCCTTCACTTGATATCTGAGCTACCTGACTCTTGGCACAAGCTAAAGAGTGTTTGGTTGGTGTTGTCTTTGCCAGGGGCTGGGCAGAGGCAGGTTGCATCATCCTAGCCCTTTGCTGGACTTCTTCTGGAGAAGAATGAGGTAAAGTTAAGGTGAATTTTTCACTCAAGGAAGAAGAGTTGAACTATAACTCGCCTTACTGCTTCCAGGCACAGAGCTGGTGAAGTGGGGTCAAGCCATGGCCACCCTCTCCTCTGTCCTGCAATCCTTATGCTAAGCACACTGAGAGCTGAGCACATGCAGTTTTTCCAGGGCTGCCAGATAAACAGTGAAAGGACACAGACTTCCAGACTCATTTAATTGGAAAACAGGACCTGTCTTTTTAGGCGAAGGCAGTGTTTGCTTGTCACTCCTGTCAGCAGCAGGGGCCCTTTAGGCACCTGATTGTGTCAGGGGGAGCTGTGAGGTCATGGTGCAGCACCCATAGTGCTGGCAGCCCTGGAGCAAGGGGAGGTGGGTTTGGTGTCAGCCCTGGGGTATCGCTGCCAGCACCACTCAGCACCCCTGGCTCACTCCAGGCACTGTGGTCCGGCCATCTCACACTGTCCCAGCCACAGTGGGGGAAGGAGGGCATTGGTACAGGCAGATTTTCTCTATGCAGACAACTGGGTATGTATCTCTTTACTTCTACTTTCTGGGTGAAATGCTGTTTCCTGACTGACTATGAAATTAAATACAACCTGCTTTGCATATATGAACTTGTTACTGGTGAGGGCTGGCACCCTGTCTTGCTCAAATTTGCCAGTAGTTTCAGTGTTCACCACCCCTCTCCCTCTTTCCAGACTAGCTCCGAAATCCTGCTGCATTGCAGAGGTCAGGAGTGACACTCAGGTCTCACTGCAAAAGCTTAGGGAAAAGGCTGGTTGGGGTGTGGTGCATGCCCAGCACCATGGGCACAACAGGGCTGTGCACAGGGCTCCTCCAGCAGAGTGACAGCTCAGCATGGTTTGCTTTGGAAGGTTGAGGAGAATACTTAATTTGTTTAGATGCCTTTGATTTGATCCAATGGAATCTTAATCTGCTCGTATTTCCTGCTGGAAAATTCACGAGGAATACACAGAAATAGGACCAGACCTGTAAATTTTAGAGGAAAAACATAGGCTTTGCTTTTAGTGCTGTTCCTAGTTTTCCCTTTGTTCTTTTCTTAAATTTGTAGGATTTTCTCATTGTCCCTACTCCCTTTCAATCTCCTCTAGGGGATCTCGGCCATTGCGTTTCTGTCCTGTTTCTAGGGCCAGAGTCCTGCCACCTCTCCTCACCTGGGTCAGTGCTTGGTGCCTGGGCTAAGCCTCTCAGGAAGGTGTCCTGAGATTGTGATTCTTCCTTACAGGAAGAAGGGCATTTCAGACATCCCAGGGGTGTCTGCTAAACTACTGAGATGAGGAAAGGAGCCAAGATCAGTTTAAACTTGTGAAAGGCCAGCAGCGGGTGTGATGGATTATGTCCACTGAATCTCACCTTCTTGCTCATACAGGATATGTGACACTAGAGCTTTTCTCTACCTCACATTGTGAACTATTCATGCATCCAGTACTGAAACAAAGTTCTTAAGTGTCTCTGTCCCCTGAGGGTGAATTGTTGCATTCCTGTGCCCTCCCAATAATAATAAATAATATCTTCTATTTATAGAGCTTCAAAGTTTCCCAAAGAGCCACCTCTGGGATGGAACATACCAACAGTTAGTGCATAGCAACCCTAGAAAACAACTTAAGACATATGAATGTATCCAGTTGAAGCTGAAGCTGAGATTTCTTTTGGCAGAAGATAATTGAAAAAGTTATTAATTATTATTGTTGTTGTTTATGCAGCTCTAGACTCAAGAGCAATAGGCACTTTTAAAATACTACCAGCAGTTAGAAAAAAGCACAAAGGTATTACAATCATACCACAGTAATTTGCATAAGGCAGAATGTGCTAGTAGAAATCTTCCCTTGGAGATTTTTCCATCTAGGACTCAGCATAAGCTATTGAATAGTCCATAATGCCAGAAGAGGAGAAAAATGGCTTTTTCATGAGTTCTCAGTGTAAACTTTAGTTTAGTTGCTCCGAAGCTAACAATATGTCTACAATGCATGTTGTAGGTGCTTAAAGGTGAGATCTGGAAAGAATTCCAATACAAGTATTTGATATGAATCTCTATGTGTTTTTCAGGGTGATTTTATTCAAATTGACAGTGGTTGATTTTTTTGTCTTAATTAACAGGACCATGTGTACATAGGCCTGGATTTACAGATCATCTCTAAGAGCAGGGTTAGGTGTTTGCTCACTCTGGTACTGGCCACAGTGGAAACCACTGATATACTGGATGAGTATTATTAAAATCTCATGGACTTCACAAACTAATGTAGCTCAAATAGTAAATAGAAGGACTGTGTGATTATATTGGAAGTATCTTGTGGGAGCAGTGCATCTGCAAATGATTTTTGAAGGAGCTATGGAATTTCATGACTATAATTTTTTTTACATTGATGCCAAAATAAATGATAAAGCTGTGAAAGGTACAAAGGAAAATGTGAATCAGGACACTAGAATTAACCATTCATCAAGGCGTCTAATGTTGAACAATATAAAAATATTCTTGTTTAAATAGTGTTTCACTTTCATGCATTTCGATACGCAGCACCCATTCCTTGCTTTCTTCGTATTTTCTGGTCTTGCATTACAAGCATGGAAGTTTTGTGGTTTTTTCTTCGATTGTTTTCCTAAAAATCTGTAGCCTTTCATAAAGGGTAGAGGTGTTTTTTTCAGTGAAGATGTTTCATGCTTTTCATGCTCAACTAGGCTGGAAAAAGACTAGTCCAAGGTCTTATTAGCATCCCTCCTGCGAGGACAGCACGAACTCTGTTTTTGAAGCAACAAGCAAGCAGAGCATGTTCCAGCTCCCACTCATGTCTGTGGAACAGTTTCTGTTGATTAGAGCTGGCTCAGCTGCATATGCCAGGCTGCTTCTGTAGTAAGCATCAATTTCCAAAACATCCAGCTTTTGTGCGCCTCTTTGAAATGTGTGAGATGCTACTGTCCTTCGATAGGGCTGGAATATTGAAATCAGAGGGACTTGCGATCCCAAGTGACATGGACACTGTTAAAAGTGTTGCCAGTAGAGAAGTCAAACCTTGCCTCTTTGTTCAGGCCTGCCTGCGTATGCAGTCATTTTCTTAATGGATTTCAGATACACATTGGATGTGGGAATTGCTGCTGTGTTTTGAAACAGCTATATTTTCTGTCACTAACTAAAAGATTGCAATGAAAATGCACTTGGAGCTTGTAGTGCTTAAATGCTTCAGTCTGTGCTCTATATTGAGTGTAAACACTTCTGAAATCGAGAAGAATATCTGTATGAGTGTCATTATGGATCAGCTAAAAGCCTTGATTTTGTGAACATGTTTAGTTTTGTTCCTAAGAGAAGACTCCCTAATCTCTGAATGAAGATAATTAATCATGTACCTGTTTACCACATTAGAATTTTCACCAGTAATAATTTCATTATTTTTTTATGTTTATCTTTTTTTGCCTAAAACACTTTTGTAAAATTTAAAGGAAACCAGTTGTGACTCTTTTGAAAAGATGGTATTTATCTCTTTATTCCCATTATATTTTTATTCAAATATTTGACAGCATGAATTTTCTAATGAGTTTAGCAGACTAGAAACATTCAAAAAGTGCCTCAAGGCAGTGGTTTATATGATCATAATTCAAACCACATGCCTTTTCCTTAATGGAATGAGATTAAAGAATTATTTTGTTTGCATTTGGCAGTTATTGATACCAGCCACTTTTAGTACATTTCGTACAGTGACTTTCAGTCCCAGGAATCACTTTACTGCTAAGAGTAGTCTCTGATTACCTGAAAATCATCTAATTAATCATCATTAAGGGGTTGTGACGTTGTTTTTAGGCCCGGGGGAATTCTTAGGGTGTTCTCTGATGGCGTCTTCCTATCTACTCCACATATATCACTGACTCCATTTTCCAAGTTCAGCTACAGGGGAGGTATCAAAATCCATCCCTAGATGCCCAGTTCACCCAATTCCCTGGGCAGATTTTGCCATGGACCTTTCAGGTGGGTCCTGGGCTGTGTCAGCCAGCCCAGGTGTGCTGCACACGGAGGCGCTGCGACCCATTCCTGCAGCGCAGCAGCACAACAGAGTTCTGTCTCTGAATGCCCTGTTGCTGTTTCCTCACTTTTCTGCAGTGGTTGCTTTTCTGTTCCTCATTTGGCTTCTTTCTTCTCAGTCATTATTTAGTGCTGTTTTGCAGAGAAGCACATTTGCTATCTTTCAGGCCAGGTTTTTAGCTGTTCTTGGCCTTGCTGTATTTGCATGAATTCCACTCACTAAGACTGATAATCTCACTGCTTGTTAATCTTCCATTCCTGACATTCAGCAAAACCTTGAACAATTGCACATTGGCTTTTTCTGAAAGGATGGGCATGAACTTCTCGTTCTCTCTCTAGTGCTTTCTGGTTTACTGAATGGTGATTTAGATTGCTTACTTTTCTTAAACGTGACTTAAAGTCATATCATTTTGGAGAAAGAGTATTATAATTACTTGGATTACTGGAATGAGAAATACGAACAGCTGTGTTGCTTCTTGCAGTTAAAGGGTGTGCTCTGATCTGCTGGTGGACTGGAAGCAGGTTAGGCAAGTGTGTTTGCTGTGCCTTGCATACTCCTGGTACCTGTTTTTCTGCCAAGACACGCAAAAATGAAATATTTTTCAAAACCTTTGTGGTTTCCAATAATCCTTTCCTGAGATGGATTCTGAACTAGGAAGAAAGTTGGTTTGAGAAGGCGGAAGTGCAAATTTAAATTCCTTCCCTGTCTGATTCACATCTGGGCTGAATCCTTTCTCCTAAACCAAGCTGGCCTCCCCTTCACTGTCCATTGGTGCTCCAGTACAAAACTGTGCAGGGAGATATTTTGCACCCCAGTATCTTCTGAACATATTTTACAGGACTCACTCTGAGATTTTGAGATAATGCAGACATGTTTTGATACTTCATTGACTGCTGAGGAATAAAATTGTATTATAAAATTGTTTTCTTCTGCTGTGCTTCACTCCTTCTTCTTCTTGGCCCACAGAAAGTGTATTCTACAAACCAGAAAATGAAAAGCCAAATTCAGGCAACTCATTAGACTATAACAAGTTTTGATGTTTTTTCTTTTCTTTCTTCACCTTTCTTCACCTAGGGATAAACACACATCTGAACCGCAGTACCTCTGCAGTCGGCTGAACTGCAGCATAACACAACTTCCTCTCATAGTGCAGCATACCACAACTTCCTGTTGTTGTTTCCCAGCATCTGGGGGAGTCGACCCCGCTCACACTGCCCAAACTCCATCTCTTCACTGTGAAGGAACCTGGGACAGGATAGGGATGGTGATTCTGTGGAAACTTCCACTGAAATTCATCCAATGTGTTGGGCAAAATACAAAATACTGCATGAAAACTGGATGGAGGTGTGTGAGGCTGAAACAAATATCATACTGTCTGGTTCACCTTGTCTGTGGTGGGGTGACAGAGTGCAAAGGACTGAGAGCAGCCATGTGACACCTCTGGATTGACTAGACTTCTAGCTGCCTAGGCTCTCATACGATCCCCTAAAAATAGCCCCTTATGGTTCCCATCATTGTTTGTCCAGCTATTTTGATTAGCCTGTGGTCTCCAGTTTTTGCTTCGCAATTTGTAAATGGGAAATACTTACACTAGGCCAGTAACCCCACATTCTTCCAACCTTTTCTTAAATTAGATGGATTATAGCTATGTTTATAAATTACCTAATGCATTTGGCCTAGTATCTCTAAATGTCACTGGCTTCTACATAATGTTTTTAATGAGAACTAATTTTTAGATCACTCAGACTATTTACAGATATTTTTTCCCTGCATCTGATACATCACAAGTGTGCTCATTTCTTAAACTTCAGTTGAAAGACTGGTTTATTGCATGTCCTGGCACAGGCTGAACCTCTCCTGCAAATTGCAAAGTGCTGTCAGTTTTTGCTGACATATCCTGATGAGAAGGGAAAGATTTCCAAGGAAAAACAATGCTCAGAAGGCAGATAGGTACTTAGCATGTTTTTTGGCTATTTTAGATAGTGGAAACGCTTTGAAAAATGGGCCCAGGTAGAAGAGTGCTTTGCAGGTTTAATCTTTACTTGTAGGGTAATTTAGCCCTCTTCTGCTGTTTAACTTTCTCTGTAGTTAGTTTCTTTTCTGCCACATCTGTCTTCCACTCTTGGCAGAGCATTTAATAATGAAGCAGTTATACAACAGCATCTTTCTGGGGTTCTTCAGGTGTGATTACTGTATGTAAGGTGGCTGTGTTACTGATAAAACATGACTACTCCTGACTGAAATGGCAGTTTGATTTGGGGGAAATATGCAGGATGAGGTTGTGACTGACATCCTCACCAAAAGTGTCCCTGAGGCTGTGTTTTTAGAGTCCTTCTAGTCTACATTCTGTTCCCAAAAGCCAAAAGAGAGATGCTGAGCCCCAGACTGGGGCCATGGTCGGGCACTGCACAGAGTTTTAGGACGAGTGTTCTGGGCTGGAATCCAGACAAGTTGTTTCTGAGTCAGCTGAGTCTGGGTGCTATTGATGGCACAGCAGCAGGGAGAGGAGATCAGGAGATCAGAAATTCTTTTAAAAGTGCGTTTAGGATCTTATTCACAGATGGACAAAAATATGGTGGAACCAATGTCTGCCAGTGATCACAAATGCAGTCAAAGTCAAAATGTAGCTTGTTCATTGGTTTCATAAGAAATCTGATTTCAGAGAAGAAACAGCAAATTTTTCTAGGAAATAATATCTTTTACTACTTTCTGAGGGCAGGATGAAAATAATTTTGATCTTTTGTTATATTAAATACCATTTTATAAAATTATGAAAGGTGAAATTAAGGAAATATTTCTTTTTCTTGAACCCTTCTCAGAATTCTTCCAGAGCTTCCTTTTGCAGAGACTTTTTACTTTGATAGGCTTCATTCAAAGCTTCAATAAGGACAAAGAGGAAAAAAAAAGCAATGGCTTAAAAAAATTCTCTCCTTGTCAGAATTCTAGGAGTCCCTGGAATTGGGACCAATGAACTGCATCTTCTGGCAAGGCTTGAACCCTAAGGAGTAGACCTGGAGAGAGGCTGTGGATGAGTCCTGCATCTGTCTTGTTGTACAAATTCTGCATGAAGGGTGGATAAGCAGCTCTTCCAGAAAGGGGGAGAAATGGCCCCAAGGGAAGAGGCCATAGGACTGGCAATGATTCTCAGGTGCTGGGAACCCTTATGTCCTCATGTACATCTTCTCAGCTGGGTTTGTCAGGACAGAATCTGGTTCAAACCAGGATGTGTAAAGGGCTGGGCACAGACAGAGAGGAATATGACCTGTCATTTCCCCTGACAGCAGGTGCAGCACAGCTTGTGCCAGCTAGGAGGAGGTGCTCAGCAGAAAATGCACCCTTGATCTTGTTCCTCTTTGGGAGAGAAAATCCCTCTATCAATGCTTCCCTGCTTCACTGCTTTTGTTCAGCTGATATGACCCTGAGGCTGCTCTGTCCTGCTGATGTTCTACACTCACCTACACTCCTTGTCCAGTGCCCAGAGATCAAGTTATTCCACTCACTGTGATAGTAGTCAACAAATTATTCAATTTGTGGCTGCCCGGTAAGAATTGAACCTGCATTGCTCTGCTGGACAGAAAGTGCTGTAAGCAAACAACTGAAAACTCCATATAGTCCTATTGCTCTCAAGGGTTCCTATATAGACCCCTTGCTTGTTTATGTCATGAGAATTATAAAACATTTCATTTCTACAACAAAAACAGTTTGATGCTTGCGTTTTCCTAGTCCAGGGTGAAGTTTTCATTTCTGTTTATAATCAGTTCCACTTTTTGGTCTCCATGTACCAGGGACTTTTTGTGTGTGATTGGTGCATTGACCCCTTGGGGTCTGCATACTGCTTCTCTGGGATTTGCAGCTAAGGTAACAAAAGAAAAAAACTATCTCTGTCAGTAGGGCAGAACTCCATTTATTTCCCTGGAGAAAGTGTTGGGATGAGATGCAAATCAGAAAAGTCTGAAAGCTACTGCTCTTGCATAAGGCTCTCTTGTCTGAATTCTCAGCATTTCCAAGCATACGAAGTTTCAAGTGTGCATGTGAAAGATGGAGTTTATTGTGCATACAAACATACATACATTTTCCATTGACATATTTGTGCAAATTGCATACTGTTTTCATACAAGTGTAAAATTTCAGTCCAAATTGCCGTCTACAAAATTTCACTGTGATCTGTTATTGCTTTACACTCACTGAAAGAAAGCAGCAGGAATTTTTGCTTTTTAAATTTCCTGGGAGCAGGATAACAACATCTAAGTGCCACTGAGTTGTGTTTGCTGTGTGTTGTTCAGTAATTTTCCCTGGAAGTGTTTTTATTTTAATGACAGGCCATCTGATCCCAGAGTCTCATCTGAACACTGAATTAGCAAATATATATACTTACTCTCACAGTATTTGAATAAGCTTAATGCCTATCCCAAGATTTGAGTCCTTTCAAAGCTGAAGTCTGTGAACCAGATTTATCCTGATGAATAGTGTTAACCCCAGTTGCTTTCATGTGAGAGGCCTGTTTTGGATTTTCCAAGCAATCAGCCCACCTTCCTGCATTAGCAGTTACCATTTCCATAGGGATCTTTCTAGTTATGATTCAGCCTCTCAGCAGTTCACAAGTTCAGGGCTTACAGAAAGCAGGGCTATACCTGCCTCTCTTCATAGACAGCAGAGATGGGTTTATTTTTAGCATAAGTATTCCAGAAATACATTCCTCCCCTCTTTAGAAATCTGTGGGAGAGACAGACACACATACAGACAGTTTTGCCTACATTAGTGGCAGTGGGTGCCTGAAAACTTCTTTTTCCACTGTCTCTTGTAATCCCAAACATTTTTTCAGTGTGCACCAGTCCTCTCCAATGTCTCAGCCCATAGGTGCCATGACACGTGATACACCAGACCTTTGTGCATAAGTGCTCTTAGAGGTGCAGAGCATGGGGAGCTGTTGGAACTGTGTAGTTTCAGGCCAGAACTTAGCACTTAGAAGTGCCCTCATGTTTGGCAAGACCAGCATTCAGTTTGGGATGAGTTAAGAGAAACACTTGAGCACTAAAAGCCCAGACCAGGACTTTAGGAGAGTCATCTTTGCAAAATCTTCCTGCTGAATCTAAGGTGAAAAATGCAACTCTCTCAGGTCAGAAATTCAAAGCTGAAGGTTGCTTTGGAGAAGGCAGGTCATTGTCCCTCCAAGGAGGGGTAAGCCTGGGCTGCTCTTGGATTTCAAAGACAATTAGTTCATCATAAGTGTCCTGGTGCTTGGAGATTCTCAGGCAGCAGATACTGCATGGGTTTTGCCTTGCTTATGCTGTAGCAATGTAATTATCAGGTCTTTTTAACATGCAAATGACCACTGGGCTCATGTGGAGTCTTGCTCTGCCAGGAAGCAGGAGTTGGGCTGTAATCACAGGAGATCCTTCTCTTCGTTTTGCTGTCGACTGTGGTTCAGGTCCAACATGATGCTGAACCCCAGGAGAGTCCCATGACTCTAGTAAGGAGCTGTGTGCACTCAGCATGGCACAGGGTGCCATCCATTGTTCAGATCTACAGCATAAAAACGTATCTTGTTGACTTCATGGCATATTTCCCCTATTATCCAACATCCTATTGCAGTGTGCCACATGAAACCCAATGCTGGCATGTGCCTTCCAGCAGGATGGTTGATCTTGTTTGCTTTGGAAGGACAGTGAAAGAAGTCCTTACTCCAAGAACTCCAAGAACACTGGCTACATGCGTCCAGCCTTGATGATGAAATGAGCTATTTATGAAAAAGCACCCATAGGACAGTAATGTGTTACTCGTGTGCATATGTACGCAATATTTTTAGTGGTGACCCTAATAAACACTTTGCCTTCCACCTGTAGGTACAAAACTGCAGTGCTCTAAGGTTTGATTCACTGGCAGCAGTGAGCCCATGGCACAGCATTGCTTTCTGTATTAGTTATCTCTGAAGAATTACCAATGGCCAATCTGAATGTAAAAATAGCTGATGACTGTTTGTTTCATCTGTCTGTTACTCGACACCGCGTGGTTATTCCAATACGTATGTTTGCCTCTTCCCCACCATGATCTCCCTTTGGTTTCCCCTTGCCTGATAACTATTCAAATACATTTTACTAACTTCGGATTCCTTGCTCATTTCACTTCACCTGGCTGGGCAGGTCTGCGAGGGCTCAAGGGTTAGCTCCTCTACTTTTATTGTTTTATTTATTTTTCAGTCATCGTTTTTATTAAAATAACCATGTTCAGAGGAAGAGTCTGACACACATAAATAATGGGAACTGCTAATAGTAAGCAAGCTGCTCTAAAATGTGCTGGGGCTTTGACTTAAGGGAAGAAAGCACAGCCCTGCATTGTCTCTATCAGGAAGCTGGAGCACAGAAGGTAAGGGGGAAGAATGTGGGTGTTTTTAAAACAGGGAAATTGTGAAGAATGGTGGTTTCTGAATGTGTGTGCACTCAAAGATCAGTTATGTGATTGATCAGATAGGAGAAATCAAGTAACATTTAAATCTTTTCTTCAGTGATTAGAGGTAGAATGTCCTTTCATTTTGTCCAGCTTTTTTTTTTCTTAAAGAAATGCAGGATTGTTCTGAAAGTCTGTGTGTGGAAGGAGACATACACATAGATTTGTTTGCAGTGATTACTGTTTATGACATGTAATTATTTTGCAAAGGGGCATGATCTTTTTAAAAGAGCACTAAATTGATATAAAGCTTCATTTAGTTGTCTCGCACGTTGTACTGTAAACAACTTTAAGGAAATATACATTGGTTTTACTTTCCGGATGATTACTGCTTACAGATAAGCTACTCTTAAAAACTTTAGTGATTTATATAGGATTTGGAAGGCATTTATGTTTCTTGTTTTGGAACAATTAGGAATAGAATAATTTAAATATTTTATAAAAAGCAATTACCATGCTACAGAGCCTGAAAAAGTAAGATAGTTCAAATACCTATGCAGTGCTAAGAGGCCACTATAAATGACTGTGACTATGACTTGTATCCAGTTTTAATTGTTGGAAGATTTCTTAAATGGCATAAGCTTTTCTTACTCCAGTTCTTGCAGAGCTTCTTAGTCTGCTATCCCAAGGAACTGCATTTTATTAGTCTAGTTGCAGAACTCAGTAGCAAAAAAAGAACAGAAATAATTAAAATTGAGCTTGAGAAGCCAAACTGCTTATGCTTTTTTAAATGGCTTGTGAACTGGCAATCTGATTAAATCTGAATAGGGAAAAGCTTTACAGTAGCAGACCAGAGTGACTGATTCACACTGACTTTGTACAGTACCAGCTAGAGGGTTCCTCTCTAGTCCTCTGCAATTTCTGGGAGAGAGGCAGGGAGAAGGAAAAGAGAGACGAGATAAGAAGGACAAATAAGCTTTCTGGGGAGAATCAGAATCTATCACTCTCTTCCTTCACCTCTTCAAGGAACTGACTGTGTAAAAAGCAAGTGTCCTCAGTTAAATGCTTGAAGGATGAGGTCTGTGACAAATACTGAGAAGTAAACAATTCCCAGTACACTGGAGCCCCAGCTACATTTCTCCATCCTTCCATGCTTGTCATTAGGAAGGTATTTATATACACATTCTCAACTTAGTTACCAAACAGTTGTAACTCGAATGCCGCAGCTGGGTGGAGGTTTGCAGGTGTAATTGCATACATGCACTGCAAACCAAAAGCACACAGAAATTTTGCTCTGTAGCCTCTTGCTCCTACCTGCTTCTCTGAAATGCTTGTCTCACCTGTACTTGCATTACCAGAGCTGTGGAAAAGGTCCATAAAACTGTTAATTCCCTCCAAGACCAGAAACAAAGTCAACTAACCCTATGAGGCATGTTGAGAGAAAATACCAGAAAATCAGTATCAGTCTTTCTTTAGTCCAGCTGAGTTACACACAGGGAAAGTTGCTGGCAGAGGCAAATTCTGCAAGTGGTTTTTAGCTGCAGGCTTGCCTGCAGCTGGGGTGCCAGGTCACACAGAGCTTTGGCTACTCCAGGCACAGGGTGACTTCATTGCTTTTAGAGGTAACTGTGCATTGCTTGAGGTTGTGTCGCATTTTGGGATCAGCTGTCTGTGGCCCAGCTGACACGTGTGTGGGGCAAAGTCCACAGTGGGAGCTGCATGTCTTCACTCAGAGGGGAACTTTACCCTTGAGATAAGGTTGTTCCTATTCAATCAAGCCTGCATATGCTTTTGGATGGATCACTTACACATAGCTGAAGTTGTGTGTGTATATGTATATATGTAGATATATGTGCATATTATAGATGTATATTTGTTTGTGTGTTGAGCTTGGTGTGTTGTGACTATCTTGCTGCTTGCCTGCTTTTTATGGCTTTCAAGTGTGTGTGGTGGGAGACTGCCACCAAGACCCCTGTCCTTTAACAGTCTCAGAGAAATTAAGGCAGCATTGAAGCTGTAAGAGGACAACCCTTACCTAGAAGTAAGGTCTCCCTTGGGTTTCCCTGCCGAAAGATCCTCTTTGGACAGGAATAGAAAGCAGATATTTAATTATAGTTCTAGGTTTCTTTATCATCCCCCGTGCTTGCAAATAATGATATACAAGAAGGCAGTAGCTAGTAATGATTAATCTAAATCATCTGGTAACAGTCAGACCTATCTTTTTGTGAGCCAAGAAGGTCAAATAGGGATGCATCTTTATTTTCAGCCTCTCACATAGCCACATCCCATTAGTTTCAAGGATGCTTTCCCTGTTACCTACACACTGTGTCAAAGGCTGTTTTGGGGACTGTGATAAGGCTAGTGACAGTCAGGTACACGAAGGCCACTTAATTAATACTTCCACTTGCAAAAGACAGATATGAAAATCCCTGCAATTTTTGGAGAGTCTCTAAAAGAGACATTTGGCTACACCTTAACATGCAAAGTCAGCAAACAGCAGTCTCTGGCAGTTTGCAGCTACTGCAGATCCTCAGTCTCAGATGTTCCTCAGTCTATCAGTTCTACCTGGATCAGGCATTAGCTGTCATGCCTCAAAGCCAGCTTGGCTTGCCTGTCTGCTTCATTATAGACCCATTTACAATTTCGCACACTTCTGATGGCTTTTGTTCTGTTGAGATGTATTTCATGTGTCCCTGTCTCCATCCTTTGCGTATTTCAAAGCACAGGGCTCCATTGTGCTGAAATTGGAATAAGTGCCCAGGACTGCCCAGGATGCTGGTGCACAAACAACATCATACTAAGAGGGAACTGACCCCTGCAAGCTGTGTCAGGGTTTGTGCTGGGGCAGTGGGGCAGCACTCCTTATCATGATGTTGCTCACTGAGACTCTTTGTTTTGACTGATCTGCTTTGAAGTAGTGATACCAGGACTTGGTCTGCCTCTCCAAAATTGAGAAATTAGTCTTTGACCAGGCTTGTGAATTGAATGAAGCCATAGACAAGTAGCTAGAATTGCCACCTCTGTGGTGTGTGGGAGAACTGAGGAGAAAGGATGGGAGAGGAGAAGTAGCTTGTGACAGCACTAGGCTGATGGTGATGCTATTGTTTGTCTTCAGGGTTCTTCAGAGAGTCTAGGAAAGCTGACAGCACCACTGAAGTTGCTGAGGGGCTCTACCAGAGTCATCAGTCTATCTCTTGGGGAACAAGTGTGGATTCTGCTTAAAACTCTTGATGTTTCCTTTTCTGTCTTTTGCATATATCCTTTAGAGAATAATCACAAGAAACACCGTAGCATGTGCATTAACTGTGAAAGAATGAGGAATTGTCTTGGGGACACACCATTACATCATAACAATTAATCAGTCTCTGAATAGGGAGTCTGCATTTCCTGGGGCAAAACCAAAACAACTCCTGTGCACAATGGAGAGGGAGCTGGAAGCAGCTTCCATCTTGTTCAGGGTGAGGTTTTTCTCCTGGCTTTGGCTCCTCAAAAGGAGGAAAGTAGTATGACCTCCAGACATACATGGGGACATGGATAAGTGGGCTCTCCCTGCCCTCTGAGAGTCCTCCCATAGGTGTGCAGCTGTCCCATGGCCATGTTCCAGATAGTAGGCAGAAGGCAAGCCACAGCTTTTGTCCTTCAGCTGGAATGGCTCGGTTATAATCACAAATGGTTGAGGAGCAGTTTGTCATAAGAGGAGAGATGTTATGTGAAAGGATGGTTATGTGCCTGAGTCATATGCTCTGGCATGCGTGTGAGTATTACCCTCCCTTCCACACTGCTTGCTCAGGAGCGGAGCTCTTTTGGCTGCATTTGAAAGCTGTAGCAAGGTGTAAGTAAGAAATAGCTCTGTTCCTGCAACCTGAGCCAGAAAATTTTGAAAACCAAAGCTTCCACCTTCTCCCCCACCTCTGATACATGCACCTTTTTGTCTTTGGTAACATAAGGCAGGTATTTCAGTACATGGCCTGTCTCTAAATGCTGTGGAATTCAGTGGGTGAGAAAACTGCTTAGAAGTTGGAACAATTTTGAACCTAGCACGTACAAGCGTCTTGAATTCTTTTCTTAATAGGAAACAGATTCAGCAAAGTCTTTGTCCAAAGCTTGAAAATATCCAGAAGTTATAAAGAAAAAGAGCAGATGAGACTACCAGTAAAAGAATAATGCTTGTTTTCTGCAAGCCTGTTATTTCCTGAGACTGTATCCTGTGTGGTGGGTGTGGGTCAGACTCTCCTTGTCAAGAAGCTTAAATGGTTTAAGTGTGAACTTGACAGTGCTGATGGTATCAGTGTGTTGGGGCTGACAAGCAGAGGGCAGTGTAAGTGGGGGATGGTTTCAGATTCCCCAGCCTGGAAAGAGAAGTGAGGCATGGCTTGTTGCTAGCTGCAGATTTCCTTTGTAGGTCACAGAGGAGAATACACCTGCCTCCCATTTGTGTCTAACATACTTGCTGGTATCATTACAATTTTCCCATAACAGGGATTGGGACTTTCTGGTGTGCTCCTGATTACAAGGCATCCAAAACATTATATTTGTTTTCTTGTCCATATATTTTATTTCCCTTCCCCCTTTGTCATCTCCCACCTCTAGCCATTGCAATGCTGTGATACTCCACAGCTTTCCCTCTGCTGTGGGAAAATCTCCTTTCTCCCATTCAGGAAGTGAAAACTCAGAAACTTTCATCATCTAAGTCTTGCTTGAGACTGAATGGAAGGAGATGAATACCTGTCTCGTCAGCCAAAATCCTGCCAGTGCTCAGTGAGAGCGCTGTACTGTTGTAATGTCAGCTGTCACCATCAGCTAGTGAGGAAGGCTTGAGTTTTAACAATCTTAGCAAGGTTTAGGTATCAAGCACCTGAGATGAAGCAGAGATCTTTGCGTCAGTCACCTCCAAATCGGGTTGGATTTCGCTATACAATATAATGCCAAGCTACAGCACCATACTCAGTTGAAAGTGGGAGGGGGGGGGAATTGCAGAGCTTAAATACCATGAGTTATGAAGGGCAGTGGGAAGGCATGTTTTTGCCTTACCTGACAAAGGTTAAGCTCTTCTTGTGTGATTCAGAAAACATTGATTTGATTCTCTGCCCTGCCACAGATGCCCTGTTTGATCTTGGGCAAATCAGTCAGTTGAAGCTGGGCCTTAGCTGCTGATCTGTAAATGAGACACAGACCTTGCTTGCAGTGGGAGAGTTTGCAATGATAAATAGCCACGAGGTGTTCATGTACCATATTGCTGGGGAGCTGTATAAATATCTTGGTGTATAGTGACTGACCTAGTTACAGACAGTGGCCTTTTCCAGGCAGACATTTAATGCCAAGAAACGCACTGTTTGGGTTCAGTTGCTTAAATGTCACTTGTCTGTGCTGGCTTCAGGTCATGGGAGGAGCATCATCCCTTTTGCCTTGTGTTTCTCATAGACTCATGCTGTTTGTCAAGTGCTGCACCTGCCCTTGGCCTGTGTCAGTCATGTGCTCTGCGTCTCTGACTTCCCCTGTCAATTCTGCATGCTACTGGTTTTTCAAAGGCAGTGAACCAGGTGATGGAAAGGATGAACAGGAGTTGCAAGAAAGCCTCAGTCCAGATACAACCCTTTCTGAGAGACATCTCCTTCTTCCAGACTTAACAGGCCTGTTGGCAGGATGGGGCATTTGGAGGACATTGGGAAAGGCAGTCCGGAGACCAGCTGGAAATAACTGTTGGGTCTTTGCCATTGAACCAGGAAGGGAAAGGTAGAGACACTTGCTGTCTCTGTTCCTCCTATTTTTCTTCATGTGAGGTCTTCAACTTCCAGTGTTTGAAGCTTTGTGGTCTGAGCTGGAAAGGTAAGCATTTCAGCTGGGGTTGCGAGAGGTTCACCTCCTTTGAGGAAAGGATACAGCAGGATACAGAACACACAGTCATTAGCTAGGTACGTTTCTTCCTTGTGTTCACACTTCCACCAGCCTACACTGACCTTCCTTGAACTGATGACTCCCCAGTTCCAGCTCCCATGGGAATAGATGCAGTAGCTTCAGTAGAGCTCACTGGAAGAAAAAGACTTCAGCTCTTTATTTTCAGAAAAAAAAAAAGGTGGTTTGGTTAAACAAATAAAATCACAATCATATTCATTTTAATGGCATTTCCCCTAGAAAGATAATTGGAAATTTATGGGCTTTATAATTTGAAATATTTACTTAGGGAAATTTCAAAACAAGATCACACTCTCTGTTGCAGTACCAGAAGAGTATTGTTTGGCGTAGAAAATAAAATGAAAGGTTTCAGTTAACGTTAAATAGCGTACACCCTCTTTGATTTAAGGACAGTAGTAACATACTATTATAACTATTGTAGTATATATACATGTTATTTCTCATAGCCTTTTTTCACTTAAAATGGTGAAATAATCTAAAATTTTTTAAAAAGAGTTTTTAATTCTAAATGAAATTTTGAATTCCCAATTTAATTTCTCTTCAGAATCTTTATTCTATGTGAAATTTCAAAAACTATCTAAATGAGAACAACCTCCCCTAACACATACACAAACTTATTTCCAAAAGTTGATATTGTCCACAGGATGGCAGTTCAGTTTGGCAGCCAGCTCTGCTGGTGCAGTCTGGAGCTATACCATGCCTACTCCACTTTAGGTCTATGTATTCTAGTGAATATTGCAGAAAAGAGCAAAATTACTTTATCCCAAATGCACTGCTATTTTCAGTGATGGGCAGTACAGGTTAGAAAATCAGAATTGTCCAGAGGGCATGATTTGGTGGCATAGCAATGTGGTATTTGTTCCAAACCCCTTTCCTTTGCATGTGGGTCTGAATATCTCATGGGGGTGAGGTTTGGTTCTTCACAGATGTTGAATTTCACTTTACTGTGGTTACAGTTGCATATGCAGCTTCTGGATAGTGCACCAGTGTTGGCTGAGGAAGTAGATGTATTCAGTCACCAATTCTGTTCTCAGTTATTCTACTGACGTCAGTAAAATGACTCTAGATTTATACCAGTGTAACTGAGAACAGAAGTTGGCCCAAAGTCAAGAACAGTCTCTGCTCTTCTCTGGCCCAGAACAAGCCGTTCGAGACATCATTGCCAGGCCAAAGCCTCGAGGGGAATGGACCCAGTTCACTACGCTGGTTTGGTTCAGACACATGGTTTCTTCACCTTGCTTTCCAGTGCAATGATCAAAGATCTGATGCTGGAATAGCTGAGGTCACCTTGTTCTATGCTAGTCATCTCTGTCAGTGTTTGGGATTGTCATCCGAAGTTGGAGAGATCCACTTTTCCATCCTCCATCTGCTGTGGCATGTACTTGTATTCGAGTAAAGTCGTTCCCCTTTCCCCAAGCAGGAGAATTCACTTTGGTTTCCATTTATGACCACGAAGAATTGGTGAAAGTGATCTTGTTGGATGAGGGAAACAGAGGCTTGTGCTAATAGATTTAATTTTATGACCACCTCAATCTAGAAATTGCCTTTCTTGACAGTTCAGGGAAATGTGGCTTGAGCACTACTGCCTCTCTTGGAGGCAGCTCCCCTCCTTGCTGAGGGTGGTGTTGTGATCCTCCCTCAGATCCACATGTTAACTCTCTGACACCTTTTTGTTTGTTCTCCTAAATACACAATGAAGACATCAGTGCTGTGATCATTGACCAGCAGCAGCACACTCCGTAGTCATTCACATGCGGATCACTGCTGCCATGCAGAATCTTCTGGCAATATCCAAGAGACCTCACTGAGCCAGCCCACTCAGGCTAGGGAGGAGCTGCAGTCGGCTGGGAGTGCTGTCTCAGCTTGATGACACAAAGCTGAAGAGACCTGTTTCCATCCAGAGCTCTCATCTGATTATGAAGTTCTGTGTGTGCCGTGAACAAATATACACCTATGCAAAAAAGTCATCAGTTCATTAGGGATTCTCCTATTTCTCATGGTAAGGGCAATAACTATTCATTGTCATGGTAAGCCCCTGGAAACCTAAAGAAGCAGCATGTGTGGAAGTAGAGCATGCTGCTGAATAAACCTCAGCCAGCAGTCACTACAGGGCTCTGAATTTTGGGCTGGAGCTGTGGATGGATGCCATAGAGAGAGCACCCATGAAGAAACCAGCTCACAAAGATAAAAAAAAAAATCTTTCCTTCTCTTCCTGTTCTCATGGGTAATGCAGTGCTGCTGACTTCAGACTGCTATGCAACTCCCAAGGGCGCTGCCAAAATGCCACTGTGATGTCTCATGGCATAACCCTTCAGCCAAATACCAGCCCAAGGGGGTGGGGGAACCAACTGGCCCTTTATATATTGCAGCAGCAGTGATGTCATATGCTCCAGCCAAGTTTGCTGGTTTACCCAGCTCCTGTCTAGTGAAAAAAAAGGCTGACATTCAGTCTGTGCCAGGCCAGGAATAGTTTCTGTAATTTAACCTCCTCATCACAACTTGCTAGGCACTTAAGAGAGATACTGAAAAAAGCCTCCTATTTAAAAGAGGGGGGAGGTTGGTTTCTGATTAAGCTGCTTGAAATCTGTGTTCATGCAAACTTTTTCAGTAGCTCATATCAGATTATGTCTACCACTAACACCTCACACATATCTCAGCATTTCCAAGCAGTTCCAGATGCCCAGCATTGCTTTCCTCTTTCTTTAAAGTAGACTAAATTCAGACATCCTTAAATGTTTGAACTAGCTGAATCCTGACCTAAGCCTGAGTAGTGCACGTTGCTTGTTAGCTGCCATGTTTGTCTAAAAAGGTAAAGAAATGGGACTTTACCAGGTTATTAAACCAGTCAGGAACAGCTTCTTTGCCTAAGAAGTTGTTGTCATACTTATACAAGGGATAGGTACATCAGTACAGTGCTGGTATTTCCATCCAGTCCCAGTAATGATCTGCACCGTGAACACTTGGTGCAGATACAGCTTTTCCAGCTTGGGACATTACACTTCACAAGCACTCGTATTATGTCCAGGCAAGACAAGGATCATCACGAGGGTTTCAGAGACAGTGGCAGTCACTATTCTTTCCTTAATTAGTGGCACCGAGTTTTTTTGTAACAGTGACTCCATCTAGGAAAATAATTGCTGAGATTACATCATGATCTCCATGTTTATAGTTACTCTACTCACTTTTCAGCAAAAGTTCTCAGTTTACAAGGGACAATATATTTCTCCAGACCTCCGTCCATGAGATCTGAAAGCCAAGATTCCTCCTAGTTCAGGCACCACCACCACTAAGTACTGATAAACATTGTGCTACTGGAATGTAGTCAGCAGCCCTGTTAATGAGTGAGACAGAACTTTATCACCATCTCCCATGTCTGTGTTGGCTTTGCACAGTTAAGAGTACCACAGAAGCAGTAAAACTGTAATTTAACCTCTGAGCAAAGAGAGAACCGACTAGACATCTCTGGAGTGAAGATAGCCTTTTACATCTGGCTGCAACCAGATGTAGCACTGTTGGTTGGTTGTTGGTTTTTTCATTAGTTTTACTTTTTTTTACCCAAACATCTTAGACAACAAAAAGCTGTGATTAGTAAAGGCTTATCCTTAAACACACTGATAACTGCAATTCCTCAGCAAGGTGCAGGAGACATTTACAGTGGGTGAGCCCTTGTTGCCACTTTTGCCAGTAGGTTTTGAATATCACGAGCTGACTCAAAAGTTTCCTTAGAGAATACTCTGCTATCTGCATTACCCCAGGGCCAGACAGTTCTCCTTGCAGGAAATTGATATATTCTTGCAAAGATTAAGCAAACTGGCCTGAACCTTGGGGGTTTCCACAGAAGAAGAATGGCAGCAATTCATGTTCACGATGACTGAGCTTTCCTTTAGCACTTCCTGACTCTGTTTCATGCATGGAAGCAAAAGGATGTTTTGTTTACTGCCACTTACCTTGCCAGCTGTCCACCTGTCATCTCCTTTACCACAGGGACAGTGAAAACCCTGGACTTTCAAACCTCAGCTGCGTTAGTTCCAGGTGGACCAGATTGATGTCTGTATTTGTTGACAGTAGAAAGTCATATACAGGTGGAGTGGGGGCGTATATTTTCCTCTGAGTCCCTCTGAAAGGGTAGCACAGCAGGGAAGAATTATTCTCTTTAGCCTGGAGTCATCACCCAGCCTTTGCAAAGGGCTGAGTGCCAGGAAATCTTTGCTCACTCAGCTGCCAGTCCCTGCTGGGGCTACTAGAGTGTGCTGGAGATTGTGACAGTTGTTTGCTAGGAACCTGACTGCACTCCACAAGCTATCAAACCCACCAGGTATTTGATTATTGTCACTCTGGGATGGACAGCTGTCTCTTCTTGTAAGAAATCCTGTAAATCAGCCCTAAAATGGTTGTAAAATGGGAACAAACAAATGAACAAAACAATCCTCAGATTATACAAACAAATATCTTTGTTTTCAAATTGCAGAGTTCACTTAGGATCAAAAAAATGCTGAAGGTCAGAAACATCCTGGGGCACTACTTCTGCCAAATCTACATCACTGGACTATTTCTAACTCCTCACTAAAGATGGTCAGAAAAGAAGCCAAATACAAGTATGAGAGTGAGTTCTAAAATCAAGAAGCAAAATTATAAAGCAGGTATGTACCTGTATTTCTCATTTATATAACAGTTAAGAATCAAAACCAGGAGCAGGATGGCCTTTGTCTTCTCTTTTTTCCTGCTGCATTATACACAAAGATGTATGTCTGTGAGGGGAGTGAAACTCATGTTTGAAAAATCTTTGTACAAAGTAAGATGGAGAAGCTCTGTTAGGCTTATTTTATTTCTGGTGTAAGTCTATTGTAGCTATGCACAAGTCATTGGAATTGCATGGGTGGAAGGACAGGGTCTAAATTCACTATGATACTTGGAGTCTAAGAATAAGTTGGCTGAAATTCTTTTGAAGAGAAAAGGAAGGAGAGGAGTTTTTTCATTTGAAGAAACAACTGAGCCAGAGTAATTCAGGTGATTAAACTCAGTTCCTCTTACTTTTCATACTTTGACAAGTACTGAGTCATCATAGAAAAAAAACAGGTCCTTTCAAGCGTCTCACTGAGATGGACCAAAGTGGAATCACAGATGTGGACACCTGGAGAGGCTGAAATCTAGATCCGAATTTCATTGCTCAGTTCTACAAGCTGAGTCAGTGGATCCAAGCTTGAGATAGGGATATCTTCCACTTGAATAGAAGCTGCTGTAGATGTGAACGGTGGTGTTTCAGCTCATCACAAGTTCGTAATGCCATTGTAGGGGGAAATGGAGATACAGACCAGACTTTAGTTGAAGAGTTTTAGCCAGTTCTGGAGTATGCTTTTACACTGAGTCTTCCAGCAGTTTAGTCAAAACTCTGCTTAAGTCCTCAAATGTGAGAATAATAATCTAAAGAGTTTACAGAGAAACTGTGAAGAGTTTTAGTGTAGAGATTTCAAGTACAGCCGAGGGGTCTATTTTTCTTTTACCTGTTCAATGCAAAGATTTCCCCATCCTGTATTCAGACAGGAGGTAGACAAAAACCTCAGTGCTGTGGGCCCTGGCTGTGTATCATAATCAGGGATTAATGGAAGTCTGTGGGTTCTTATAATTGTGTTGAATGGGTTACCTTTAGCTCTCAGCAGTTCTGGAACTGAAACCAAATGTTCCCTGAGCTACTTTGGTGGGTCTGCTACAGTCCCCGAGGCACTCCTGCCTTCTGCTGGCTAAGCTGATGTTAGCAGCCTCTTCAGCTCCAACAGACCAACACACCCCAAACGTATCCTGCTATGGGTGGCTACATTGTACCCCAGCACTATTTGTTTGGAACATGCACAGTAATCCTTTCTACCTGTAGAGCCATTCTACTTTCTCAGACAAGGGTTGTATTCATGGCAATTGTCATGACAAAGCTGTGACAATTAAGTTTTATCAACTTTTCTTTCATTTTGGACTTAGTGTGCAATCGTGTACTCAGTGACATGTTTCTTAAAGTAATTTTTGTTACTAATTCTTCCTGGCCAGCAATGGCTAACCTTCTCTTCTAAATGGATGCACAGCACTAGGAAGTGTTTATGGTTGGATGTATGGAAAGGGAAGTACTTGAAATTTGTCTCTTATGTCCTTGTTTAAGAGCCCAAGTAAAGAATATGAGATGAAAACACTTTTTTTAATGGCTCTTTCCAGAAATTAAACTATCTACCATGAGCTACTTGAATTGACCAAAATAACAGTGATTTTTCGTGTTGTTCATTGTGTTGCTCGCATCGCAAAATTAGTCAGTGACTGGTATATCTGGAAAATGCTCTCTGTCAAGTAGTGTTAATATAGAAAAATGATAATTTATAATTTTTGGCTTTTCAGAGAAGAAAGTTTCCTTCCGCTATTCTGTGAGATGAGTCAATGTGCAGCAGCACCATCTGGAAGAATGGCTTTGTGCTTGTGAATTGCAAACAGCTGGGTCTGCCTCACAAAGTCATCTGCCTATTCAACACCTGAAACTAATCCTTTGGATAATTCACCCATGACTCTCATGAACAATGCAGGGAAATAAGAAACATACAGAAGGACACAGTGATTCCTCAAGTATTGGGAGTCTCCTGGATGACACAGACAGAGAGGTGAGCAGCCTCACAGATCGGGCTTTCAAAAGTTTGTGTGTGGCAGAACTCGAAGACCCTTACAATGAACCAGAACTTTCCATTTCACCCGACTTCGCCCTCCAGTTGTCTGCTAAAATTCACTCAGGGACGTTAAACCATGACATCAAGAAAAGCAATGTCTGTGACAAGCTAACAGCAAGAAAGAATGAACATACAATATGGGCTTCCACATTCCAGCAGTTACCAAAGTGTGCTTCAGAGGAGAAAAGGATTGCTAAAAACAACACTTTTGCCATGGAAAGGAGATTGAATTTGCCAGTCCCTGGTCCAAGGAACAATAAGCATGTTTCAAAAGTGTCTTCATTGATTAAGACATTTGATAAGACTGCAGACCAAGGGTCAGGAAGTTCTCTGATAGCAAATAAGCAGCCCATTAAGAATAGCTTTCAAAAATATAAAATAAATCATGGCAATGATATTGCTTGCTGTGATGATACAGACATTTTAAGCAACCACAAGGAACTTTCTGAATTTTCTGAGGCTAGTCAAGGTAGCCACTGTCTCAGTGGCAAACATGAGCCACGGAGAGGACCTAATAAAGTAGACCTGAGTTATGGAGACTCTGATGGTTATTATCCTGTGCTGATTGAGATGTCAAAAGTAGCCAAGTCAAATTTTTCCCATTCTTCTAAAAAGGCTTTAAAAAACAGAAACTTTAAAGTTAATGAGCCAGCAAAAAAAGGTAATTTTCTTCACAGTGAGAATAGTGCTTTTGAGTCATGGAATGTTCATCATAAAAAATTGACAGAAAAGGAGGAATTTGTTGACATAAAAATGAAAAAGGAAGGTCTTGCATACCCAGAAGAATCACCATTTGTTAAAGGATCCCACACACGTGAACATAATTTGTCACATGTCATGACCACTGTTGCTAAGAAGAAAGAGAAAGATTTTCAGATGAAGCCAACTCCACCAGAAGCTGCTTTCCCTCTCCCAGTTGTACCTCAGGGTCCCCTCCCTTCAGAAACCAAATTTCCTGCTGCTTTCCCTCCTACACCTCCCCCTAGGAACCATGTACACCAGGGTCCCCCGCGGCCACCCCCTGCCCCACCGGCACTTCCTCTCCCAGCTGCCACCCGGCCCAGCCATCCCTCAACACCCCCTAGCCCTGAAGCCCCTCCTGTGCCACCACCCCCAGTGCCAGCTCGACTTTCTCCCACTGCCTTGTCCCAAGCCTCTGTGTCACCCCAGTCTGTGTCCTATAGGATGGTTTCACCCTCACTCATGTTCGAGATACCCAGTCCACCTCCACCGAAACCCCAGGCCACCTTAACTGAAGAGGAATCCCTCAGCCCACAACTGGGCAATACCTGCCCACCATGGAGGAGACAGAGGGCTACAGAAAGGGCAGCAAGGAAGAGACAGGCTGCAAAGGAGGAGGTCACAGACAGCCACAAGACCTCATTGTCTGAAAAAGCAAGTGGTGCTGACCCTCGTCTGGACGTGACTCCTCTGGCTAAACAGGCAAACTCTCCTGGATCGAGCAGTCCCTCTTTCAACATCACCGAACTCCTAACACCTGTCATACCACCAAAACAGGAGGTGGAAACTGTTGAAAGTGAACTGATTCCACTGACACCTCCTCCCACAGAGAGCACGGCCTCAAGAGACCATGAGGAGAGCACCTTAGACGATTACAAGTCTTGGGATAATTACAGGTTGACAGCATCAAGTCTGTTATTCAACTTAAAGGATGTGCGCAAACGTGTTAAAAGCATTTATACGCCTTCTCCTCTGTTAAGGGCCTTGGAGGAGAAAAATAAAACAAGGGAAAATATGCAGGAGACTACAAAAATGAATGCCTCATTCTTGACTTTGCATGACAAAAGTGAGAAAAATATTACAGAGAAAGATGAATTGAGTGATATAGCTTCTGTATTGTCTAGCAGTGTTCATGAAAAGGACAGCAAAACTGATTTAACTGGACACTTCACAGACAGCTACCTAACTTTGAGTTCACCTCAGACAACAGAAGACCTTCCATTTTACCAAACTGGAGACAGCATGCAGCAAGACAATTCAAAACACCAAGATCTGGTTAAAAACACAAAGGATAATGAAAATTTCCCCTCATTCAGACATGCATCAAATGAACCTGATTTAGGAAAACATCAGCAGTATCCAGCACAGAGACCATTCAGTAGAGACAATGTAGATAAAAAGGCTGGGCAGCCCATGCAAAATCACAGTGTGCAGGGTGAGGAAAATGAAAGACAAGTTGCTATTCAGAATGAAAATTTTGCCTTCAAAACACTTCTAAACCAACTCTCGCCAGAAGATGAACCTTACAGTGGCAGCCAAACCAACGTTGTGGTACCTGGCCATGAAGCACGAGGCAAAAGAAGCACTAGTTCTTCAGAGCAATCCTTCGTCTCCACAGTGGAGCAGCCACTTCAGGAAGAGCCATTTCTGCCTGTGCCCCTCATACAGCAGACGTGCCTCCAAGAAAGCCAGAGGACTGACAGTGAAATGGGTTCAGGAAGTAAGAAAAGACACAAGGAGAGCGGGAAAGAGGTTGGGGAAGATGAACTGCAATATTATGCTTGTATCAGCCCTGGTACTGGTGCAGCGGAGAGGAGCGAGGGAAGTGTTACTGGGAATGAACAGAGGAGCTTGGCAAAAGAGGAACTAGGGAGAGAGAAAAGGGAAGAGGCCAACAGCACAAATTCTGCATCTGACGGTATAAGAGACGTGTCCATCCACAAATCTGAGGAACCACAAACACCATCATCTTCAAGCTCAACCAAACCCAGCCTATTTATGATTAAAGATAACACATTCAGGTCGCCTCAGGTAATAAGGGCTGTCAAGCTGCCCCTGCTCCGATCATTTTCCCTGGATGATACAGTGAGCAGCAGTTACAAGGAAATGGAACGTAAGTTTATGTCCCCAGCAGTTTACAACAAGCGGCACCGAAACATGTTGCATGCCCAGGAGGTTGGCTGGTGGGCATCGAGACACAGAGGGCAGCAGAACGTGGGAGATGGAGCAACTGACAGAGAAAAAGAAGCCAGTGAGCCTGGATCTACTTCAGTAACCCTGGATCCCAGTCTTCTGGAAGAAACAGAGAGCTTTTCATTTGGAAAACTGACGGAAGATGAAAAGACTTGTGTGTTGTTAAATAAATTCGGGAAAATGAATGAGGAAAGTGTCTGTAGAAGTAAAAAGAAGCCTACAAAGGCAAGACACAGCTTAGCACAGCCAATTATAGGTCTGGAAAATGACCGAGCACGAAACAATCCCAGCTATCCTGCAGAAAGAAAGACCAATTACTTTAAGAATCATCATTTATCTAACCGCAAAGGGGGCTCTTGTGCAAAAAAAATAATCACTAGGGAGACAATTTCCCCTGTGACTGGCTCCATATTAGAGGACCACACATGTTCTTCTGTATCCAATGACACTTTAGAGGACATCCTACATACAGAAGGTGCACCAGTTTTGTTAGACAATCTTTCATGCTCTGCTGTTACAAGCCCCAGGTCAGGAAGCACGATGCACTCTCTTGCTGCCAGTTCATTGTCAGATAAACCAACTATTTCTGGCCTTAGAGAGACAGAGGGTTTTACAAATCCTGCTTTGTTGAACGTGGCACTAGAGAGGCAAGCTTATATGCCTGCAGAAGAGATAATGGATTCAGCACAGAGGAATCTACTTTCTGATGTTGCAGGGGAAGCTGGGAGACTGGACCCCAGAGGGCTTGGTGGGAGACCAGCAGGCAAGCCACCCACTGTGCCACCAAAAACAGAAAAGGCTCTGCGTCGGGCTAAAAAGCTGGCAAACAAGAGGAAAAAAGTGCAAGAACAGCAGAAAAACCATCAGACTGAGCACACAGATGCTGTAGGGAGAAAGCCTACTCATTCTGGAGAGACAACAGTATCTGCTTCATCCTTAGGATATTCTCCCCTTCATCCTCCCCTTCACTCAACTTTTACTCCCACAGAAACCAGTACTGGGAAATCTAGACTTGCACCAGCAGCAAGCTCTTCATCCTCTTCAACCCAGCGGAAACTCCTCCAAGACCCTGACTCTGGTCAGTACTATGTAGTTGATTTACCAGCTGAAGTTAATCTAAAGACATTTTATGACCCAGAAACTGGCAAATATGTTCAAGTCTCGGTCCCTTGCTTGGAACAGAACTTACACCAGTCCACCTCTTCAGAAATTAAGAATTCTCTCTATGCCTCCTACCCTAGAGTGCTGCCTTTACCAGCCTCATCGGTAGCAGTGCTGAAATCACCTTCTCAACTCTCTGAACCTGCCTGGTCAGTGCCTGCTGGACCAGAACCAGCTGAACTACCTGAAGATGGCCAGCAGGACTACAGATACATTGAATCTGTGGATACTCAACCATATACTGAACCAGCCTCCTACTCCTACTGTCAAGATGCTGGAGAAGCTCAAGTTCACTTAGGAAAGGATGTGAGCTCAACCCAAAACACTGGCATTGTCACCCTCACCAATTTAGATGATTTTGCTGCTGAAGGAGTTTCTTGAAAACTGAAGTAACAAAACATGCCAGCTAGTGTTTTTAAGAACTGTTTGGACAGACACATGCACACAAAAGCACATGCAGATTTGATGTTTGTACAACACTTTGTCTGAATCTCATTGTGGTTTGGGTGGGAAAGAAAATGAAGGCTATTCATGTTGAAAGATGCAAGGTAATGACTACTCTGAAGAAAAGAGAAATTGAGTAAGCACCAAATTATCAGTGAGACAAAGGGGCAATGCCAGCTAGACAAATACATTTGACAATGTGAAGCCACTGCTTGCTGCTGCTGCTGCTTTGCCATTAAGAAGGCTGGGATAGCCAAAGCAAGTGTCCTATTGCCCAGATGTGTTGCATGATACAAGACACAAAATAAAACCTAAGAGACCATCCTGTGCATCCTATGAGACCTGGAACTGATGCTGCATCTAATGAACTTTCCTCACTCACTGCCTTTGAACTATATTGACAGGTAGAAAGTATGTGGCTACAAATATGCCATATATGCAAGATTAATTTTTTGCACATGTTGATTGCCCCGATGTCATTGACAAAGAGATTGTATACTGGATGCACGATAAAACAGCCATGTCAAGAAAAAAAAAACCCTTTTAAACAACCAGAATACAGTTGCAGCTGCTCTAGACTTTTCATATACTTTTGCAGTGCCCACTAACATGCTGCTGAATTCTTTATATGTCTTGATAATATCCAGATAGGTTCCCCCAGAATCAGGGTTTATTATAATGGAACTTAAAACTTCAGGTTATCTTGATACTTGTCCTGAAATATTTTGGTGAGGTGCAAGGTTGGATGAAATCCCACAACAGTATTTAATAATTTGTTAGGACAAGAAGTTCTTTGCAATTGTAATTGAAATGTGTTTTGTTTTGTTTTCAGGCTGCCACTGAAACATGGAACTAACTTTTAAAACCTGAAAAATGTACCTAAGTTTGATCTTGTGAATTCTGTGATTTAATACAAACAAACAAACAAAATATTCAGAACGTCCAAAGTATTAATTTCTAGAAAAGTGCTTCTTTGAATTATCACTTTTCTTTGAAAGATCTGTATGAAAATATCACTCATCCTTGCATAAGATCTTTTTTATCATCATAGATAATAAGGGAACCTAGGTGAAAAGATGGAAAAATGGAATGTATTGTGCCTGCTTGTAAATATCTATATTTGGAGTATTGGCTTGGTTTTCTCTGTCTCATTTTCATACTGTTTTCTCCAGTTACAACTGAAGTGCAGAAGCTCTAAGGAGGAATTTTGCCAGTAACTTTCAGCCTGATTCACATCTTAGGCAATTTTTACAGGATTTTTTTCAGTGAAGCAGCTCTTGACTTCCTGAAAAGAAAGGGATGAATCAGGCCTTTTGTTAATGAATACAATGTGGAAACAGGACACAGGCACTGCTCCACTCTCCCAGTGTTAATATTTATGACAGAGTTTTTCTTCAGTAAATCTCCAAGGACTGAAGCCTCTCTTGGGACACAGACCACACTTTGTGGTTTTTCTCCTTCCTTAACCTGGATTCAGCTCTCAGCCTTCCTCCATCCCTGACAAGAGCCATATGTTCACAACCTGTCCTGGTCCCACCAGACACTTCCTTTCATCAGTGCCACTTAGTAAAACATTTCTCTTAGATAAGCACTGAGGGCATCACTTCATTGATTACAGTGGGTTTTGGATTTAGCCTTTAATGACTTTCTAAGGTTCATTTCACCTGTTATGCATTTTGTGATTTGGTAGGTTTGGTTGCAGCAGAGGTGTGGAGTGGAAATGAAGAAGCTTGTACTGGTATGGTTTGGGTTTTAAGCATATTTAGCCAAGTGCCCATATTTGAATAAAAATTTATTGTTCAATTTTCCCTGGAAAGTTTTCAACACCTGGCTGAATAAAGCCCTGAACAACCTGGGCTATCCTCAGAGCTGACCCTCCTTGAGCAGGAGGTTCACTCAGAGACCTCCTGAGATCTTTTGCAGCCTGAATTATCCTGTGATTCTGTTCTGAAAACATTAAAATTTAAACAAACTTTGACTTGGAACTCAGCAAATGCAGTCTCCCCTGAGAAAGGGCTCATTTTGAAAGAATTTTTTAAAAAAAACCCCTGAAAATCAAGAGTGTTTCAGGAACAAGAATTCATTTTCAAGTTATTAAATTAAGGGAAGTGGCTCTTACTATAAATATTTTTTTTAGTCACAAATATTTTGTAAACTGATGGTGCTATTCATGTTGCACTTCTCTGTTGCTGTCACTCTATACAGCATAACATCTATCCAGTATAGAGCAGCACCTCATCTACACGTTAAAATATAGATAAATAGATCCATTAGAGTTTTCCATTGTGCATTTAGACAAAACCTATGAAATCTTAAAGCCTATCAGAGTGCACAAGCTTTTTTTTTTTTCCTCTGTGTGTGTGATATTACAAATTTTAATGCCCTCAGCGGCCACAAGTTAAGAAGTAGGCTCTCAGAGGACAGGATAAAAGCTTCCTTTCCAAGGGAAGACTATGGATACAAAGTATCTGTGCACAGATTTAAAAATGAATGGTAATTTGATGACAAAAATGTATAAGTGTATTAAAAAAGGTCCTTTTTACTTCTTTAACTGTCATTTGTTTCATAGATATGCACCCTTCTGCACCCTTTTATCAAGGGTCTCCTTAAACTCTTATTGTGGAGAATGGGATGCTCCATTATACTGCTTCCAGGTATGTGAGGAAAGCAGGGTGTATTTTTCACTCTGATGTTAAGGTGAACTGAAAGATTGGCATCTAAAGAGGAGCCAGTCCTAACTTTGATACCAAATACATTTCAAGTAGGACTTCATTTCCATCAGCCCTTTCTGCTTGCTTCAGGAGCTGCATTTACAGTGGACTGTGTCTCTGAACAGGCCTCGGGGTGGGGGGGTTGACCTGGAGAATTTGTAGCTAAATTGGTGTAGCAAGGTGAGGGTCTTCTCCAAGGTAGCAAGTGACAGCACCTGAGGAAATTACTTGAAGTTGCTCCATGGAGGTTTAGATTAGACATTAGGAAATGTTTCTTCACTGTAAGGGTGCTCAGTCACTGGAATAAGCTGCCCCGGGAAGCAGTGGAACCACCATCCTTGGAAGTGTTTGAAAGGCATGGTGAACACTTGGTGCTAAGTTAACTGTTGGTCGCAATTATTTTAGAGGTCTTTTCCAACCTTAGTGATTCTATGATTCCATGAAATTAAACAAGCTGGGGAGTTTTGAGTATAGGTAAGAAAGTGGTTCTTGTCTTGTATCCAAAGATTTCCTCACTTTGCCACCGGGAGTGAATGATATTAGAAAAGTGGTGCTCTGGGTCCCAGCCTGGTATTGAGCAGGAGCCCATCAGCAAACCTGTGTCTGGCCTAGACCATGCTGCTGGCCAACTTCTTGCTAGGCTGTGGGAGTGTGTGTGTACAAACACACGCATGCACCTTAGTGAACAACCCCATATATGTATGTAATATACCTGTAAAACTGTCATTTGCGTATCAGTATAAAGCAGCAGTAATGCCTGTGATGGTGAACACAAAATGTTTGTGTGTTAAAAGGAAAACAAATTATACCTTTTCAAATAACAAATATTTTTCTTTCCTTGCTCAATTCTGTTTGTGTTTGTTGGAGGGATGTTTTCCATTGCTGCTATGGGAGACAAGGCTGGAAGAGGTCGGTACTATGCAAAATGAGAGCTGTAAATTGACCCTTTTCTTTGGGGGAGGGGTGCTATGGGAAACGTGCAATAGTCATGAAAGCAGTTGTAAGAAAGCTCTCTTTTGTGACAGTGACATTAAGCTGTAGGTTTAAGAGGTGTTGAGGCAAACCAAGCTAAATTCTGCCTTGCCAGTGGTTAGGACTAAAGAACTCGGCAGGTTCTTGGCATGCATGGTAGCACAGCAGGCTGAAGGGAACAGGGGCTGTTGTTTTCACTGTTTCCTTCTCCTGCACATGGCCTTTGTGCATGCTGCATTTCTTGGTGTCCCGAGGGTCCTTTACAGTGGTGATTCTTCCTTGGCAGGTGTGACTGAGGCCAAACCTGACTTACCTAGTCTTGGGTTCTAGGGCCAGAACTGCCTCCCTCTGAAACTCCTTCTCCTTGTGGGGTGATTGCAATGCCAACAGCCCAGTTGTCACATGGCAGACTTGGACTGCCATCCCACAGCCATGGCTCTGTCCCAAGGGCTTGAATTTCCTCGTGGAAAATTCTGGATTTGTTTTAGAGAGTTCAGTTTGATTGAAATGGCCTATGTGCATGGATTTTTGTCAACTCTTCCTTGGGTGTCCAGTGCCTTCCTAAGTCATCTGTCCAAGAAGATACATGTCATCAGCACGTTCCATCACTGCAACTGTATTTGCAAATAAGTAATTATTTATTAATTAATAAACAAAATAAATGGGACTTGTTTTATAATACTGGAATGACTTCTAGCCAGCTTTTTCATTATAATTATGTGTCATTGTAATTTTATCTCGTTATGCTGGCAGAAAAATTTGAGAACAAGGAAGTGTGTGTGTGTGTGTGTGTGTGTGTGTGTGTGTGTGTGTGGTATACAATTAAAAAATCTAGGAGATGATTGAATGCAGGGCCTCATCCCCCTTCCTCCCTTTCCTAAAGAGACGGGGTAGGAGGCTGGGCAGAAACGCCTTTGGCCCACAACTCCTGTGATCATTCCCACCCCTCTCTGTTATGTGATGGCAGTGGTCTGTCTGGCCAGAGGACTTTGGGGATACAGTGCCAGCACCCAGTCCAAAAGCACTGGGAGATGATCATCTTCTTGCCACCACCCAGAGGACATCAGGGCTTTTGTATTCCCTCTGTCCCATCCACCTGGGGGAAGATACCAGGTGTGTAACTTGTATTTTTTCAAATTTCTACTAATTTTCTCTTATTGTGTGTTGTGTTATGAAACACAGTGGAGACTCTTCTCAGAGTGATTTTGCCTCAGTCCTTGTCCAGACTGGCAATTTTGTTAAGGTTTGCTCTGCTTTGATCCCTGAGTATCCAAGCAGTCCTTGCTGACACTGAAAGTGCTACTGTGATGTGAATATAACAGACCATAAAGAGAATAGTTGGCTGGTTATGTTTTTACCAGAAATACATTGACAGGTTTGCATATCTGTATTTGGGGGATACACTCTGTTTCATTTCTGAGTAAATAAAAAACTCCAAGTTTGATCTCCTCTCTCACTGAAAAGCAGCATCAGAAGCTGGTGATATTGCACATGATGGGTTACATAGGCTCTAGTGAATACATATAAATGTGTAATTTGGAGCAACTGGTGTACATTAGTCATTTTTATTAAAGAAACTCTGCTTCAGAGCCTTATAGGAGATAAAGAACATGGAACACTTGAGTAAATTGCACTTCAATGTGTTTGGGGTTTTTTTGTGAAATCCTCATTATAACAACAGAGGTCAATGATTAATTTATTTTGTCTTTAGGATGATTATTCTGGTCTTATGATGATCTCACATTTACTACTGTCCCCTGATACTAAATATAATATTGTAATTATGGGGTTTAAATGGATAGGGAATGGCTGAAAATGACCTGTGGTCTTCCCTTGCTTCTTTTTGATATTCTCGAAGTTTTCATGATGTTGATTTCTCACATTAGATAGTCAGATCTTTGGTACTATATGGCCAATTAGAGACTTGCTTCTAATATGCTATTGAACATACTTAGAAAGGAGCATTCCAGCAGTGCAGAAGAGAAATCATTTATGTCCCAATTGACTAAAGCTCTGTATTTTTATTAAAGCAGATTTAACTCAAGCCTTGGGGAAAGCAGCTTGCGGTGGTAAAAGATAAGCACTTTCCTGTGTCCAAGTCCATATTGAATAAATTGAGCCCTGGGGTACTTTGAAAGAAGGAGAGAGGGAAGACTGTGAGAAGCAGGGACAATCTTTGAAATCCTTCTAGCAATGGAAAGAGGTGGGACTCCAGCAAAAAGTAAAAGATGTTCAAAGCTGGAGCTGCACTTTGAAAAGCCAGGGCTTGTCAAAGGCAAGCTGCCTGACTGGCTGACTCTTCCCTGTGCTGACTTGGACTCCCTTGTCATGGAGCTCCCCAGTGTGTTCACAGTCCTGCCTGCTGGCATTCAGAGCCTCATCTTATCACAACTGTCCCTTTGCTTGCTTAAAGCTGGCACAGGGAATGGCAGTATTCAGAGCACACAAAAATGGAATTATTGCTGTGCCAGCATTGTCAGTGTTGTCACCAACATGAAGCATTTCAGGTGAGTTAAAATGGCCTTCAGGACCATCCTTACATCAACAGGGCAGAGATGACAGGCTCTGAGATAAACATTGATCCTTCTTTCTATTCCTAGTGCTGATAAGCTGCAGGGGATGAGAACTGGATCTGGCCCAAGAGAAGCTCTCTTTGATTGCTCTGAGATTCCTGAAAGTCTGTTGGCAAAATCTGTTTCTGCTGGTGGGCACTGACTGCCTGGAACAGGTGCCCTGAGACTGCATCTCTTCCCAAGGAATGTGGGTGAAAATATCCCAGCATTATTCCATGCCAAAACTGTGTTATTTGAAATTTCCAGAAGGAAAAGTTAGAAAAAGAACGAAAGGAGAATTTCCTATCACTTTATACTAAGACAATATTATTGTCGATAGTGCACCCATACGTGGATGTTTACCTGTGTAGAGATGTATCTAGGTATGTCTACATGTTTATATTAACTTTTAGATATAGTATTCATGTTCTTCTGAAGTGTTTGGACATGGTCTAAACAGTGCCCTCAGCTGTCCTTTCCAACTCCCACTTGTCTGTGCACATGTCCTATTACTAGCAGCTCCCCCAAGGGAGCTCCATTTTCCCTTGGGGTTCCCATGTTCCACTACCCCAGGGAGATGAATGTTTGCTTCTCTCCACATCCTTACCAGGACTAGGGTTGTACCTGGGATGCCCCCACACCTCCATCTCTCTGCTGGAGGCGGGGTGGTCACCCACACATTGTCTCCTCTTGCTAAAGGTGGTGCAGGTTGTGAGTCCTGGGCAGTCCCCCAGGCTGGGCCAGGTGGAACTGTAAAGGGGAATGGAGATGCCCCTTTGCTTACTATGTCCCCTTCCTGAACCCCCTGCATTATCAGCCCGAGACACAAACACTCCTCCTGGCAACGGGATCAGCCCCAGCCGTTCAACCCAGCAGCAGAACTGGCCCTAGCACTGATCCTGCTGCCATAAACTCCTCTCCTTAGCAACCAGATGAGCCCTAACATAAACCAAGCAGGATCAAATACCAGCTGGAGTACTGGACCAAAAACCTACTGACACAGCCAAGTCACATGACTGCACCTTAGCAGGAATTTTCCAATAAAACAGCTTCTTTGCTGGAAAAGACACTGGTTTGACAACACTGAAATTGCTCGTAAAAAACCTACACATTTGGAGTGTTAATTTTTTTTCATCTGCTGTCTTCTCCGATGGGAAATTTGCTCAAAAATTATTGAGAAGTCCTTGTTTTCTTACCTGGATGTCTAAGTAAACAGTCCTGGACCTTTTCTTTTGGATTGAAACTCCTTTTTAAATAAATCATTAATTTAAAAACATGTATTATGAATTTGAAGATAAAGGAAAGGGTTTCAAATATCACAAAGTGGGTTTTTTTTGTTTATTTCTTTGTAGTTTGTTGAGCTGAATATTGTTTTGACTTTTTTTCCCCCAGTGTTTGGGGGGGTTGGTTGGTTTATTGTTTGTTTTGCTGTTGGTGGTGGTTTAGGGTTTTTTTGTCCATTTTGGAATGAAGAAATGATGTTACTGTCACCAAAATGGCTATGTGAGGGGAACGGTTTCTGATGCAGTCACAGACAAGTGCTCCCAGCAGCGGCTGTCACGATGAGCCACAGTGGAGCTCCCTCTTGTGCTGGACTGTCCGTGGCTCTGGGTACAGCTGCCATGTGACCAGCTCCACGCTGGCAATCTTCTATTAACACTGCAGGGGGGCTATTCCCGCTGCTGACTAACTGTGTTTTCCAGTGCTGGAGGAACCTGCTTGTAGATTTATATCCTTGTGGGCATCCGAGACATGTTTAATGGTGTGCAATATCTGCATCCCTGGGGTATACTGAGAGGTTATCTGATCAGGCTCAGCAGGACACCAACCACGTGGTTTACACTTGTCAATTTTTACACTGCTCATCTGAAAACCCCAAACAACAGCCTGGTCCTTGGAAAGCTTCCAGTGACATTCATGCTGCGTGAGTGGCACTAATGTAAGGGCAATGGTACATCCACGCTGCACTTGAAGCGCTCCTTCAGCAGGTGAATACCCTTCATCCTGTAAATAAAGATGAGCTGGGGGTAAAACAAAGGTTTTATACGTGTGGCCTCATCTGTACTATGGGCATTTTCTGGAACAACATTGTCAGCCACAGTCACATATGCCTGATCGGGCTGAGCAGGAGGAAGCCTGTGATGCTCAGAGGCCACAGATATAACCACACAGTCCCAATTTGTGTGTTTTTTTATTATGGCTAATCCTAAATCCAGCCGGAATCAAACTAAACCCTCGCTCATTCCTAATTCCCCCAAATTAATGCTCACATTGCTGTGTACATGCTGTTAGCTAACAGAGCACACAGCAGACATCATCCTCCATAACATGCTGGGTTGTTTAGAAGACTTTTTGCTCCTTGCTGCTTAGTGCCAACTCTGCCAGCACAAGTATTTCCCAGTCTGCCTGTAGCAAGCCCAAAATGTTCCCTCCTGCTGATAGAAATGTGAGGAGCTGAGCTCAGGAAGAGAGGGGGTCCCTGACAGAGGGCAGGGGGAAGGGATGAAGTAAAAACAATGTGCTTAAAAGGTGTCATCATTTACAAAAGTAGCATCTGGCCAATGCAATTCTCCCTTGTGGCAGGTGCTAAGGTCCTTGTTAAATTGTGGGCCAGATATAGCCACCTTTACATGCAGGAGCTATTTTGGTTGGGCACATGTAAGTCCCAGAGACAGAGGGTATGGAATCAGGGCTAAATCACCTTCCCATGCAGTGGCAGCAGGAATAAGGTGTCTCCAGTACCTTGGCTCCTCCTTTTCTGGCTCATTAATGTAGTTCTAAATCTAATTGATAACAAAGGCTCTAATTTATTCTCTCCTCTCCTGCTTTCACAGTGTCTGGCAAACTGTGTATTGAAGAACAGAAGAGTACCAGTGTCACTGCATTTTAATATATATGTGATTCATTGAGCTGGTGAAAAAGCATAGCTCCTAACTCAGTGGATTATTTTCTTAAAAGTTTGGTTTCATCTGAACTGGGTAGGAATTTGAAGATTTTCAGAGTTTCCTATACACAAGAGGCTTCCCAGCCTCAGCAGCTCTGTAGACACTTGATATTTGTACAGAGCTGCAGACCTACGACATTATAACAAAAAAAATTGAATCCAACCAACCAGCTACTTCAAAAGAGAATTTCGGCCAAGATCTAGTGACCCCTTTGTGTGGGACAAACAGTATCACTTGCATCTTCAGCTGTACTGCTACTTATCTCTGTGATGGTGTGATGCAGACGAGGCAGTGTGGCATTGAGAAGCAGGGTGACACAGAGGCACTGAGGGGTCCCAGACAGCTTGTGAGCTGTCAGTGAAGGGACAAGTCACTTCTCAAGCTATGGCGACTCATTCAATTACTAAAAGAGAGGACCCCTTAGCAAGAAATGTCTGCCTTCAGAATGTCTGTACTGAAAAAAAGCAGAGTAACATTGGGCTCAGGTTGGCTTGTCACGGTGCAGAGGGATCGCTAGTAAAAAACTACAGGGCAAGAAAATTCCCCCCTTCCTTTCCTTCCAGCTTGGACCCAGGTTGTGAGCTCCACCCCACAGCCTCATAGTGGAGGTAGGGGTAAAACCTTGTGCAGTGAGTCCGGGGCTTCGCTGGCAGAGAAAGGGCTCTGTGGGGTGTGGGAAGCTGACTCACCTAAACGCCGCTCCTGATCCCAGTAGAGGAGAACTCCACTAAAAGAGAGAGGAAGCTGCAGTTTCAATGTGCATGCTCTCACACACAATGTCTGGCTGCTTGTTGTCTGTGTTATTTATCTGAGCAAGCAGCAGCATCAATCTGGATTACTCCCAGGCTCAGACCCACAGGAGAAGTATTCAAGTATTTGGTTTTCTGAAAGTGATTTTGAAACTTCCTTTCTGACCCTCTTTGGATGGTGATTGTCAAATCCTCCCCAGAGAATCTCTGGCTCAGTCCCAGTTGGGTTTAGCTCTAAAGTAATGGTTCAGAGGAGAAATAGGATCAGCTCTTTTCTCCTGTACATCTTCCTTCCCTGCCAGCAGCCAATTTCTTATGCACTGTTACAGAAATATTTCTAATAAAAAGTAACAACTCCCAGGGATGCTCCTATCCCTTGCTGTGCCAAGGCTGGTGATCACATCAGCATCTTGGTTCTCAAGCATCTGCCAAAACCTGATGGCTTCAGCCAGCACGACGGAGTGAGGGTGAGCCAGCTGCGATATAACAGGCAGAGTTTAGGTTCCTGGGGAGTCTTCTTTGCAGAGATGGGCTTCTTCATTTAATGGGCTTTGGATCTTATTTAACACATTGCCTCATGTACAGTGCGGATGTAAAGAAGCTGTGTGCACATAATAAAAAACTTGGCCTATTTGCACCTAGGAGTGTCCTAATAAATTTGCCGCTATAGCAAGTGTTAGTCTCTAGGGCCAATACTGAATGCTGGAGTTTAATAAAAAAGAATTCTGAAACAGAAGAACTCAGAGGTAAACCAGTTCAGCTGACAAAGCAAACACAGTTTAATTAAAAATGAAAAGTTTTCTCCTGGCCTTGACCAGTCCCAAGGAGCGGTGTCTCAGGCTGTCTCTGTCTGGCCTGCCTTCTAATGGCTGCTCTCAGGGTTCATTTTCCTAGTACACTATCAGAGGTCTCCCAGCCTAGGCTGAAGGCACTTCTCAGAGTGTGTTCAGGCCATTGCTAGGGCAGAAGATGAGTAAGTAAGTCATGAAGGATGAAATACTCCTGGTGTCCACCTGCATTCGGCATTAATGTCACAGTACTCTGGCTTGTGCTGGGACTTAGAAAGCAGGTCAGTAACAGCCATCCTGCCATTAGACCAGCCCAGAGGAGTGGATATTGTCTCTGTAGAATCAGCTGTCGCAATCTCAGATGCTCCAGGACACTGTAGAGTGATTTAGCTGCACTGTCTGAGACCAGAAGCAGCTTCAGTAACTTCCAAGCCCATCCAGAGTTCTAGAAGCTGCCTTTTGTTGCCCTGCATGTGAAAACTCGTCTTGGTAAAATGACACAAGCGGTGGTGTTTTTTGCCTTCTCTGTTTCATATTATGGATGTTACATTGAAAAAACACTGACTACAGAAGAAGCCATTGAAATTAAATACTAGATGAGTTATGCAAGCCAGTATTTTTAATCCCGGTGAGATTTAACTATTACTAGTTTACCACAAGAAACATCTCACAACTCCAAAATATGATGCTCAGACTTCTGAAACAGCAGACCAGCACCTACTTGTGGGAGACAGATTAGGGCAGACAACAAGGACACTGTGGTTGGATTATTAAAATATTGTCAACACATCACTTTCAACTAAGGCTGGATGTGCTACAGGCCAATGAAATTCACATTTTCACAAGCCAGGTCTGTGTAAACGTTTCTTTGGTTGTTATCAGGAAAAGATCTTATTTTGTGGTAATATGGCCACCTAAAGTCAATATTTTACTACATTGCAAAGGAAGTTTTTAACTGGAAAGAATAAAGCATTGTTTATTGTACTCTATTGCTCTTTTATTTATGGCATTGTGGTGGTGCAACCCCTCCGCTCTCAGGCCACACTGTGATCTCAGAGAAGGGTGTCAAACTCTTCAGTGGAGAGGTCTGAATTATGTACTCAGGGCTCGAGTATCAATTCAGGGCATCTCGCTTCCCCTGCTTCACACACTGCTTCCACCGCACCGCCAGCCAAGCACAACAGGATCTTTATCGAGCAGCAGCTCTTTTAGAGGGAGAATGTGCCACAGCAGCACACCACAAGCATTTCATCTCCATCCCCTTTTCCCTTGTGGTCCACCCGGCAGCAAATGACTTCCTCCCACACTGCGCTGGCTTCTTTCTGCTGCAGGGAAGCAGAAAGCTTGAGTGCACAGCAGAAGTGCAGGCTTCCCAGAGACACAGCCCTGCCAGTAGGCTTTTATCCCTGGCCATGGCCTGGGATGGGGGACTCCTCTGGGAAGTGGAGAGAAGGTCATCCCAAATTCACCAAGGGCAGCGATCTGTGAGGAACAGAGGGGAGGGCGCCTACTGCAAGAGGGAAGAGTTTAATGGTAAACCGGGATCTTTATCTGCATGCACATGGCCCTCAGCATTGTTGTAAATAATACTCCTAATAAAGAGCCAATTAGACCAACAATCTCATTACTATCCAGCATGCAGTGTAAGAAGGACTAGCCTAAAGCATAACTGAGCAAAAGTGAAAACACAGCTCCACATTTCCTGTTGTAATGTACATAGGCATAAGGAGACTTAAATAGATGTCTAAGAGGTAACAAGCATGGAGAGCTGAGAGAATGGCATGCAACCTTATAAAGAAGCAGCACGGTGTGGCACTTTGCAGCAAACCCCCATTAACAAAACCCAGCCCAAAGCACTGTGGTCACCCCACACACGTCCCAAGCACGGGCTCCTGGATGGCCCTGCCGAAGCCTCCCCAGTGCCAGGCTCAGCCCTGGAGCAGCAGGAACTGCTGCGTGGCAGTGGCACAAGTGGAGAGTCAGCACCAGGGCTGGAGGCAGGACTGCAGACTTTCTGCAGAGCCATGAATGAGGATGTGGGGAAGGTGGGGGATGAGGGGGAGCCTGGGCATTGTGGGTGTCTGTGATTTCTTGAGAAAGGAGCCCAGGACTTGAGATGCTTCGCCAAGCCTAAGCAAGCAACATTGGCACAGCGACCATCCATGCTACGCATGGCTCATGCTAGTACAGAAATTCAGAGAAAATTGCTGTACAGGATCCAGTGACAATGCAGTGAGATGTCAAACAAAACATATTTGTCTTGCATCCATCCCTTAAACCTTGGGCTTCCATTTTTCCTTCACTTAACCGAAAAAATACCATGCAGGCTAATTTTGGAGTAGCTCTCATGTAAATCATCCCCTTGGGCTTGGGTCTCTCAAGCTGGGGTTCAGCCTGAGTGACTTTTTATAGCTGAGTAATAAACTTTTAAATGCCAGACTTAATCAGAGCCACTGAAATGGCCATTAGAGTGGTTTAAGTGGCATAGCCCTGATATATGACAGCACAGAAAGTAGGCAGGTGGCTCGTCTGCAGTGGGCAGTCCATCTGGAAGGGAGCAGGATCTGGTGGCTAGAAACAAGCACGACTGAGACACAGATCTCTGGAGTTTTGCTCTTGCCCTTGTGCTACTACTGAGTGACTTCGAGCAAGCTCTCTTGGGATGCACTGCCCTAAGCAGACAGGTCTCAGAGCAAAAGTTGAGAGGAAGAGGTGGCTCACCATGCCCTGGTTTCCCCAATACGCTGACAAGAACACAAATATGTATCTGTCTCCCCTCGGCAAACTGCAAGAATTGTCAGAGAATTGGCCTAGGGTTTAACACAGCATTGTGTGCACTCAAAACACACAAATCAGCTTCATTTTTGGCTGATTTAGAGCAATCACCCACAAAATCTTACTGAATAATTACGATCGCAGGCATGTCAGACACTGAAGAGCTCAGGCTTAAGGGGGACTAATGCTGCTTTGCTCCTTACCAGGAGGCTTCGTAAAGCTGTGAGTCCCCTAATTTTGCAAGTTCTGAGACACACAGCAGGTTCCAGCTGTACATGGGAAAGCCTCCCTCACTCTGCAACATTGCTGTGGGCTAAGCAGAACTGGGCAGTCATTGATGTGAGAGCAGGTGCTTGCACAGAGAAATTGATCCGAATGAAAACAGTACAGGAGCTTTTCAGGGTCTTCTTTCTAAATTTATTCTAGTATTAAACAAACAGAAACTACAGCATGCATCAGATACTTTCCTTTATTGTACAACAAAATTGTGGATTTGTTTGTATTTGCAGCATTTCCAGCAACATCAGGCAGACTTGTCGATGTTATCCAGTTTTGCACAGTCACTAGAGTGTCGCATCATGAATTATTAAATCAGTGCTTCGTGGTAATACATAATTTCTTATCAATTATTCATGCTAATGTGCGTGTAGTTTACTTAATTGTGTTATTGACGATCAAAAGTAATTTCCTGAAAATCCTCAAGGACAGAAAATTTAATCAGCGTAACTACTTTTCAGATGCAATGCTGTTAAGTATTCTTAATTTGCTCAACAATTCACTTATTTATGTACCTTTCTGGAGGAAATACGAGTTTAATCAAACAATTAGATTGAAGAGTTAGTGTACAGAAGGGCTGAAGTTCAACTGAATGCAAGGTAATTATGTTGAAACAAAGTTGGGCCTGCCTCTTTGGACTGGAATATTCTTTTTAGTCTTTTTTTAGGAGGAAGGAAAAAAATTATGATTGCGAATATCACTAAGAAAACAGTGGTTCTCTCTCCTCCAACCACTCCCCACAACAAAGCACACAGTGATCCCTTTTATTTTGGTGGAAGAAAAGGGTTGTTGCTGTTGTTGAACTGAGCCGTAACTTGCAGCCGGAGAGGCCACCTACACCCACAGTTGAGCAGAGCAGCTCCTGAAGCTGGAGCACAAAAGCAAATCACAGACTACTGTATGTTCCCTTTCCTGCATTAGGACAGTTAAGGATCCCCATAAGCAACACACTATGTGGCAGAAGTAAAGCAAAATTACTCCATTTGATGAATGTGGGCCCTGTGTGAGTTTTCTTTTTTCTCTGACCTGAAGGACAGACCCAGCAATGCCCTCTCTAGTGGCTTGTGGCCATAAGACACAAACTCCCCTCTGAGCGTGCCTGGTACCCTTGGCTCCTTGACAATGATGGTGCTTGGTGCTGCCGAGCGACCCCGCGAACACCAGGGCTCCCACCCTTTGAGTGGGTGCTGACATCAAACCGTGCCCCATGGAGAGGAAGGTGTGCACTGTGGGGTATGAAAGGGTCCTGTGAGCCCCAGAAATCCCAGGTTCTGTGAAATTCATGGGCTGAAATCACTTACATGGAGGAGACAAATTTTTGCTGCCAACCTTACTCAGGACTACCTTTCCAAGCACATCCCCAAACCTGGATGCTGTGAACAGCCAAACAAAACCCTGTGTAAAGGCATGTGCTCAGCACATTTCAGGAGGTCCGCAGCACAATGTGCAGGATCAGAGGTGACAGGAATCCTTCCACTAGCCTCCATGTTACTTGATCAAAGTCTCAGAAAAGTGGTTTCAGCCTGTTCTCCAGGGACACCTGTGGACACACCTAAGGAGTCTGCAAATGGCACCTGGAAAATGCAAGTCCATGTCACTAAGTTTAAATCCACATGTGCAGTTCCTATGGAAAAAATGTGAGGCACCCCAGATTAAAATGACTGCTCTCTAGATCTTAGTCTGCTTTGCTTTGGGGAGGTTTGGGTGAGAGAGAAGGCTATATTTACTAAGGCATCAATTTCTCCTTTGCAGTGTTCCCAATCTATATTAATTAATATATTTTCATATCTAGATTCATTACAACAAGCTTTTAGTAAATGGAATAGTCTAAATTTGGATGGCATAAAGGAACACCCTTCCAGGCTTTATTTCTTCTTTATTAAACATAAAACATGGAAAAACATATTTGCAGTCTTGCAATGAAGGATTATTTTTGTCTTCCAGTCTCTTTTTCCAAGACAGTGATGTCAAAATACTCCCAGCAGATCTAGAGACAATTCACTCTCCATTAAATACCAGCATTGCTGGTATTTAATGTTTGAATCTGTGAATGCCACTCTGAAGTCATGTGTCTTTCCTGTCTAACACAGGGAATGGCAAGAGTAATACATTAATGTTCACACAGGGGCCAGTGCAAGGATTTTAGTCACAAGTAAACTGATCTCAGCAATTTCCCAGTAATCTACTGCATGGGAAGTTTCCTTTTCAAAGAAAAGAAAACAGAAGGAAAAAGTGAGGAAGAGTTTTGTTCTGTTTTCTGCTTCTCTTACACCTGGATTGCCTGGGATAGGTTTGGTTGAAGTCAAATGCCTTCAGAAAACAGCAGGCCAGATTGGGATATACCGGGATATTCCTTCCCCTCAGTTGTGAGCAGTGGAGTAACTGGTGCCTGGGTGCATCTCTTGCCCCAGAACTCACATCTGGAAGTGATGTACTGCTTCCAGCCATCCATTTCACACAGGATGGGAAGTCAAGATGTGCAGGAGCAAGCCAGGATCCTGGGCCTTTCCGTGTCCCTGGGATGTATGGGAGGGGAATAAAAACAGTTTCACGAATGTGTCCAAACACAGATAGTGCTGATAAATCAGGAAAATGAACCTACAGTGACACAAGAAAAGCAAGGATGCGTGAAAGGCAGCCAAAGAGGCCACTCAGCTGTGCCGAGTCCCTGGTGGCCCCGTGACATCCCACTGGGCACGGCCACACTGCAGTTCACCCCAGGGCAGAGCGCTGGCAGTGGGTCACTGCCCCGAGCCGAGGGGCCAGCACCACTCCGGTCTCATACGCTCTTCTCTCCTTCCATGTGCTCCTTGGCTGGAGGGGGCTGCTTGTCCTGGCTGCCCTCAGGACCGGGTTTGGCAGGAGGAGTGGGGCTGCTGCTGGCGGCAGGCAGGAGGTTGGCAGACTGGAGCACAGCCTCCGAGTGCTCGCGCGCCTTCATGCGCAGCGCGGCCACGCTGGCGGTGCGGTTGCTTTGGCAGCCGTAGGTGGGCAGGAAGGAGAGGCCCATGGGGTCTGGGACGCAGCACGAGCACAGCGGGCTCCCTGGGGAGGAAGGAGAGAAGGCACCGTCACTGCTGGGGAAGGTCATGGAGACTGTCTGACTGTTCCCTCCATGGTCAGTCTGAAGAGGACAGAAATGGGGTTGACCTTTAGTGGGTACATTGACCTTTAGTGAGTACACAGGTGTTCTCTGGACCACTAGGGCTAGAAAACCCATGTCCTGTTCCGCTGATCCTTCTGTAAGGAGGATCTTACACTGTGAGTCATCTAGAGTGACAAACAGAGTGCAAGAGGGAAGTAGAGACAGAAGTGAGCGGTGAAGTTCAGATCACAAATGGGATTTCCTCATAAGCAAGGCTCAGCTCATTCCCTCCTCTCATATCAAGCTGCTGTTCTGTGGCTGCCATCAGCCCCATGCTGGAGGTGTCCCCTGACCCCCACCTGCACACTGAGGTTGATCAATATGGGCAGCAGCATTTGGTGGGTGATTGTAGGGGTTCTGTCAGTTATCTTTGCCTGAAGGATTACAGCAGAGAGAAAGGTGAAAATATTCCACTTGTTATGATGACCTTCTCCTATCTCACTGTAAAATGAGATACTTTTCCTTGGCCAGGCCCCTGCCAACTACTGGCACCATGTCTACCTGCAAGAGTCTGTTCTACCTTTACCCATTCAGTGTCTGTGCTGCTTAAGGATGACACCGCAAAGAGAATGGCCTCCAGAAGTGAGCCAAGGCTACCTGAAGTTGCTGCTGTGATACAGCTTAAGAGTCCCATGAGGAGAGATGGGCCAGAACATCTCTGCCCTGTCATTTTAGACGCATGGCTGTTCCAAGCAGGCAAGAAAACACTGGAGAGCAGATGAAGTGATTCCTCTTCCTTTAAGCCAGAAAGCTTCCCTGCAACCCCCTGACACAGGCAGTCCTCACTCCACCAGCTGCCTTCCTGAGATGAAACACTGCACGGTCTTCCTCTGGTTTCTCTTTGATAATGTTGGAGCTTGGGCCAGTTCCCAAATAAGCACACCTGGAAGCGTAGGTTGATCACTGGGCAGGACATGCAGTCCATCCAAAAAGCCACACTGGTACCCAGCTTAGATGCATCTTTTGAATGATAGAGAATGTCTCAGAGGAGTAGGATGGGGAGGCAGGGTGGGATGGCTAAGCTACTTCTTGAATTTACTCTCTAGTTAAAAAACCAGACACCATTAGTCACCATTTTTCCAGGGGTCTTAGAGGCCACACCAACTCCACACCCTCCTGTACATCCCTCGCAAAAGCCTGTCTTTTGCTGATATGCTACCTTTCAACAAGAAACAGCCCAGCCACACACATCCTGACACGATGCAGCGTCTTCCCCTGATCTTTCCAAGCCAAGGACTTGCTTTAATTTCTGCAGTTAATATTTGAGTTAAATGGCTCATGACTAAGTGATGGAACTAATAACCTACAGAGTTTTACACTTCTGTTCTTGGTAGCAACGGGTCAGCACCCATCTGCTAGGAATGAAGGCAGCCAGTTGTTTGTTTTCAGAATGTTGGCAAGACTTCTCCATAGCAATTGGCAGAGATTTGTGGTTGCAAGTAACATTCAGGAAAAAGTAGTCTTTGTATTTCAAAAAACAGCATCTACAAAGGACAACTTACAAATATAAATGGAAAGAACCCTTTTCTCTTGTAATGCTTCTCTGATAAAGCATATGATCAGCAGACCAACATTTCCATGGGTCCAGGCATTTAAGCACAAGCAAGTTTCAGCACTTGACTAAAATCCTCTACTTCTTTTGCTTTTAGCTTTAGGAAGCTCAGTCTTGAATTCTGTGGCTGTTTTGAGCAGGTCAGAAGGAGGGTTTATAATAAAATCCACTCAGTAAGACAATTTACAGTTTTTGCCACCACCAGCCATGCCCATAAAGTAATTTTTTTGCCCTGTTCAATCACAGCCACTTCAGGGGTTCTGGCCAGCCACTGTTTTAACAGGAGGGAGGAGATGCCCTTCAGAGTCCCTGCAGTTTGCAGCAGGTCTTTTTCACCAAGTCCCACTATCTTCAGGTTCTGCTCAGAGATGGGGGAGCTGGGAGGCCTGCAGGTTCTTTGGCTACCTTTGCACTGCTGCTTTCTAACACAAACTGAATGAGGCTTTCAAACACAGCTGTTCAGCTCCCAGGCTGAGGGCAGGGCTGGCCTGCGGTGCCTAATGCAGGACTGGCCACAGACATTGCTTAGTGGGAGGTGGGGAGAAGTGGAAAGAAGTCTTCCCCTTTTCAAAAAAGCAGGAATTGGCTCCATCCCCTAAGAATAATTTTCATTCCGTTGTTAGAGGAATAAAATATTTATCAGTATTCAGTATCAGCCTAAGCTCTTTGCTTAATAATTAGCTATGATATTACCTAGTGGCTCTGCAACCTGAGGGTGCAGTTACCTGTGGTGGAAACTAAGCTATCTCTGGCAATAATTCACCCATAAACTATTCCTTTCATTTTCACTGAGGTTAAAACGCTTGCAAACAGCTCACACATGAAAAAAGTAAAGTAAAAAGCATCATTTTCTTCAGGGTCCAGCTAGAATAGAGGAGAATAGGATTTAGCCCTGTTCCTTTTTAATGTATGTTGTAAAGAAGGTTGACTCTACCTTACAGTCACCTGAATCTGCAGATAATAAGTCCAGTGAAATGTACTGGACTTTGCCAGCGCAAAGGAAGACCAACAATGAGACACTCAGGAGTCCAAGGCCTCCACCAGCCCGTCAGTCAGCCTACAATCTCCAGAAAAGTGACGCCAACCAAGAAAGCGGCATCCATATGTAGCAGGCAGCACTGTTTTTTAACAGTTTGTTGCAGTAGCCCTGAGTCCACAGTGGGGAAGGAAGAAATTGTTCCTGCTTGTTTTGAGTCTTCAGAGGACTTCAGGCATCCAGCTCCCATCAAAATCAGTGAGAGTTAAGCCGTTAGCCCTAGATCTTGATCCAGCTCCCACCAACATCTATGACAATCTGAGATTAGTTTAACAGGATTTGTATCAAGTTGCTGCAATACAGACAGGGTACTGTTTGCTTTCTTTCAGGAACTTACTGCCTCCTGTACACAAAATTAAAATACACAATTAGATTTCCATTAACTTACAGCAAATTCTGCTGAATTGATCTCAACCTCCTTCTATTCCTATATGAGATCATACTTTAAATGCCCAGCCTGAACATAAATACTTAATGTAATAAATACAGTCTGAAATATTTGATCCACTTGGCAGTTTAATTGATCTACTACAGAGACTGACAGGAAAAATTAAATTAGTTTTGTCTTGTCTCTGCCAACATCACATTTAAATTGTAACAATATTTGATCTACAATTTTGGTTGTGGACCCTTTTGTGCAATTCCATGGTTCAGTTTCAGGTGGGAAGAGAGGGATAGGAGTAGGGCACATACTGATGCGTAAATGTCAATATAAATTTTTAAATATGTATTTTGTGTTTCAAGTCAAGAGCTTAAAGAATTTAATAGGTAGTCTTTCCAAAAGGCAAACCCCACATTCCTTTCCTCTTTTATTATTTGTGCATATCAGCATTTGATATGGACAGCTGAATAGCAACCTGACATGGAGAGAAGGAGAGAAAAAATCCCATTTAAAATCCTCACATATATCAACACATGCTGTTTAGTTTTCAGAGAAAATATTTTGTTTAATTATTGTTATCTTCTCATAGTAGTCACATTGGTCTTCTTCAGCTCTAATCTCTTTCATAAGGATTGGAATGTCAACAACAACCTCGAGTTCATAGTGTTGATTACCAGTGGGAGCTGATTCAAAGCGAGCTCCCTCTTGCACTTCACACATGACACCAGCATTCTGTCTATTAAAGCCTAAGTCAAAAGCAGGAAACACAAAAGTGGCTTAATCCAAATCTTCTTGAGCTCTGAATCAGGAAGTTCAGAACAAGAAAGGCATAAACTTAATGCCTGAAATGGAGAAGCATCAGATGGTCCCAGGTTAATTTAGGGTAGCCTCAAGGCTGCTGGAATTATACTAGATGGTATCTCCTTCTAATGAGAAGCTGGTTAAGCATGGAAGGTACCCTGTGCTGCCCAGAGGCTGGAAGAGCAATTCAGAGATGACAGCAGAGTCCAAATATTGTAATTTCACATCTCCTTGGCTTGTGACCCCTATATGCCCAGTGGAAACAACAAAGAGCTGATGATCTGGCTCAGTTGCTCTATCACCGGGAGCCTTTTTGTCTAAATAACTCAACACTGAAACTGGAGGATTTAATCCTCCTTTATTTGTGCCAATTGTACTCTCCAAAAAACACGAATAAACTTCAGAAACCAGGACTTGCCTGTTAGGGCAGGAAGGCTGGCAGCAAAGCCCACAAAAAGCTGGGAGAACAGAGCCAGTCCTTTGAATACTGTCAGCTTGGCAAGCTCATCAAGAGGAGCCCCTGCCCAGCCAAGGTCCACTAACCTAATCAAGATTTGTCCTGGAGGAACAAGACAGCACCCATTTCCTACCCATGGCTCTTAGGGCTCCAAGTACCTGTGTATTTCCTAGTATTTGTGAGAAAGACTAAAAATCTCTTCCTGTGAGGTAGGGCAGTGCTGGAGCTGAGGGCCTGTGATACGGGAATCAAAATAATTTGCTCAAGGTATGTGCATCTGCAGCAAACTAAAGAAATGTTTCAGAGTCTCTGAAATCAGAGTGGCAGATAAACTAGGAAAAATGCCAAACAAACCCACTTAATATATGGGCTATGTTACATGAGAAAAGTCAGTAAGTCCATAATCAAGAATGACACTGAAAATAAAGGACCTCAAGAGTTTTATTCCCATTCCCCAGTCTTACGGCAAACAGAGGAGCTTCAATTCAGTAAACACCAGTTCAAGGGTGAGTTAGGCCCTTGAACACTTCTTTCATAGTGTCGGCAATGGAAATTGCCCAATGGAAATGGGCAAATTCCCTTCATCCTTCCATAATAGAAATTGAAATGTAATGGATGGGCAGTTCTAGTTATGGTTTAGGTTTTTTTCCTGGATACTGCAATTAAGCCTCCCTAATATGAACAGCAACCACAGTAGCAGCAAACCATAAAAGAGCCTAATCAAAGGTGCCCTGCAATACCCATTTGGATGTGCATAATGCAATTGTGCTTCTCTATCAGTGGTGTGGAGGTGCTGTGAAAACCAACGGAGCTATAACTTGCACAGAGCGGAGCTGTGGGTGAATTATGAAAGTAATTCCCTGGCAAGTGTAATTATTTCTCTCCTCATACACTTCACTCATCATGGGGTCTGGGGAAATTTCAGCGGAACGCAACAGACACACTCTTGGCCTCAGCCACCAGAATGGTAGAACACATCCGCTGAAAAACGGAGATTCTTGTTTACACCCATTAATAACATCTTCTGCATTAATGAATTGCATTCATGCTGTCATCCATTAAGAAGGTACTTTGAGGTCTCTCTCTGCACAGAACACTAGCTTCTCCTGATGACTCTATAGTTATACAGCCCATAAATAAAACAAGTATTTTCCCTTCATCTTTGAGGTCTGCAATTAAATCTACTAAATGGACTGCAGATGCCTGGCTTACAGTAAGTGTTTCATCTTGGAAGATCATGGAACTGTCGAAGTCACCACAATGAAGTAGCATAGTTGTCAAATCAGGACAATTTCAGAGAGTAATGAACATCAGAAATTTCATCTCTGTGAGTCAACCTTCTTCCTGATGTGGCCAGTGGTGAAGCACTAAACCTCTGAAGTAGGAAACACTGTATACCCCAGAAATTATGATCTTGTGTTAATCTTTCAAATGAGGAATTGTATTTCCTGACAGAAGAGTACATAGGGAGATGGATACGGTAGTTAACAGATGCTTGCTACTAAGTATGGCCTCCAATGTGCTGAACTTCAGAGAGACAGGAGACAGGAAAATGTCTGTTGTATTACTGAATATAGAGAATATTTGATAGAAACAGAAAAAAACTGTCCAGTGATAATATACTCTTCTCTGGAGAAGTTTATATTCTGAATAACCGTTTTGTTTGCATTTTATAGCCAGCCCATTTTATTCACAGAACATCCTGTGGTGCCAATATCCTCACTTTGACAGAAAAAAAATCGGAGTTTCAGAGACAGCAGAGTTCATGGGGCATAGTGCATAGGGAAAATATCTTTCTTCTCATTCACCAGAGCAGACCTGGTCTCATGCTCCAACAATATCCCCATATCCTAGAAGTGGCACATATGGGGTCCAGAGCCACATGAGGCAAGCCTACAGTGCACTTCACAGTCTTTCCAAAAGCAAAGATGCAGGCTTCGTCCCTGCCCCAGACTAGGCTGTCTTGAGATTTCCTGTCTCTTCTAGACCAACTTCACCCTCAACTATTACATCCTTACACTACAAATTACATGCCAGACTCCTGTGGCCTAAGCACTTTAGGTAGTTTTGGATACCTGGGTCTGGAGCCAAGCAAAGTCAGAGAAAGAGAGGTATTCGTTTTTTTACTAAAGATGGAGAACTCTCAGATGACAGAATGAAAATGGTCCCTGAGAGCATAAAATAATTATTAATTACTTACATCACCATCATCACTTGTTAGTCACTGTATTGATTTTAATTGTCTCCTTCTAAAGCATCAGTCAAATACTATTCACCAACACCAGCGAAGTATTGGCTCGCAAGTCCAACAAAGCACATCTTTTCTCCTCAAAAGAATAAGAATACAACCTACACTTCCCAGTAGAACCTGATGTGCTGAGAGTGCTCATTTGTTTGCAGGCAGCTCTTATGACTGTACTGAAGAATGTGATTCCCTTTACTGGCCAGGATTATTCTCCCAATGGTGGGAAAACATATCTATTTACAAGATTCACATAGAGGAGCTGCATTTAGTTTGGCACTTGCATAGAAGCAGCGTCATGCATCCTTTCGTAGTGAAATAGTGCTTTGATTCTGGAGCAACTATTTTCCTTTGAAAAGCACAGAGAATTCCTGGTAGTTTCAAAGCATGGCTGGTACAAGACACATACTGGAAAGACCTTTCAATCATTTCACTCTTCAATAAAACTTGCAAAATTTTGGAAAACCTTTCTGCTTGCTGGATTTTCCCTTGTCCAAGCAATCCGAAAAACAAGCAGCTCATAACTTTATGCCCTGTGCTGAGTTTTATGGGATTTGTGTGACATAAAGTCCTGTGCCTCCAGATTGACAGTGGCAGGGTTCTGGCATCATTTCTGCAGCAAAATGTTGCAGATTGTCAAGGGAGAAGCTTAGGTCCCTTAATTAAGATACAAAGGACATATACTATTGCCCACATGCACACAGCTCCCGTCTCAAGAAGAAATGAGGAGGGAGGGTCAAACAAACGGAACTGAGCGTATGACAAAGACAGTCACATTAAGGTTTTGTGAACACTGTGTCTCTCCCTGTCCTTTCCTTCCTTCCCACAACCATTATCTTTTCCTCCAGACTGATGCATGAGCTTGGTTGTGCTCTCAAATACACTGGTTTAAATGAACCATCATTCACCTGGAGTTTCCACACCAAAGAAAAACAAACTGTGCATTAGGCCCGTGATACCTTTGGCCCACTCAGAAGCTCTAGAGATTGTCCTGGCCCCCAGTTAACAGGACCAAAGCTCAGTGACTGCTGTGCACAGCTCTACCCCAGCCCAAGTGAATTACTCTTGGAGCAATGGGGAAAGAGGAACTTGTGGAAATGAGCCAGGGAAGAAGGAGACAATACTCCACATATCAATACCGGAAGAAAGATGTTGCAATTATTCTCTGCTTGTGTATATCAAATTTGGTCTCTCATAGAACAAATAATTCTTCCTCCTTAACCCCAAAGCCAAAATTTGACATTACTAAGACCTAGCACCAGAGCTAGCAACAGAAGAAGAAGAGCTCCCCTCAAAGCAGCAGCTCAGACTACCAGTTCCTTGCGAGGATAATGACATGCTGACAGGCACAGGCAGCTCCTGGTAGGTGGATATGCAGATGTGCAAATCTGTAACTGGGTGTTATAAAATCAAAGTATACTACTTCATCTCAGTCCCCTTGCATGTATGTGGAGATTGCTAGAGCCAGGCAGGAAATATAAACCAGGCATTTCAGGAATTAACTGCATGTATAACTGACAACATTCACCAAGACAATATGCAGGTATCTGATAACTGACCATTCCTATACAAATTATAGTAATAAAAAAATCTCTATTTACATGTGGGACCATTTCTTCAGGGACACTGTCCCTTAATCTGGGCAACCAACTATTTAATATCTACAAAAGATTCGGGAATATAACTTTTTCTGCCCTAGGTTGTAAAACCTCAATCAAGAAAAAAAAGCAAATTATTAGTTTCTCAATTTAGTGGTTAAGCTGTAAAATCAAAGAAAAGAGTATCAGGGAATCTTCCAAATAAATAAAACTAAAAATAAACAAACAAAAACAACAACAAAAAAATCCAATCCCAAACAACAAATGAACCAGCTAAAAATACCAACCCCTCACAAAAATTTTTAAATCTTTTTTATTTCATTTTGCTAGGCTTTGTTTATTTGGGTAATTTTTTCTTAAAATTTAGTGACATTTAAACATGAAACAAGTGAGAATACATATTGATGCATTTGATTTTGAATATGTTTGAACATAAATTTTAAGGAAAAACTCCCTTTACTTCCCCCTAAATTATTCACTGAACACAACCCTATTTCCACACTTTTCAACTTGTCTGGGACTACATTTATCAATGAACGATTTTTATTTGCCTGAAAAATTTCACCTGTATCTGCGCCAGAGAGGCTGCTCCTGCCTAATGGAAAAAGTCAAAATTCACAACCCCAAGACTTCACAGGGCAGAGATCAGGAGGACTCAGGCACTCCAAACAGCTGCTGCCCACTTACAGGTGACAATAAGCCTTTAAGTTTTAGGGTTCAGGTCATACCTCTGTGTCCTTTCTTGATTCAAAATTCCAGGTCCCACACCTACCGAAAGAGCAGTAACTGTGTGGTGTGTCTGGCTTCAGCTTTTTCCGAAAGACAGGAGAGAAGGGGGTGCAGGGGGCAGGACACTGGATTTAGCATACAACTCAGGAGTTCCAAACATTTGCTTCAGGAATATACCTTGGCAGTACTGATTTAACTGGAAATACAAGGAGCATGAGGTATGCCAGAGAATACAGTGAGATGTATTAGAGGACATTTTTCTTCATAGTGGAGGGTCTTTAACTGAGAAACTTTCCTCACAAGTTGTTGCAGCACATGGGGACACAGAGTAAATGTATGTGCCTCTTTGTGCTTGGCACTGCTATGAGGCTTTGCATCCTATAAATCTATAAATTGAATTCATCCTGCTTACACCCTTACTCTTATAAATTGTTAGACTAAGAACAGCTAATGGATCAGTAGGTGATTTATTTTTAAAAGATGCATACTGCTGCTTTTTGGAAACTGAAAGTATATAGACACGGGATGTACCCTTCCTGAAGCCTGGGTCCCAGGTAATGAGGAATTACTTTGTATCCTCCCCTGTCCCCAGGAACACGCTTTATTCAAGTTCTCAAAGGGGACCTACTGTCCAAGAAGAGAAAGGTCTGGATTGTGCAGAGATGCACTGCAAAGGAAGCCACATGCAAAGAGCGGATGAGGCATCAGTAATGGTGCCAGGTACTACATAATGCAAAAGGATGTATATAACTAATTTATTAGAATAAATTTAACTCTTAAAAAAAAGCATATGCAACAAAAACTCTAAAGGAGCAAACCCTACCTGTCTTACTCCTTGAGAGAAACCCTGACCTTACAAAAAGTAGCTGTCTGAGTAAAACGAAGGAGTTTTGCCACAAATGATGCTACAAGATACAACAGGAGACTCACTTCAGTACGTGCAGCATCGGTCAGTGCAAATAATGCCAATCTAAACAGAAAGAGGGATCTGCCATTTCCCAAAGGTTTTCCCACACTGGGCAGTGGCACCATGCCACTTAGCTTGAAAGGGATGCTCTTTGAGCTTACCCTTAAGTTAAGTAAAGTAATTTACCTTTTAGAGAGGCGACATGAGATAAAGCTTGTGCGTAGGTGGCTGTGTTGAGAAGAGTCCCTGGCAGGCAGGAAGGGAAGAAAGGTCCTGTAGGACCCACTGCTCGGCTCAGGCTGATGGAGAAAAGAAAACAACTTCCTTACAAAACCAGAACCAGCTGATTCCATTTGTGCATGCACACGAACACGTTGGTGTCTCAGCATCCAACTAGATGCGACCCAGGCTGGACAACATCAGCCTCTCACAGCCACCAGCTTCTCAGCATCTCCACAGGGAACAGTGAATTGCACAAGAAACAGCTCATTTTCTAAAGATGATACAGCAGCAAATCTGTATGCATGTACATATATATGAGGCATTCTTGCCCCACAGACAGGCAGCTGATATCGTATCAGCTCTTACCTCTGTTGGATCTCCAGACCCTCTTTTTTATTCCTGGTCTGATCTGCTGGAGAAGGGGAATTTAAATTCCTTGCAGGAGGTGCCACCTCAGCCATGGTTTCCTTAGAGCCCTCTTGGTCGGAAGCGCCCCTCTCTGTTTTTCTCCATTTAGCTCTTCGATTTTGGAACCACACCTGGAGCAGGAGAGCAATCCTGGGTGAAAACCATGTTTAGCCAAACATGAAGCAAGGAGATTGTAAATTGTTAGTCTAGTGAAATTGGTCATTTGGAAGCTTGGCTAAATCTTCCTCTTATTTTGTGTCTCTGTTGCTATTTTAGTTGAGTCTTAGGATTACATTTATATCTGTAATATTTCTGGGTTTGGAAAACAAGCCAGAAATGTCTAAAGACATTCAAAAGGCATGTTACAACAAAAAATTAAAAAGCAATAGTTTTGATACTACTGTGCTAGGTAGCAAAGCATTTAATCACATGCAAGCCTTTACGGACACATTTAATTCTCGCCAATTTCTACGCTTTAACACATCTAAAAGCCTTTCTATAGGGATGGTGTTAAATACCTAAGCACTCTGATGAAAACATTTATAAGTCTTTAAATCAGCTGCTGCTAGAATCAGAGAGGTCAGATATGGAAAGGTGTGTATCTGGCCATCTTACCCAGCCCATTTTCTGGAGAGGGCTGATACTGGCTGTTCTTCCTCTCATGTCCCATCTGCATTCAGAGAACTCAAAAGCTGATAGATATTAATTTTGGAACACCATTCTGCAGTTTAATAATGTGGTCGTGCAACTGCCCCCACCTCAGGCACTATGACCTCAGAATAGAACACCAGTTTCCAAACCTAATTTTTTTTCCCCATATGCAAAACAAACATTCATATTCTTGATTTTTTTCACCTAACTATTAGTCTAAAAACTTTTTTTTCTGTTAACCTTGGAGCTGATACACTGAAAGCACCATGTTTGAGGTGGAAAATGCCAAGCCTCTCTTGAGGTCAGGAAATCCACATTTTAATACATGAATTCAAGTATAGGCGAGATTGTTATTATTATTCTTCTCCTTCTCCAATTCCATTTTAGTTAGCTGCCTTTTAATTGCATGTATCAGCAAACATTGAATAATGATTTTATCTATATTCTAAATTTAGAGCAGTTAAATGCAAAGCAAAATGCAGACACTTTCTTGTGTCTTAATTGAATGAAGGTCACAGCTATAACAATATTTAATTGAGCTATTTTTCATTATCATATTTTAATGACTTTGCACTGACAGTTCGCCTGCTTCTGAGGAAAGAGCATGATGAAGTCGTTTATTTCCCTATTTAGTTATTGTTTGACAACATCATCTTCGATTAAGACTCTGCTTTATAGCACATTAATCATATTTGAATGAGCAAGGGGTATAAATGTAAACATATCTCCCATCCTCTGTGTTTCCCCATGTCCCTGCATGAAAGCAGGCTAAACAAATGCTTGCATCTATTGTCTGTTTGCATAATAGCCAACAACAAGGCTAAACACCAGTCCTCAGCAATCTAATTGTCACCACCCCTATCTCACCCTTGCACCTTTCAGGAAGAAGTTATGATCTTCCACTTCTGAATGCTCAATAATTGTCCCATTTATCTCAATTTGCAGTTCAGTCTTTAGGCACCAATAGCCAAAATGGCATTTTTTATTATTTTTTTTAAGCCAGCACCTACAATGCAGTGGTAAAAGGAGATTTTCATTTCCAAATAATAATCAGTTTAATTTGCCCGCATATGACTAATGATTCATGTTCAGATTTAATAATCAGGATCACATAATCTGATTATAGGAGGAATAATTTGTTTACAATCCCCAATTTACTGTGGTGAATTCCATTATCTCTCTTCAGCCATTGGGTTTTAAGAGATACTAACATGACCCTAGGGAACAAAAAGCAAGCTATTATATTTCCGACAATTAGATCTTTGCATAGTCTTAACCCCAAGCACCTAAAAAAAAAAAATAGAAGAACAGTGTGCAGAAAAGCCCCATAAATAAAAATGAATGCATAATCGTGTTCAAAAAATGTTTTGCAACTCTGTGGTGGATACCTGAAGAGTAACAGGGTTCTGTCACTGACAGCTGCAGGACTGCTGCTCTTAGCAGAGCTGGTAGACATACATGTGGACTGGATATAGAAAAACAAACATATGGAAAAAAGAAAAAAAAAGGAAAAAGGTGAGGAGAAGGAAGAAAGGAAAGGGTGGAAAAGTGTGGCTGTGGAAAGAGTAATCATGGCCAATGGTATTTATTGGATCATATTAACGGTGTGGGAATTGCTCTGCAGGCTCTTTAGCTGCCTAAATTAAGTGTTTCGAAAGAAGGCGAAAGGGAGAAAAGTTGAACAAGAGCAGAAGCTTTCTTCCTGGCAGCTGGGCTCCCTGCAGTTGACTAACCCCACTGCTCGACAGTGGTCATAGTTGCTTTGGAGAATCACGTCTCAGCTCTTTTCTCTGCACCACGCCTCCCCTCCAAAAGCAAGGAAATGGATGTGCATTGATGTAATTTAGTACCTTGGAGACGCGGACAAATTAGTGTAGAACATTATCACTAGTTAATTATGAATGACCGATTAATCAACCTAATCTAATATTCCACATTATGTTGATGTTATTAAAGTGCATCATGAAAATGACAGATCGTCTTCATTTGCGTTCTTTGGCCAAATGTGCACTCTGCAGTCATGATGTCAAATAAAAAATAAAAAAATAAAAAAAGTTTGCCAGTTCGAATATCCAAGTTAAGTAATTCCCCAGGATGTTTACCTGCACCCTGGCCTCCGTGAGGTTGATTTTCAGAGCCAGCTCTTCCCGAGTGAACACGTCAGGGTAGTGGGTTTGAGCAAAAACAGCTTCCAGGGCCTCGAGCTGATGGAGGGAAGGAGAGCAGAGATCCGTGAGGGATCCGTGAGAGATCCGTCTGCCCCACGGGGGTGTCATGGATGAGGAAAGCGGGACCACCGAGGCAGGGGGGCAGGCAGGATGGGGCTGGCATGGCATGGGGCATGCGGGAAGCAGGCTGGCAGCTGGCAGGGAGCAGGCACGGGGGAGGCAGGGAGCAAGTATGGTGCAGGCAAGCAGGGGGCAATGGGTGCAGAGGCCAGGGGCAGAGAGAAGCGGGCTCCTACCTGCTGCAAGGTGAAGGTGGTGCGGTTGCGGCGCTGCTTCCTTCGCAGGAATCCGTCGTCGAAGTCGCCGGCGGAGTGACCTCCGAAGGGGGCCGCGCCTGCGGGCCGAGAGCCGCGTTAAGGGTCGCTGTGCCCTGCGGGCAAAGGGCCGGGGCACGGAGCCGCTCGGGCGGGCAGTGCTGCCCCGTCTCCGCGGGGCCCGGGGGCTGCTGCGGGCACCGTGGGGTTCTGCCGCCCGGAGCTCACCCCGGCCCGGGAAAGAGTATTTTTCGGGACATTTGTGCTTTAAAAGGACGAAGAGACGAGGCTTTGACATCGGCGTGTGGACGGCAGCTCGCAAAGCCCCTGCCCGGACGAGGGGGAACCGGGGCCGCTGTCAGGTTCCTCCCCACGCCCCCCGCGAGAGCGGCCGAACCCGCCCCGTCTGCTCGCCCTGGCTTCTGGAGGAGAACGTGGGCACGGGGCTCGGTACAGCCCAGCAGCGGGGGCTCGGCCACGGCTGGACCGCCGGGGCTCGGTAGCGGGGCTGGAGGAGGCCGCCCTGCCCTTCCCCGGCCGGCGTTCGAGAGGCCGACTGGGGCACGGGGGGCTTGTCCCCAGGCGGAGGTCGGGAGAGGGCAGATGGGCCACTGGGATGCGAACCACGTTCCATGGAGCAGACCCCGGCCTTCGCGTCTCCCCCAGTCACGCATCATCCGTGCCTGTGTTGAAATGTGTCACTCCCTTTCTGTTTGCTGACAAAACAGGCTAAAAAAACCATAAACAAAACAAAACAGACCAAAAAACCCACACAAAACTTAAACCAAAGCCAAAAAAAGCCCCCAAAACAAAACAAACAAACAAACAAACAAAACACAAAA
>VZTG01006857.1:0-139513 GCA_013397845.1 Melanocharis versteri | reverse complement strand
TATATATATATATATATAAATCCCTAAACCCATCAGCAAGAGGTAACACCACATCTTTGTGATGATTTATGGCTTTGGCAAATTTGACATTGGGTTTTGTCACAAGGAAATTGTCTGAATATCTTCACTTGGGAGGCACACCACGTTTAGCCTCATTTATCATAATTAGCTTAAGCTATTTCAACATTATAATGAAGGCTAGGGAATCAATTTAATTGTTTATTTATTTTAGAAAAAATATTTTCCGTGTGTCATCATATCTGCTTTGCACTTGACCTTTTAATCAAAATGCTCACAGTCATCTCTTTTCATCCCATATTTACTTACTGATTACTTTTGCTCAGGATTTGTGTGTTGCCTGAGTGCTGAACAACCAACAGCCAGAAGGGTGACTCGTTAGCACAAAACACAGTTATTATGTTGTTTTAGGGGATAACTGAAACAAAGCCCTGATGCAGGACTGACCTCTTTGCTTCTTCCCTAAGCCTGTGGAGCTGCAAGTCATAGAGTGATGGGACAGCTCCCAGGGAACTGGGAGGAAGTGCCTGAGCCCATATCAGAGATAAATAATGTTGTAGTTGTGCTTTAAAACCTTTCTTCTTTTTGTGATGGTTGCAGCAATTAAGCTCTATGAAAACTCAAAATCTCTCCAGAAATATAAATCCCCTTCTTTGGGAAGAAGAAAACCAATCAAATACAGAGCAAGGTATCTGTTCTGAAGCTATCTTTGAATAGAATTAATCAGAATAAATACTTTTTTAAAAAATCAACCTAGAACACAGAATAAATTTTACATAAGCTGTACTTCAATACAGAGTGTAAAGTCACAAGAAAAAGAATAAGTTTTCCAATAAGCATTTTGCAAAAAGAAGTAACTTACTTCCCCGATATTGCTGATCAGAGTTGCCCTGCAATGCCTCCTTACCAGGTCAAACCTGAAAATCAGATTTCTCATTAAGTAAAGATTTTTTCCAGCTCAAGGAAAAGAAAATACCCAAAAGTATCTCAGTAAAGTTTTTAAAAGTTCACCCAAAGGAGTATTTCAAAGGCTGGATTGGAAAGAAACATGGTTCAGTATAAGCACAGGTAGTTACAGAAGCACCGTAGGCAATGCAGTCTTGCTCTTACTCAATATACACGAAGAATATTGATAGTGGAACTCAATTATGAATGACAGAGAAAAATACTGAAAATTAATCTGAATAAAATGAAGGCTATTGATCACTGTCAACACCCATGAAAAGCCCTTCCCAAAAAAAAAAAAAAAATACAATCAAAACCCAGCTCAGCATATTTGGGGAGATAATTGAAACGCAGAACAATAACTCTGCTCTAATAACCATTTGGGTCAAATAGAAATCAGACAATAGAAGTCAAGTAGAAAAGAATCAGTCTAACAAATCCACATTTTATAAATAATGAGACCATACAGGACATCCATCACGTAACATATGGCTCAGAAAAGAAGTGCAGAATTCGAAGAAACCATTTCTACACTGTTTAATAAAACAACTTGAAAATGGGTGGACTAGAAACAAAGCAATCCAATTCAAAAATTTTAAAAAGTGAAACAGCACAGCTTTCCTCTGAAAGGAAATACAGATGAATGCTTTCCAGCTTCTGAATAGTACAGTTCAGTAGTATTGCTGGAAGCTTGTTACTGGAAAATTAATCCATCATCCACTGACAGAGATGCTGAACAGAGGTGTTCAGATATAACTTGTACTGGTATTCAGTCGAGGGATTTAGAACAGATATTTTTACCTGAAACCTCTCCTAAAGGAATTTTATCTGCACCTTAGTTTAACTAGGGTCAGAAAGTTAAAGTGCATTTTGTGTCTTCAGCCTGAGTAAAAGAACAAAGGATCCATTATTAGACACAGACAAAATAAAATCTATCAATAGCCTTTGTCATTATTCTTGATGATTTTTTTATTCTTATTTAGACAAAGGTGCTCTCATAAAATTTATTTTTTATTATCCTGAATTTCTTATAAATAAAAGTGCTGAATCATAAAAGTGCGGTAACAAATGTTTAAATAAATATGAAGCAAATTCACAATATACCATCTTAAAGGTGACTTTTTAATACCTTATTAAAGGTATTACTGTCAAAGGGTACAATTTCCTCACATTTTAAAACTATTAAAGTACTTGTAATATGGTCAACAGAACCTTAAGAGACAAAAATATAACTCCTAAGTTTACATAAATTATGTCTTAAAATGTTGCATAAGATCTTTAGGCAGTATTTAACTTTCCTTTTCCATATTCTGAAAGAAAATTACGGATTTAAATTATACTAATGTTAAGGGCAAGATTAATCTTAAATGGATTTGATTATAGTGATTGGAATTTATCCCTTAGTTTACCACTCCTCTTTGAGGCACAAGTCTGGCTTTGCAAATCAAGAGATTCCCTTGCTAATACAGATATTTGCTAAAACACACCAGAAACCTGGCCTTTAGTTTAACTCCTCTGCAAAACATGTAGAACGGGTCTGTTAATAATCACCTCAGGAAAATATCATTAGCTCTCCATCTCTTTTTTATTATTATTTGGTTAGTTCCACACCTTAGCACAACTGGCCTTCTTTGCTCCCACTATCACCTCAAGAGTTCAGGAGGAAAGGATCATTAAGCTACGAGTATTTTCTACTTTCAAAAAAAAAAAAAAAAAGTAAAATTCTCCACTAACCATAAAGACAAACAAGAGGAGAACTTCCCTGAAATTACCTTTAATCTACAAGAGGGAGCTGTCTAAATGGAAACAAATCCACAAATTTCTTTGCAGATATGTGGGAAATTTGGTACTTCCAAAACAAGACCTAATAACCCAATTTTTGTGAAGGAAATTCCATCCTGTGAGAACTGTTTTTACAGGGCCAATATTGTGGAAAGATCGAGAAAAAAAAAGCATTTTAAAAATATATTGATATATTTATAGTACAGCGGTACGACAGTGATGAAAATGTAGGTAGCTCTACAAAATACTGACAGAAATACCTATATCAGATCTCCGTACCACACCAAATTCCCAAGCATTCCACTGAAGGACAGTGTGGATTTCCTTCTTCACTCTCCAACCTCTCTTCCACAGATGGGTATCAGACTGCTGCAGCACCTTGGTACCTCAAAGGAGGGAAAAGGGAAATGAGAGTGAGCTGCCAAGGTGGATTCAAAGAATCAACAGCAGGAGAAAAGGAGAACGAACTAGATTTGACACACTTCAATTCACTCTGTGACACTGCCCGCTTCCAAACTATTGCAAGAATAACTTTTGTGAAAGCCCATATTGAAACTAATATTCATGTGCTTTGAAAATGACAGGAACCAAAGAAGACAATTTCTTAAATTTTGTCACTTATGAAAATAACTTTAAATCATTTTTTGCATAAATAATACGTAAATCCTGTACATTGACTTGAAGATGGCAAAAGGGAGTGTGGAGTGCAGCCAGCTGGACCCAGTTTCCCCCTTTCACCTGGCAGGAAGAGTGCACATTACCCATGAGACTTAATCAAATTCTGATTACAGATGTTCAAATACTGGATATTCTTTCTCTACTCCAGATTAAGGAGAAATACTGAAATATTAAATTCACTTGAAAAATGAAACTCATCTGAACTGTTGTTTGTGTCTTTGAAAAGGGCAGCTTTCAGAGGAACAAAACATTCAAAGGAGCTGTTTCCATAAATTTAGCATCTCACAGAGACAATGAATGGATGAGAATTCCACTTGTCAAACTATTTTTTCACAGCCAGTAGAGTTGATAAACAGCCAGCCCACAAATCTCCAGACTTTTACCACTCCATTTGAGAAGCTATTTGTGCCCAAGATGCAGTCAGTCAGCCCAAACAACTGAAAAAAATAGACTCCTCAGCTCTCCTGAAGCAGCTCGCCTGCTGAGCCACAGGCTACATTGTTCTTCAGAATTATCCTGGTCCTTTTCTCCTTGTTGAAGTAACAGAATGTGCCCAAACCACTATGACAAATAATCACTCTCTGTCATAGCTATTCTGCTACCACACTCAGATCTTCTGATGACATTGCGGGATAAGATTGCAAAGAGAATGTGCATTTTGGCATTGGAAAGAGTTTTTGACTTTTCCACTGTCCTCCAAATCTTCCCTCCTTATTTTTCATGCTGGTAATTGTCTTGCTTTTGCTTCATGGAAGGGAGGTTCTCTTGCATTTAACTCTCTTACCTTTAAGTAATGTCCAGTGTATGACTGACCTGGGTTATTTGCTCATTTTGTATAAACATCAGCTGAAGTGCCAGGACTTGATTCCGGCCCCACTTCTCCTTATTTTACAGCACAACAAAAAGACAACCTTCATTACCTCTGTGGTGTGCCAATAAGATGACAAAGTTCAAAACACATCATCCTGTGCATGAGTCTAATTTATTCCTCTGGATTACTGGGAAACTGATTTTGCCATGAGCTCATACCTACATACACAGTCTATATGGGATTTTTATTCTTTCCAGAACAGGAACTCTGCCTGGCTCTACTAGACGTCTTTCCCTCACACTTGCAGACTCAAGCCTTATCTAGCTGGAGTTTATGGCAGATAAAATAACCCCATTTGACCAAATGTTCAATCCCATTATTAGTTCAGGCAGAGATTAGAGTCACACTCTTCATATTGGGGCGGCTCATGTCTCATTAGCACTTAAAAATTCATTCCAAGATGAAGCATGATTGGCATATAAATTCCATACTTTTAAGTCTTTAATAAAAAAGTTCAAAACCGTTTGATTATTTTTAAACCAGAAGAAGAAGAAGAAAAACAAAATAAAACCAAAACTCAGTTCTCATTGCCGACTCTACCTACAGCACAAAGTATTTTTTCTCTTTGAGGTTGAAAGTCGCTTCGCTTAGACTCTGCTTATTAGATTCACTCTAAGTCTTATGTAGGTGGAATGAGAGTTGCTGGGGAAAGAAAACCTGAAAATTAGGAAGAGGACACAGAGAGCATGACAGAGTAAAGAGAGCTGAACTCATTTTCCTCTGCTGTAAAAGCTTGATGTACTAATGGTGTGAGATACAAGCATCAGACTGATACCTCAGTCTTACTTTTGAGTCTTACTTTTCCTGGGTGGTGAATCTCTTCTGTGACAAAAATAAGGTGTTTGCATTTCAGACAACCATACTGAGTGACACGGATTATATTAACGCCATCAGCATTCTGGGTTGAGTTGATTTGCATGCATCCCAGACAAGTGGCCTGGTAGACTGCGACCATCACAGCAGGACTTCTGATTCCAGCACTGCTTCCACTGTTCAGCCAGAAAACTTGGCAGACTCTCAGTTTCATTCAGGCAGGCTTACTGAAGAACTTTCTAGATCAATATAATCAAAGAGAACATACATAGGAGGCTCCCTTCTAATTCCAGTCTGCAAGAAAACTACGCTTGGAGATACTGGCATTTGCTTTAGAGCCTGGTTTGAGACACGTTTCTCTGTTGTTTGCAAAAGATCAAAGTGCTAAAGAAAGCAGCCTATTTAGACTTTTGATAGCAACCTTTGCCCAAGCTGCATGGCAGAACAATTTTTCTCTGGCAGGTAAAGCCCTATTGAGGAAACCAATTGACAGAGACTATATTCCCAGAGTAAGGTAAACTCTTGACATGTCTGGCTGGATCATGTTCTTTCTTGGCATTTGACCTGCCAAAAATACAATAAAATGAAAAAAAAATCACTGTACTTTTTATCACTGATGCCTAGAAAACCTTTCAAGTCAGAGGAAGGGCTTCCAGCTTCAGCAAAAAGCACATTCTCTGCAGTCAAGGCGTCGAAGCTGTTGATAGAAAACCAACTTGTAAAAGGCTTTCAGACAGCTTATTAGTTTAGAGACTGCAGGTGTAGTCCAGATTCAAACATCTGCAAGATCACAAGGCTTTGAAATTGCCTGAAGTAGCAGCCTTCTGGATGACAAATGTCCTGTTGGTGGGTGAGAGAGAATTCCCAATCATGAGCTCACTGGCACCTATTCCTTGGTTAATCCTTCCTGGCCCTTGAAGCATTTTCTGCTACAGCAAGTGTTCTAATACCTCAGATCTCAGCTTTCCTCTTCCTGCTACCAGAAACCAATCAGGATTCTTTTTTTCATTAGTTGTCATGTATTCTGTCTGCATTTCTGCCAACAGCAGGGATGTGCAATGGCCCTAATGAATTTTGCATGTTCACTTGAAAAAGAGCCAACTCTTTTAGCTCCTTCATCTCGATACAAGTTGCATCGATTCCCTCACAGGCCAGTGAACATAACACTAAAAAATCTGACCTAGCAACGTCTTGCAGTATGGATCAGTAGTGAGATAAATTGTGATAAAACGTTATATTGCTAGGTTTTAAAAGAAAAATGATTAGACTATGCACAATGCAAGCTTCTTTAACAATAGGAGAAAGAAAAACTCAGTGAAACAGAAAAAGTCATGCTGAAGACATGCTGTCAGACCTCCGGAAAGAATTGGAAATTTGTCCTCAAAACCTTAAACAGGGCAGGGGAGTGCCATTGACACTGTTCCATATGCACATGAGAGTGTCTCCACCTCCAGAAAGCAGGCTGGTATTAATTGCAGGACAGCAAGTAGTTTTAGAAGAAAATAAAAATTTAACATGAAGTTTGTAAATGCTTGTTGGTGGTACTTTTTGTTTTCTTGTCTCATTGCTGTTTCCAGTAAATTGCTCTTATCTCTACCCATGATCTTCACCTTTTTGTGTCCCCAGTTCTCCCCTCCATACCACCCTAGGGGGAGTGGGGGTGTGCTGAGAAAGCAGCACATGGTCTGGGCTGTTTCAGTGGGAATGCCAAATTGGGGAATACCATCCCTAAACCACAATAATTTATTATACAGGAGTTGAGACTCATGACAAGATGCTGTTGATGTTCTCAAAGATCCTGAGAGCCTGCCCTGAGCCTGGCAGGTACTGATACCTCTGTGGAGTGCCTCTACGTGCACAGACTCAGGAGAGGAGTTTGCAGAAGATTAGGAGGACAGTTACTTCTTTCTTGTTTCCGATTCAAAATGGCCCTTATGAACACTAGAAGAAGAATTATCCCTAGTTCTGGTTTCTCAGCTAGTACAGAAGAGAATGAGTGAGAAGTTTGCCATGAGAGGCAGTCAGATGCCAAAGTTTAGGCAACAGAAACAATGGAGAGGCTGCTACAGTCCAAGACTGCGCTGAAACCTCTGACAAGCGTTTCCCAATCTGCACACACAGAATAGTCATCTATAGAGAAGAACCACTGTGATTCAAATTACTGAAAGAAAGCCCAAACCAACAAAACTGAAGTAATTTTGTGGCTATTTTTACTAAAATGCCAACATGAAAACAGCTTAATCTTCCGAGATAGCATGCAGAGCCCTGCACTGACAACACATATTTCACACTTAGGTTTTACATTTTGTATGAAACAGCATGTAATCCACTGCAGTTTTATTCTACAACCTTAAAAAATTTCACACACATTAACTAATTACTCCTGACAAGACTCCTCTTAGGTAGGTGTGAATGTATAATTTGTATTTTATAGGTGAGGGATTTTAGACAGAAGAAAATATTCCTGTCTCACACTTCTGTAAGCCCATTGAAAAATAAATCTCTGTTAATCAAGGGAGCTCCAGACTCTACTAAAACAATCAACGTCAAGGTTCGGTGCTGGGCATTTTGTTCTTTTCACTGGCATCTGTGCTCATTCTAAAATATCACAGTAACTTCCTCTGGTTCCTGTATGGAAATTTTCAGTGAGGATCCCTTCCTTTCCTGAGTAGCTGCTTGAAAGCTGACACAATATAAGCCCTTGAGGAAAATGGGGCTTTGGGTTAAATGTCCTTAAAAGCTGGCAAACACTTTCCAACTAAGCATGGTTAGAAGTTTTTTGATGGATGTACCTGCTCTGGCAGAGACACTGCTGAGGGATGAGACATCTCTAGCAGAGCTGCTGGCAAGGAGCAGGAGGGGAAACCTGGTGGTCGTGGTCCCTCTGGGGCGGCACCAAGCAGCTGGGATGTGTCAATTCCCAGCTGGGGAGGCATGGAATTCCCTGACTCTTAACCCTGTCCCTGACAGCTCCTCACTTGGCAAGCTGCTGGGCTCCACAAGCTGCTGAAGGAGACACATCTTTAGCCTGCTTTGCTTCCCGGGCAGTCACCACACCCTTGCAGCTCCAGGGGAGATTATATAATTAATGAAGTACCTGGGAACCATCACAGAGCCATTGCTTAAAGACCCACACAAGGCATTTCACTTTGCTTCTCACCTAAAACCCCTTCCACCCAAAACCTTATGGCATAAGAATTTTTTTTTAAGTGAAATATAAATTGTTCCAGCTCAATTCAATACTTTTTATATATGTATATTTTTAATACTAAAGAAAAATTACTGTTTTCATCAGCAATCCATTCAGAAAAATACCATATTTCTTAATTTAGAACATCTAGAAGTGTATTTAAGACTGCTAACACTTCAAAGATATTGCCTACTATGTTACTGATACCCAGACTTTGGATCAAGCCTAATTCTGATGCTGAAAGATGAAGAAGTTGGAAAATTTAGAGAAGCAAAAGGGAAAAAAATCTCTTGTTTCACAACAGAAAGTCTCAATTTTGCTTTTCTACTGTCAGCATTCTGTATCCAGCTATGACGATAATTGCTCATGCACACCTACATCAACACAGTTGAACTTGATGGAATTTTTCCTATTTGGTTTTATAACTCAAGAGATTTCTAATCTATCACACGAAAACCATTGCAGCTTCTGTGCTTCCAAATTAATGTTAAAAAAAAAAAGAAAAAAAAATCTAAAAAATATTTTAAATATACTTGCCTGGAAAGTAGCAGTTAACATGAGCTCGAGGAGAAGCTGGGAGGAATAGGCAGGGAAGGTTAGGTCAAATAACCCCCCACTACATAACAAGAGCTGAAAGATAGGAGTGGATTTTTAACTTAGTTTATGTATGTTAAAAGAACATAAAACAGATGTGTTTCCTTGCAACCCACAAGTCTCTGCAACAAGGGTTCTCCATATTCCAGGCAGGCAGCTAAAATGCCACTCTCTGATAGTACCTGAGGGCCTGTAAATAGTTTATTTCTTTTAGCCTTCATGGAAGGTCGCATGTTTTAGGTAAGTGAAATCTCTCTGATAAATAATTTCTGCAAAACCAAGACATGTGTAAATTGTTCACTGCGTACATTCTCTTTTCTTGCTTGTATTTTGCAAAAATTGTGATGAGAGGTTTATTTACTGTGATTTTTCACCCTTCCAGAGTCAAAATGCAAGTCAACTGCTGCCCGATTTCTGCTCAGAAATGCAAAGATACAAAAAACTAAAGAAATATAAACCCACCTAGCACAGGCAGGGCACTTCTGCCATTTAATACAATGCATTGAGAAGCAACAGACAGTAGAGCATGTGGCATAAACATTCAATTTTAGCAGATATTCTCTTTGCTACATTCAAGCCTTTTACTGTGCCCTGAGATATTTATGGAAGACTCACTTCCACTGCAATCCTGGGTGAGAAGTGACACTAGGATGTGCAGCACCATAAAAACAGCTCTGCAAGCTGACAAAATCCTGTGGTCAAGACCCACTGGAATAAACATCGTGTACAGGGAAAAGAAATGTGATAGATGTCAGTGAAAACTGCAGGAAATGTACTGTCTGCACACAGCATTCCCTGTGGCCAAATCTATCACTCCCATTGGCACATGAAATGCTTATTCTCTGGGGGAAAAGCAAAGCATTAGACAGCTAGATCACAAGAATGAAACAGAGCTTCAAAGTTCTTGAGTAAGATGAGAGCAAAGCAGGCTTTACATGGTTGGTTGAGAATGGATGGAGTAACAGATGTGTCGTGAGCACAGCCTTTATAGAAAAGCAGCGCGTGGCTCTGAGACCCTGTTATGATCCGATTAGAGGAGATGCCTCTGCCCAAACTAAGGTGCAAACGAGACCATCTGCCAAAGTCAATAGTAGGGATTTATTTAACAGTAAATGAATGCGAGGGAGAGAAATAGAAAGAAATAGAAAAGAGGGAGGTGGAGGAGAGAGAATGAGAGAGAGAGAGAAAGATTAAGCAGAAGATAGGTGAGGATCCGGTGGAGTCCCGTTGGTTTTTCTTCACCCTGGGCTTCTTGGTGGTGGGGGTCCCAAGGTCATCCATTATACATTTTAGCAAACGAAGGAATTAATGCTTATTGGCTACACAGTTCTCCTATTCTATTGGCTAATGAGTGATTCCCTCACTTCTAATGCTAATTATTCCCATGCGCAGTCTTTCTCTTCTTCTGGGTTGGTGGTCAGGATCTCCCCTTGAAGGAATTATCCTTTACCCAGTCAGAGCTGATTTCAGCACAGTTGCTGAGTTGGCTTTCCTGGTGGCCCATAAATTCTGCGTTCTTCGTGTCCATTATCAGTGATACATTGTTCTCCCCCAGATTTATTTACCTCCCCCTAGGCCTGAGACAGTCAGACAGCAGCACCACCTTTGTCTTGTCTCAAGTGCTTCTTCGGCTTAAACCTTTATCCTCTCTGCTTCTCTAAATCTGATCCAGTTTACAGCTATTATAGGCAGAACCAAGGCTTGTGGGGGAGCCTCAAGCACTCTTCATCTCCTCCTGTCTCTGTTTCCAGGTGTTTCCGTGAGAGTTCCTGGGCGTGTTCCAAAGAATTCCTCAGTCTCAAAAAGGTGGTTCGCGTGACAACTTTCATCCTTCTGGAAAACTAAAAGGACAAGATCGCACATTTTGAAAACAGTTACAATGTCACCAATATTAATGTTTATTATTCTGTTATTTGGAATAGGGCAGTTAATACAAAATCTTCAATGGAAAGAAACACAACATTGTCTTGCTACATTTATAAGCTCATAATGATCTTGCATCCCAAAAAAGTAGAAGGGGGAAAAATAATAGAAAATTACTTGCACTAGGAACCATTTGAGTCTCTCAGCTGTCATTACAGTTATTGTATGCAAATAGATGTATACAGCTTAAAGCCTTGCTCTGATCTGCTCTCTTATTTCCCAAAGACGCACTCAACACTAATGACTACCTGCGTGACACAATGGAACTCATAATTACTTTTCATTTAACAAAAAACTGCAAATGTTAATGAAGAGTTTTGAGTATTTCCCATATCTCAAGATACTACTTCAGGTGTCTTAATCAGCTTTTAAGCCTGCTTAGAGCAATAAAGATAAACCCAAAGACTGGTAGGAACTAGATACTTTTGGTGACCCCTAATTGTAAAACTTCAAGCAAAACAGCAGGGAAATCAAAATAAAAACCAAAGAAATAAAACCCCATGGAATGATATACTAAATGACAGATGATTATAATGGAGCACACGAGTGACAAATCTAAGGAGTATTTATTCAATAGCTCAGAGACAAAAGTACATCAGTGAAGAGGCTTGAAATTTCATCAAGTAAACAGAGAGAGAGAGGAAGAAATTATCCAAGACGAGGAAAAGCCAAGATTGATAAACAGAGATGAAGGAGTAAATTAATTTCACTTTAAGATAAAGAATGGTGTTATGAAAAAGGAAAAGAAATGACAGCTGGGAAAGGAAACTATATGCACAAATTGCAAATTATAAGTTTCAATAAGTTTTCCTAATTTCCTGACTTCAAGAAGGAAAGGGGGTGAAAAATGTAGGTGGGTTAGAAACTAGAATAAGAATAAAGACGCAGTGGTTTAGATGAGCTCAAAACCACTAAAGATTTCTGAGAAATCAGTTGCGAATTGCTGTAAATTATTACCGTGCAAAATCTCTTATCTTTGGAAAATTAGTGGTGGTTGTATACGAGCTCCTAGCAATAGTCAACATATCTTCATGTTGTCAGCCTCATAAGAGATGGTAAAAAAAAAAAAACAAACCAGCTGTGAAAGAGTCTTAACTGGCTTCTTCTGGAGGATTTGTTCTCAGGGTCAGTCAAGCAAATAAGTGGAATTACCCATCAAGCCTTACAAAATTTTGCTTTATCCTTTTGAAATTTGTACAAACAAGTTATTTTGCAGAATGTATTCAAGAATATGTGTTTAGTAACTTTCCTAATGCCAGAGCTGTAGCATATGACACTATAAATCTTCCTCATTCGATGTTTGAAAAGTGAGCATCATTGGCCAATTATATTTGTACACTTAGGATTATTCCTGCTGAAAAGTCCATAGTCTTAGAAGAGATTTGGAACAACTGCTGTATTCAATTAAAATGGCTTTTAGCAGCTTTATGCCTCAGTTTCCAATTAGCAAAACAGAAATAGCTCCTTTCCTGTTTGTAAGAATTTATTTTTTTTAATGTTGCTCAGTGATACATTCTACAGTGACATTCAGCAGGTTAGTTTATAGATAAATGAGTAATTTCTGCCAGCAGTCATGTTAGACAATTATCTTTGGGGTTTAAATTTAAAATTATTATCAAATCCTTCTACAGGCCATTACACAAAGACAGAGAAAGGAGAGCCTGGTTTGACAGAAAAGAAAGTGTAAAAAGTAACCAACCCTAACTGCAGCTGTGCTGTCCTGGTCCTGTTCTGTGTAAAACCAATCCTTAATTAGAGGTTTCCGAAGAAATGTAAAGCCCTATGTTCAATGTATTTAGTCTTCATAAAACCACTGAACGTAGTGTGGCAAACTGACATTACTTGCAAGAACTGCAAAATGGCTGAAGAACCCAAAAAAACCCTTTAATGTTTGTATTCATAAGAGCTGTAGCAGATTACCAGTGGAGCCACTCAAAGAGGCTCGCAAGATCAGTTCAATCTACGATTTTCATTAACAACTTTGCCACAAAACATTGCTGTGGACTCCTTGAACCCTGCTAAGGGCATGAAGCTGAATGGTGCCATCAAAAGAGCAGTAAAGGTACAATTCAAAAACCTGAATGACCTTGAAAGCAGAAATAATAAAATGGGTTGAAGCTAACCAACTGCAGGCGTCAATGCTGGTGAAGAACAACTTGGTTTGAGCTGGCTGCTCGTATGTTTAGGCTGAAAATCAGAAAGATGTTTTAAGCAGTCAGAAGAGCAAGGTTCAGTAACAGCTTTCTGAAATGCTGCCAGAGTGACAGAGGAACAGATTTCCAAGTCTGCTGATCTTGTGGACTCTTGTTCTCTTGAATTCAGCCTCAAAGCCTGGGAATATTGAAATACCAAAACAAAGCTGTATGCTGCTTTCCAAATTGTAGTTCACTGGTGGCATCTTGGTAAAAGCAAGGAGGTGATGATTACAAAATCTCCAGAATGAGGACCCATAGTTCATAACTCTGTTTCTTGGTCGTGATGCAAATATGTTGTTCATCCAAGCAAGACATGAATCTTCTCTAGGGCATCTTCAAAACTGCAATGAACTCACACTTGAATTTAAAACCACCCCCAGCCTTAACTAATTTCTGCTTCAGTGCCCCAAATACAAAGCAGATTTTTAGAGAAAGAGTAGAATGTATTCATTCCTGCAGTATTAAAAAAGTAACCCAAAATTTATTATGTACATAAATCTTCCATGAAAGAATGAATCAAGAAAGAAAAAGAAATAGCATTTTATGATATTGCAGTACTGAAAGAAGCTTAGAATAACTGTGAGAAGGTGGGTAAAGGAACCATGATATAATAGTTACATCTGACCTACTCTTTGTGCTCAAAATAAAAATGAAAAACATCAGAGGGGGGTAGTTTTATTGGATGATCAAAAATGAGAAATTCAGGATTTAATCAAATAATATATCAGTAAACCTCTACACAAAAACTCAGGCAGGCTCTCTGCATATCTGGTATAGTCAGTCAGGGAATATTTCTTCTTTTTTTCCCTTTGCATGGTTCTCTTACATCAAAACAAAAAAGTAATTCAGAGATGACAATGAGCACAGTGAGTTATGTATTGTCAAATATACTCTGTTGCAGAGCATCTTTCTCAATGAATGAAGAAATAAATAAATCCTTAGCAGGGAGGAAAAGAATACAGATGAAATCTGGCTACTTCATTTTAATTGAATTTACTTTATTTAAGTGACTGTGTATGAAGCAAGCATAGAAAAATGGCATAGAAGGAAGAAAAGAAAGACACTTTTGGATTCTGTGGACAATGGAAGGAGCAGGGACAATACCCTGCTCACAGTGACAGAAGACTAAAAAGTCTTTTAGCTGAGCTTCAGCCAAGTTTTCAGCAAACAATGACTAATGTTTTCTATGATATGAAGACTTTCCTGCAAGACTGAGATGAAGCACATTCAATAAGGAGTGTGCTTCACTTCATTATCTCGTGACTGAGTTTCCTCAAGCACCCTTAGAGGGTGAAAGAGTTTAATCCTTTAAACGTTCTTTGGAAAGTGCATGAACACAAAAAGCTGCATCCATACCTACACACAAATACACCCCTACACACACAAATACACCCCTACCCTACACCCTACTCCTGGACACTGGGGAAACTGCACAGTTTTAATTTATATGCAGTAGAATTTTTATACGAAAACTGTGGATTTCACGTGCCATGGCTAAGTGTTAGTTATGTTCTTCAAAAGAATAGAGCAAATGAAAATGTTTTTAGTCTAAACAAAGTTTTAAAAGAAAATATGCAAAATGTATTTTATTGATACCTTAAGGTTACTTGAAGAGGGGTTTAGTTCACTTAAAAAAGAAAAATAACAATAGAGATCTTTGTAAACCTAATAAAGCTGGAAGAGAATGGAAAAACCTTGAGGGAAATAACAGACTACATTAAACCTTGAAGGAAGACTGATTCTGAATTTCACATAAAGTGCAATGTACGAATATGTCTACTTGGGGCTTTTTCTGGTCTTGCAGTTTATTCTAGATGAGATATGCTGCAAGCTCTAACTTCTGTGAACATTATATTAAATCAGAGAGTTGTGATACACACTTCAAATGGGATGAGCTTCATATCTTGCAGACACAAATGCTACCCGAGTTTAATCATCAGCAGACCGTGGAGAACTCTTGGTTCTATAAATTTTAACAGGTATGTAATTGTGTCATCTCTATAGGCATTTGAAGTCATGCTTTCATTTCAAACAATGTAAATCCCCAAAACATTGTTATATCCCTATTATCTACTCTGCCTGTTTGTTTTCCATCAGTTTCTGCACTGCAAGCTTCCCATTATTTCGAACACAGAAGTGAGAGCTTTTGAATGGTGAAAGATATCCTATGATACTCTTCACGGAAATGGTAAACCCAGTTGTACTTTGTCTGCACATAATGAACTCCTTGATGATAATCATCTACTACTAATACAGAACTCTCCACTTGAATGAAACTTTATGAGTATTAAGTGGGACAAATTCCCTACCTGGAAGATTTGACTATTTAAAATAGGAAAGATAATATCTATTTCTTACAACTCAAAGAAGGAAAAGAAGAATTACCTGAAAGGCTTTCAGTTCAGCCATTTAAGAATTATTATTGTTGCTTTCAGTAGCTCTTGTTCTAGACACCAAGAGGGAAAAATATTGTCAAATCCAGCAGTGAAACTTCTAATTAAACAGCGATCAAGATTTCATAGATTTCATTTTTACCCTGTTCCAGTATTTTTTGTTGTTTACTCCAGCAACAGTCACATTGATTTCAATGAAAATTCTTAGTGGGGCAACCTGGAGCAACTGTACTATTCACAGTAAGGATATCAGAATCTCCTTTGCAATTATTTCAGCTGAGAAGCATTTGCAAATAGAACTTCAGCTGAATATAGCAAGGATTTTAAATATTCTCTTAATAGATCACAGAAATCGTTTTTTTCACTTGCAGGTGTCAGAACTATCTGCCCTTTTGACTACTTGCTGCTCCAGATTTGTAGGTGACCAGTCAACAACATGTCATCAGGATATCATATAATCACACAAGGCAGCAGAAGAGAGAAAGCAGAGGAGGTGAGAGTGATTATCTTTGTCAAGGGCAGCAGTCAAATCAAGAAGAATAAGCGAGAGGCACACACCTTAAATTGATCAAGGGATGGCTCATTAGGAGCCTTGCTTCTTGCTGCTTCTGAGGTAGGAAAAGGGCAGAAGGCAGACAATAAAGACTTGAGCAGACAGATGCAGGAGAAGCTGCTGCAGCAGAGGGGTTTGGGAGATAAACAAAAGGAAAGGAAGGAGGAAAAAAGTGACCTGAGACTGAGGTGGGAGATAGAAGAGTTTTCTTAATATGAGATACCACAAGAGCATGATTTCAGGCAGTGGTGAGGGAAAGGCAAGAGCCCCCAAAATGCTTCAGAGAGGGGGAAACTGAAGGAACAGGTGAGACCCCCTCAGAGTAAAATTAGAGGGGAGCATCCGATTCCAGCTGTGGTGAGCAGTGGCAGATGGGAAGAGGTAGGAGGGAGAAAAGAAGAAACGTTCAAAGATGATTCTGGGCACTTCAAAACAGAAAGAGACATCAGAAATATTCATATAAATTTCCTATGGAGACATCAATTTTATGACGTGGGTGAGAGGAAAGCCAAACTCTTTCCCGTTATTTGTCTATGTTTTTTGTTATTTTTATTAACCTAATGTGAATTGGGCTGCCTTGGAAGGGTGATGATAAACCAGAAGAGGATTTGGAAAGGTTTTTCTGAATGCATTACCTGTTCGATGACTAGAAGTTCCCAACACCAGTTAGGAAATAATAAAAAAAAAAGGCTACTCAACACATACTTATGGACTTTGTGCTCTCGAGATTCTGCAGCAGTGCAAACACAAACAAACTACAATTCCAGTGAAATTCCAGTGTGTTAACATTAAAAAAAAAAATTCCAAGTAGTATATTAACAAGTAACTGGCTTTATTTGCGACCGTGATGGTTTCTAATGTTTTTCTGGGGAGAAAGACAATCTTCATCTAGAGCTTTATACCAAAAAAATATTAGTTTATGGTTTTTTAATCAATATCCTCATTGATTTTAATTAAAATGGAATGGAGAGATGTGGGAACTCATTCAAATAACATCTCAATTAGGCATTAAGGATTCACATGCATTTCATACAGTAACACTTGCATTGCAGGCAAAGTTTTGCAGAAAGAGTTGAAATAATGGAGTCTGGGGCTTTCAGCTGCTGCTGAACAAAGCAAAGGCCCCATGTGACATGGAATCATGCAGGGACAGCATGTGGTCACTTTTGCCAAACGTCTGTTGGACCACTCCAACGGGCTTCCTAGGAAAGATCAGGTTGCTGCTGGGAAGAAGGCAAAGGACTTCTGCCCATGTAAATCTGCTCAAGGCCACCAAGGGCACCACAGCCAGCAGAGTCTGTGGTCCCAGGAGCTCTTTGCAGTTTGGGGAGCATCAGTTCCCCTTTCCGAGCCTCACAGGAAATACCTGTGCACATCCACGTGATGTATCCAGAGCTCCATCAGCACCACTGTCCCGAACTCTTCCCATCAGGCAACCATCAGCACTCAGGAAACCTTCAGTGAAATGGAAAACAAATAACCTATTAAAAGAAAACGAGATTAACACTCATTTGTAGACTGTCATTACCACATCATGCCAGATGGGAAACACAAGGAGAGTGCAGGTGAGATGCTGCCACCTGTCAAAACCAGGTCATATGAAAACCTTCATCATTGCTCCTTTGGAAGCATTAGCAAAGCCTGAGACACTGGACTTTAATTTTGGATTTTTTTTTTCTTCCTGTCTATTACACACTCACAGAGGCCAGCTGAAAATAGGTGATAGGAAATATTGAAGTGTTTCAAGGATCAGAGAAACACCACCCTCTACAAAACATTAACATGTGACCACAGACAGACATATTCAGTGCATTGCATTTGACAGAAGTGGTGACAACAGCGAAATGAGAAGTTGAAACAACTTCCAGGAAATTTGAAAATAAAATAGCAGATATAAAATGTCATTCCACAAAACTCTAGGCTATATGGTACCACAAACCGAGTGCTTCCTTCCAGTTTAGCTGGAACACAGACAGAATGCAAAAGATGAAAAGCGACAGTGACATGAAGGTTAACACCATGTCACAACAGAGGTACCTCAGGACAGTATGCCAAGATGAGAAAATAGAATGGTCTATTTTTATATAAATATATTTATATAATTTGAGATGTCTTAACATATATTTATACACACAGGCATACACGCAAATTGACTTTAAGTGCACGCTCACTGCTGAATAAACATACCACATCTGTGAGCACACCATATGACCCCAATCAAGCTCTTCAAACAGCCCCGAGGGATGTGAACATCATTGGAAAGCCCAGGAAATTGTGTGCTTTTCTTTCAGAGTCCCTTAGAAAATGCAGACATTGGGAAATTCAAGTCAAAGTGCATCTAAAAAACCTGCTTTTTGGCCGACATTGCAGCTTCTCAGCAGAAGTCTTCAGGGAGGCCCTTGGTGGTGCATGTGGCTCTTTCCAGGAGCTGACAGAGGGATGCTCCCCTCTCCAGGGCTCAGCCAGCCCCGGTGCCAGTGGGCTCCTCACTTCCCACACCAGGGCAATGTCACAGTTATTTTGTTTCTGTGTCCCCTCCAGCTCTGAACACTCCTCTCTCTGAATTTCTGACTCCACAAGTGCCAAGATTAGATTTAAAGGGTAGTTAACAGGCTTTTTGTTTAAAGTCTTCCTATCACTTGTATTTATAGCTTAATCCATCAAAAGATTCTTGTTTTGGCCTTCTCATTTCAAAGCAAGCTTCTTTCTGGGGAAAAGAGATCACAGCTAAAGCGATGAGTTTCGTAAGGATGTTCCAAAACAGCATTAGAGGGAAAAAAATCAAACCATCTCTGTGTTTCCCTATGCAAGTTTCATTAGCACTAGCTCACTGAGGCTCACAAAGCTTTCAGACATGGAAATAAAAGACTTTCTGACCGAAATCACTGTCACAGGCACACCCTTTTTAAGGCTGGGAAGGAGGAACACACATGCTGACAAAGCAAATCAATGCCCTCAAGAGCTTAAAGTATGTGCTATGGGGCTACCCACAATTGGGGTATTTTTCTGAGCTGCAGTCTGGAAGCCAAATTTGCAAGGAATATTTAAGCTTTTAAGATGATTACAGGTGACTGTGCAGATTTATGAAAGGGTCTAATGGAGTTAAGCACCTTATTTTCCCTGACGTTCAATGGTTCTTAGGCGCTTCTCTCCTTATTAGATGCCACAATTTAATTTACCCTTTAGCTATGTTTTTTTCATAATACCAAAGTAAAACACTCTCTTACAGTAATTCTTCTAATTAAACATTGACTTGAATATGCTAAAAAAATCTAAAATCATGAGCACTTTTATTTGTCAGATATTTAACTTTTCGTATAAAATATTGCACGTGCCTTTGCCATTTTCAGGTTCCACGTCTTAAAGTAGGAATAAACAGAAAATGTTTTTATATTCCTGGGGTAAAAATCTTAAACAGCTTGTTCCCCTCTAAAATGGCAACCCCTGTGAAAACCAGAAGCAACACAAATACTTGTATATTTTTGCAAAGTAATAAAAAACTCTGAGATCTGCTCCTCAGTGAGTTGTCTGTTACGAACTGTCACTTAAATATAAATCCATCATCGTCTTATGCATCCATGCTATGGACTTTTCCCCACAACCTCTGGGAAATGTGCCTTCTTCTCTGAACCCTTAACCAATAAAACAGATTTCTACCAGGCAGCTGTGAAGTGTTTATGCTTGCTTAAAATCTTGTCATCCTCAAGAACACAGAAAACACAGGGATTGCCATATCTGATCAGCTCAATGATCCATCTCAGCCACTCTCTCACCTCCAGCCCTTGCCAATATCTGAAGGGAGCATAACGAAGCTGATTTTAAAAGGGTGCTTGTTATCACTGTGCAGATGCCATTTCCAAGGATCAAACGGGCTCTTCATCTTATTCAAATTACAGACAAGAGAAGATACAGCCCTTATTTAGAACCTGCAGAATTCCATGAGTTAGGAAACCTGTTGGCACAAAACGTGATGAATGAAAGAGAATGATGCTTGCTCCACTGAGATCAATTGTGTTACAGTGATCTGAGGATCTGTTTCAAATCACTGAACTTGGAAGCTTCAAAAGGGATTCTTCTTTTTCTTTGTCAGTTTTTAAACACAGGCAGCCATCTAATAAACTAATAAGATCTTAAGGTAAGTTCTTAGGTGGGTTGTCAACTATGATTTATTATTATTCTCAGGAAGATCATGAAAATATTTTGAAAGCAGACAGAAACTTGCAGGGAGGTGCTCACAGCAGATGGTTGCAGCTATATATTAAGACCTTAATAGAAAAGTATCCTCAGTATAGTTCTATGCTTTTACTGAACATCCATTTTGCTATACAAATAAGGCATTGATTAGGGACATATTCACATCTCGGGCATGGCTTGACTGTGAAAATTCTTTACTCTGTGACAGTATTAAAAAAAAAAACAAAAAAACACCAACAAAACCCACCAAAAACATGCACATGTTCAAAGCTTTTTATATTATGACATGTGGCATGAATTTAAACTTTCAGAGTGGCAGAATTCGCCCAGAGCGTGCATGTCTTGATCCATAGAAAAAAATATTTAATAATACAAAGATTGTTTAAATCACTCCAAGAGCCCCAAAATCTTGCTGGCTCTCCCATAAGTCTCTCTGGAGGCTGGAACTTGCATTGGATAAACAAGGCTATAGCTAAAACAGCACTGGAAGTAGAAAATCTGTCCCTTCCTTTTCCTCTTCTCCTGTCTCAATCCCACCTTGAGACGCTGAACTATCTGAGTAAAATATTTAAGCTCTTTTTTCTTGTTATCTGTTGGCTCTCGTAGGAGAAGAAAACTACAATGCTGGCTGGGCTAAATCATATAACCACGAATGATTCCATGAAGAAATAAATTATGGTCCCAGCAAAACTAGCATGAAACTGAGAGCAGAACTGAACCCGACAAACTTGTGTTTAGGCCGTAGCTAGAGCTAGAAAATAAACCTAGTAGCAAATTTTAGGCAGAAATATTTAAAAAGGTAATTTCTTAGCTGTAGTAGCCTACGGTTCCAAGATTAACTATTTCGTGAAGAAGTGGGCTGGGTTTGTAGCTTTTCTTTTTCCCCCAAATTAAATTCTGTACTGCCATTCACCTATGAGAGCACTTTGAAGCCTTGTGCCCATGATTTAAGATTATTTTCTGCAAAGTCAAGAGAGGCTGTTGTGATTCCTTGGGAGTTATTTATGTCTCTGGGGAATGAGCACAGTGTGTGCATTTTTGTGTTAGTACATATAAATATATATATATATATATATGCAAATCCTTATTACTGAATGGAGGAAGCGGATTCAGGAATAACCTCTCATTTTCTTAGTTGTTACCTCACTGGAGTTGTAGACGAATAACTGAATTTCTGTGTCAGATTGAGTGGTAGAAGAATTACAAATAAATGAATATTTTCAATCTAGGTCTTTAAAATTTGTGCAATTCCAGACACTTAAAAGGCAGAACATTCTCTTCTCATTGTAAATTAGATATTCTTTAAATGGCTGACAGCAAGCATCCCCAAAAAGGAAGGATTTAAGACCTGTAGCTACTTTGTAGAATAGTCAAAATAAATTAAATGAGCATTTTATTTTGCCTAGGTACCACATCTCCTTCCAGCAGATGCAGTTTTGATGCAAAGTTATTATTTTAAGGAAGTGTCAAAGGTAACCCAGCCAGCAGAAGAGATGCTGCCCGCTCTGCAAAAGCCCTTCCTGAAGACAGAAATGGAATGACAGTGGGTCAGTTCTGACAACAAAACCTAAATTTTCTTCCTCAAAAATAGTTTCATTGTCCATAGCACCCCTTTCCATGCACTACAGACACTTGTTTTCTCAGAATGGACATCTCCATCTGGAAGAAAGGGCAAGAGGAGAATCCAGGCTTTAGTAGACAATCTGTGGGAGCTGTGTGTCCCCAAACCAACCCAGACCTAACGATTCAGAGATTAAAAATGCACAGCATCTTGAAGAGAAGCAAGCAGCAGATGGGAAACCATTATGAATCATAAGAGCAGCAAACCATTGCAATTGCCAGAAGGAGGTAAGCAACCACAACAACAGCCCAAGTTCTTTTCTGATATAAAGTCTTAAAACTAACCTGAGTCAAGAAAACCAGAGAAATCCAAAAGACCTGAAGTTCTGCAGGATTATACCTCAGAGAGCCGACCTCTTGCAGGAAGAATCTCAGATCTTGAGGGGTGACATTAATTTCCTCTTCATTTCTTAGCCTGCTCTTTTCAAATGGGTTGTCACAATCCACAGGAAAAGCGAAATCAATAACACAAATAATAGAAACCCTGAAATTATATAAAGATGGTAGAAACAAATTAATTGATGACAGAAAATTCCCAAATCCATAGACAAATAGGTTGTAAAACTCAATTCAACAGGCAGCTAATCAAAGTGAACTTTACTGGTATGGAATTAACACTTACCCAAATAGAGAAATAGAAACTTGATTCTTGTATATGGCCTAAAACATAAAAAAAACCCAAACCAAACCAAACCAAACCAAACCAAAACAACAACAACAACAACAAAACCCACCCTAACAAGCGACAAAAAAAACTTACCCAAACAAACAATCCACCAAACAAAAAAAAAAAAATCACCAACAAAAATCCTATGTATTTCCCATCTGATGAGTGTTTTACTTGCAAGATCTTGAAAGCTTCTTTTCCTAGTATGCCAATCAAATGTTTGACAGGAGCACTATTTTTTTTTCAGTTTATTTCATGTCCTTGAGGTTAGGAAGACTCTTCTTTAAATTAATTGCTGGTGTCCTGGTCATGACGGGTCGTGACCGATGTTTTGTAGACATTTCCTCTTCAAACTCTCGGAAAGGGCTTTAACTATTTCAAGATTACCAAATAATGATAATTTATTTTATTAAAACCCATCAAAAGGAATTTTGCTCGGAATTACCTTCCATTATAAACTATTGAGTCAATGGAAATGTAGTGCCTAAATCGGGAGTCTTATACTTAAATTTTATTGCATCTGTTATTCTAAATTTAGTGTAAAGGAGAAGAAATACAGCGTCACACATTTGTTCTCAGAGACAACTGAAATCTGTTCTTTGTACTGGCTTCTTCCACACACAGAGGCAGTGTGATACAAGAGACACACTCATCTCCTGGGAATTTAACCCACCTTCCAGTCCTCAGCCTGGATTATTTGTTGTGATTTAATAAGATGTATTCTGTAGCTAATAAACCATTTAATTCAAATAATTATTGCATTGTTCAACTAAAATTGGAGTGATAATAGCATGTTGATTCCTCCACTGAACTCCTTCCCTCTGTAACTGTGTCACAGAGCAATGTCATTTGAAGTAATCACTTTAGTTTAATAGCTCAGTAACCATAAATTATTTAAAACTACATTAAGTGAATTAAAGTCACATAAAACAATCTGCACTGAAAGGGGAGGGTGTTATTTTCAAGGTGGAAATGGCAAGAACACTGTTTCAATCAGCAAGGTAGTGGGTTGGGATTGTGGTGCACCTCTCTTTGCAAAACCTAAAATTCTACACAATATACAAAGAATTGTTCCAAGATTTGGGAATTTGCCTTAGAAGCCAAATGCATGTACCTGTAATTTGAGCAAATAAGACTGAAGAATGATCTGAGATTATAAACTTCCCTTCCCATACAATTACTTTAAAAATACCTGAAAAAAATCAGTAGGGTAGAAATCACACAACCCAAAACCAATTACCAAGCACAAAAAACACAAACGTGCTTTTGTTTCATTGTCCATGGTGTGGTCCTAAAAAGTGCTTTGTTCTCTAAAATGTTAAAACCAAAAGCATCAACAAATGCTATTTTTTAAGCACCACTCAGAAAGGCTTTTGTCAAGGACAGAGAAAATATCGAATGCTAAATGAGTTCTACCAAAGTAGACAGAACCTGTCAAAGTTTTCTTCAAGAACCACTGCTTACAATTTTTCCCTCTATTTCAAAGTTTCCTGAGTTTCATTATGGTTGGTGCTGCTTCCTCAACACTCTAGTTTTGTCTTCTATAGGCTTCTTAGATTCCTCTTGAAATTTAATTCCCTTTGGCTGCCAAAATCCAGTTGTGATCTCAACGAGGAGGCAGCTGTAGCAAGGGCAGTGTAGAACCACAGCCCTTAAGCTTCACCCTGGAGATGTTGGTGACAACAACAATCCAGAATTCTGAGGAATCACAATACTCTAAAGCATCAGCAGCACTGCAGGACTAGAGAATAAATCTAACCGAAAATAATTGTTTTAGAGTCACACATCTGCAGTGACCAAAAAGCCAAACCCAACACAGCACTTCCTCATTTAAGCAGCATGTGATGAGCAGAAGAGTGGGAGATTAGAGCTCTGCGTGGCAATCAGGCAAGAGAACACAGTATTTTGAAGCAGATTACTGATTGATCTTCCAGAAACTATGTTTTTGTGAAATATATCCAGCAGTGTGACCCACATCCAACATCCACTTGGCCTGAGAAGTGAACATATCTAAAGACAGAAAGGCCTCAGGCAAACAGGCCACCCCCTGGACTAAGAGAGATCTCTGGACTCAAATCAAGCTTTTGAAATAAAGATGCAAGGTCAAGGCACAGAGCAAAGTCCTACATATTTAAACCAGAAGAGGCCGTCAGTCGGGTCTGATGTTCCACGAAACAGAGGCATAGTGTTTTCCTGACTCCTGAAAGGTTTGCTTTTGCTTGGTACTATAATGCAAGAAACAATCTTTTCAGCATGGCAGTGGATGCTTGGCTAGCAAAGACAAAAATTGGCTTTCCCCAGCACAAAGCACTTCCTGCTGTTTGTAGCCGTTACAAGAGCAGAGGTTTGTGCATTTTTTTGACACTGGTCCAACATTTGTGCATTTATTTGACACACCAAAATCTGAAACATTATTACAGACCTTAGTAAGAGACTGAATATTTTTAGGGTATCCTTCATAGGCTGGTCCCCATAAAAAAAAAAACACAACCAAGAAAACCAAAAGATACCCTTTAAATCCTTCTCTCTATACATCTATCCATCTTATCACCAGACTTCTTCTTTGACTTGGCATTAGAATTATTTATTAAATCGCAAGCTCCAAGTAAAAATGTCGCACTGAAAGAAGAGATAAAAAACCACTCTTAACAAAATACAAATTAACAGCATGATATTACAAGAGAAGGAAAATATCCTCATTTTGAATGTTGACCAATCCTATTATATCAGAGATTAATTTGGTTTATTACAGCCTTGGGAAAGCATCTTGCTACAGTTTATGTTCATAGAAAGACAAAATTAAAAAAAACAAACAACAAAACATGTAGCAAAAGCTTTTATACTTCCTCCCTCTCTGTCATCGCACAGCCATCCCAGCCTCAATTTAATTTTTTATGCACCTGCTAACAATGGCTTTTAAAAAGTTCAGTATGATTCAGGTAACCAGAAAAGGAGATTTCAGAGGTTATGGATTGTTACAACTCACTGATCTTTTGTTGTTCCTGACTCTTACAGGCAGGAAAATCTTACAGCTTTTGAATGGTATGGCATGTGGATCACCTAATTTGTAGGTGGGTACTTGCAGCTTTCTTGGCTCAAAGCACTTTTAAACTGATTTAAACCAATAGAAATATCTGTTAATTTGTAAACTGAGTATAAATAGAGTGTTGGAATGCCAGACTAGTTCTAGAAAATGACTGAATGCTTTTATGGGTAATGACTGGGTCAAAATGCTTTACATAAAACCTAGACAGCATCAGTTTGCAGAAAGAGGTCCTTGCCTAAGAATTTGCACAAAGAAAACAGCACACGGTAATTCAGACTGCTTCAAATCCCATCAAACAAAAGAAATGCCTAGGCCCAGAGGAAGTGATGAGATGATAGGGAAGCATCAGACCAGGGCATCAGCTCTGGTTAGACATATTCTCATGCTGACTTGCTATCACTTTCTGTCAAACAGTTTTGTAGGTCTGCTTTAACTCCCTCACAAAATGGTCATCACTTTATTTATCTTTAAAAAGTTATTTTGTAGATATCAAAATGACCCTTCTAAAAGTCTGGGGAGAAGCTTTGCCTGTTCAATTAGATAGTCACCTTTAACTTAGATGATTCAGTGTCATTGCAATGCTGCTTGCTTCCTGGTTAATCCTGAGAAAGTCACTCCTGTAGTTTTATGCCTCATTTCATCAGAAAAAAATAATAGTAGGAATACTGGAAAGATAGAGGCACCCAGTTTTTCCTGTCAGATCTCTGTCCACTCCTGTCTGTAATCTGACAGTGCTGCAGGTGCTGTTCTCTGCTTGTGGGATGATGACACGAGCATGATGTATTGAGAAGCCATGGAACTAATTAATTGAGCCTTTTACTCTGACGATGTGGCTTATGTTGAGGAGGGAGGAGGGTCCATCTGGAATAATATAATTATTTCTTTATTCTTGCAGGCTAAGAGAAATATTGTGCAGTCACCTGACTACTTGGTATCAATTTCAGCATGAATACACAGGAGGCACAGCAATTAATGTGCAGGTGGTAATTCATGACCCCTTGGGATGGGCAGGCTGCCTATGTTTCTCTTCAGCATTTGAATTAACAGCCCTGTCTGCAGTGTGTATCTTTTCAGGTAAAGATTTTCCATGCTCCTGCTTATGGTACGCATTTAATTTATGAAGAGTTTCCTGTTATGTCCCAGTACAAATTCATACAGCATCAATATTCATATAAATTTATAACAGCAGGTTCAAAATAACAGTACACAGAATACATTAGCATTCCTCTTCCATCTTGCAGGCAAGAGAAATACATTATGAAGCAGACCCAAAAGATTCACATAAAAGTACAATATTTTTACCCGAAAAACATTAGCTAGTTTGTTATTCTTAAGCAGATGCAAATTTAAAATTACATTTGCTGTAATTAGAAGAAGGCAAGACTGGGGCTTTGAGAACTCTTTCCCCATTATGGGAAGACATCCTTGCAGCTCAAACCTGCTGTTGACAGACGCTGACCTAAGAAGAGCTGATGCCTGCTGGGAAAACTGCATGTACCCATGGATGAGACCTGTCAACAGAGTTTACATTGATAAGGTCAGACAGATTTCAGAGATGGTTTTGTTTATGGGTGGGTTTTTTTTGGGTTTTTTTTTTTCTTGGTTTGTTTTGGTTTTTTAACTATCCTTGCATTTGGGAAGCTATTCTGATCAGAATAAGAGCAATTTTAGGCAACAATAACTTCTAAAGAAGCATTTTGTTTCCAAGACTAATCAACTCAGCACATTCCCAGTGATGTGGACAACAGTCCTTGTACCATCTTCATAACAAATTTAGTATACCCCTAAGGCATAGATTGGGAATGATAACAATCACAGGTCAGAGCAACACCAGGTATTTCTAAAAGCTTCTATACCTACCCAAATCGCAAAAGGTTTTTGAATTCTCCTTGGAATTTTGTTCTGGAAAAACATTGCTCAAGCTGCTACCAGCACTGGTCTATCTTACTACTCTTAACCCAAAAATATCTGGAAGGGCCTACCCTGGTGGACACTATACAGATGACCTTTTCTCTCTTCTCTTTTTCCCTTCCAAAAATCTACCATCTTCACTCTGATGAGAACAGACAGTAATGCCCCCTGAAAATACTTAATGACCAGCTCCTGTTAATCAAGAATGATCCCTCAAAACAACACATGTCTAACTGGTATGGTTTCCAGTTGAAAATGCAGTCCTAAAAGTTCAGAAAGAAGCTGGGAAGCCTGGCTCTGTTAGATTGCTATCCTTGAGAAAGAAAGTGAGTTAATTAAATGTAGCCTGGCATAGACCTGGTTAGGCAAGCGACCACGGCATTGTGCCAGTAACCATACCCTTTCTGTCATCACTCAGAAGTGAGAACTAATATATTGTTATCACAGAATAAGTTTAGCACCCCAAAATGTTTTTGCTTTATACTGTGGAATTCAGTAAAGCCAAGTACGCTTTCACATAAAAATGCATAAAACTCCTGCTAGATAAAGCACCAGCCCTACTGGTAAAATGTACACAGCTCTAGAACCATCTCCAAGTACTGTAATAAAGAGCACTGACATCACTAAGTAACCATCAGGAAAAGGGTGAGCTAAAAATGTAGAAATGGAGAGTATGTGCTCTGGAAAGCATTTAAAAGGAATGAGCACAGTCACCAGCAGGGAGCCAAAAGTGCCCTAATTTGCATGCTGTGGTACTCTCTGATCTGTAAATAAGAGCAATTAAATCAGAATACTGCTACTGGCTGAATATTGTTTTAGAGAGGCCCATAAGAACATGGGTTTCAGACTGTTTGTGCAACTGCTGAGGCCTCTGCCTCCCCTGCAGAATACTTTGTTATCTAGGGGATTTCTGCTCAGGCATGAGAAATACACACAGTTGACTCTGAGGCCACCAAAATATCAGAAATTCTGATGTTTTGTATTTCAGCAGAAATGTCTCTTAAGTATACAGGCCATGAACACATCACCTCTCCTGGGATCCAGTGGTTCTCTGGAGACAACCTCACTAATCTCAAGCATAGAACGCAGGTACAAAAGCAAAATATTTGTTATTTTGACAAGAAAGAAAGAAAATAAGACCAGGATTCACAGACCTCACAGGTCTTAAATAAAAAGACAAATCACAACCCCTCCACAAAAAACCTCCAAGAATATTGTGACTGGATGATTCAAATCTTTTGCATACACAAAATCAGTGGCTGTATGTGATGCTAACAGAAATTACCTTTTAAAAGTGTTGCCCAGCATGACAAATTATTTTTTTTCCTGAAGTCAAAATTGCTTCTAACCCTTCCTTAAAGCTTGGTAGAAAACGGTCCCATTTTTCTTTTCATGTGCACACGGCTCCCCAGTCATTTCTCCACTCTCCTGCCTCTCAGGCCAAGAAAACTGCTGCAAAACCTGTCTCATAATCCTTCTTAAGGGCTGATCATACCTAAATAAACATCTCTTCCCTTATTTCCCTAGAGCGACAGGATTTATTTGACTCTTTCTTTAGTCATTGGTACCAAACTTGCTGTTCTGCACAGATTCAGATGCTGATTTTCTGCTACACTTTTGGCTATTGCAGCACCTCCCTTGTCCATGTTCATTACTTTTCTTAGAACACTATATTCCAATTATATTTCAGTCGAATTCAGTGACAGGAGAAATAGATCAATTTCTACTGAAATGTTCCCATGCACTTTCAAAATGTAGATTATCATAGATCTTGGAAAGTCTATATTTGTTTTAAGCTTCATCTGGAATAATCACACATTACATCTTTGCCCTACATTTTCATGCATATATATCAATGAAATAAATATAGATAGACAGACACAAAAATAGTAAACTCCTTATGTTTTATTCCCTCCGCTCTTCCTTTCATGTGGGAAATGCTTTTCCACATCAGTATTAGAAGAAGCTGTCTTTTGAGTGCAAACTCTTCCACTGCACCAGAATTTGTGTCATTCCCTCCACCCAAAGACACAGAGGTTCACCAAAAAATACCCTGTAAAAGCAACATTTGGGATCTTCTTTCATACTGTTTTTCCTTAGCAAATTTCTGCTCCTCCCTTTCATTAGTCACAAGGAATCTTTATGTTTATTCCTTCTCAGTTTCTTCTCCAAAGGCTTCGTGTTGTTCCCACAGATCTTTTCCTGTGATTGCATTTCTGTGTACCATACCACAGTTGGGACTAATGCTCTTAATGAATCTCCCCTTTTTTTTTTTCTGGTTTCTACTTTCAGATCACTCAACTCCAGTGGAAGGCAGACAGGCCAGCTTTTCTTTTACTGTGGGTCATTTTATCATTGTCAGCAACACTTTTCTCTATTTCCCTCTGTCTCCAGCACACATCATTTGATGAGCTCTGTTACTGAATCACCATGAAACAAATTGACATGTTCCACTATAATTTGCAAGGAAAGATGGCTTGCACGGAAAATAACTGGTTTTAAAAATCATAATTCAGTTTACATAGTAGTTATTAACAGCAGGCTCCTTTCACCCTTCCTTTTATTTTCAGGTTGCCACTTTCTATCACATGTAGTTATACCTCTACTGAAAACACCCACAGTCAACAACAAGAATAAAGACCGGTTCTCAGAGTCTCTGGGTGGTGGAGGACTATTGATAGCCATATGATTAAAGGGATTAAGTTTGTTGAAGCCCATTTTTAACACCAGGAATTTTGCTTTGAAAAAAACGAACCTTTAAAAAGTCTTCACAACTGCCATTGATGCCTCGGGGTGGCTACCTAGAACAGAGGCTAGACAAGATTAAGAGAATAAAGTGGGTATTTATCAAAGGCCTTCAAACAGGTACACCTTGGGTAGTCAGAAGTCTTCCAGGGGCTACACCCAAGATAGACAATAGTCACGAGAGTTTCAGACAGAAATAAGTTTCGTCCATTTACATATCAGCTCCAATTACAGCGTCAGGTAATGAAGTCATATTCCCTCAGTTTTCTCCCCCCCTAACTCACTATTGTTTATACTATTCAGGGACTGAGGCTGCAGGGTGTCCTAGAATTTCAGGTCTAGAGGGATTGTTTTGTCTGACCAAAATGTGAAGACAGTAACTAACACTTTATATGGAGTTTAGAGTTATGCCCTAAATCAGTACAGGATTTGAAAAATATAAAAGCTAAAATCCTAAGGCATCACCATGAGCTCATTCCTTTATATCTGCGTGGAGTAGGGCAGGGTGCATTTCCATAAACACACAATCCAGGATTAGTTGGGTTTGTTTTTTTTTTTTTTTAATGGAAGAGTAAAATAACTTGAAAGAATGTCTCAGCAAGTCCTCAAAATGACATAATTTTATATCCAAGATATTCCATGCTTTGACATGCATTCTGAAGCAGATGGTAGGTCTTGGAAGAAGAGAAAGAATTAGGATTCAGCCCCAGCAAAATGTTCTGGGAAATGAATGCAGATTATAATGTAAAAAAATTATAAAAAGATGGAAAGATTGATGTATCAATCCTCTCTATTTTAAAATGAACTCAAGTGAGAGCTGCACAAACATGAGGCTACAACTCTATGGTCACAAAGAAGGTGTCATTTCAAAAAGCTGTAGAGGCTTTTCTCATTCTTCAATGAATGGGCATCACCCCTTGTTTAAATATTATGGTGCTGCTAATATTTACCAAGAACTGTAATTCCTGGAGTGCAAGTTCCAAAGCAGTCTCTTCAAGTCTAAAACGTGCTGGAGACTGAATTCCTAGAAGCTTGCTTAGATGTCAGAATGAAGAAAGTAAGGCCTAATGTTACTCTGAAACTGTTAAGGAAAGTTCAGGTTTCTCCACCCAAAGCAGTTTCCAATATCGGATTCCACATTTCCTCTAGTGACCTACAGAAAGCCTTGAGAACTCAAATTAAACTCCTGGTGATCCATAATTGAAAGGCACCATCAATACAGAGATTCTGAGTATCTCAGAAAAGGAAATGAGCTTGACCCTCCATCCTAGAAATGGAATGAATTATATTCAACCAAAAAAATTAATGATATTCAACGAGTTTCTGCACAATAAGCAATAAATAGGATTACCACTTCATCTTGGGAGATCATTTAGTGGCAACTACAGAGGAAAATGTGGTGGTGCTACATGCTGACTACAATGAGGGTGCACCATGCACCTTGCAGGGGTGAAGCCCTCCTACTCTAATAAAAAATTCTTAAGTCCTTTCACGGAATCTGCAATAGTTCTCAGCAGATGAGAAAACGATACTCCAAATTAAATATATATATATATATATATATATATATATCTTTGTGAAGTGCATCATAAAAAGGAGGCGGTCAAAATCTCAGAAAACGTGATTTTTATACTGCTCATGGCAGCTACTGCAGTGTCCTAAAATGTCGTATTTTCTAGAAGGTTCAGAGAAGGTCATTTGACTTTGCTCATTGTCTCATGAGAATAATATCTGCAATAAGAATATCTGCAAATGTGTCAAGGTAAAGACGGTCATAAACTTAATAAATAAAAAGGTGGCATTTTATCTGATTTGAAAAATCTTCAAAGACATGTTGACCTGTTTGAAAAATGCTTTTCTCCCAAGCATATGGCATGTTTCCTGGTTTATGATCATGGACTCCCTAATAAACATCCTTATTTTGTTACCTGGTTTAGATTATCCCAGAACAATAACATACACTTAAAATCCAGCATTTACAGTATAACTGACTCTCAAAACTTTATTCTAACCACTACATTTTTAAAACTGAGGTACAAAAGTGTGGCAAGTCTGCAGTTGGAAAAGCCAACTTGCTTTTAAGTCAAAACTGAGAACAAAATTAAATGGACGCATATTTCAGAAAATAATATCTTGGTTAAGGTTTAACAACTTGTCTTAACTGTATAAAATTTTTGGTACATTGTTTTAAACATTTTGGATTATGCAGGACAACATCACATAATTACTTCAAACAATTTCCTAATGGCACCATCAGGCAAAAAAAGGGCTTTTATTCCCAGATAAAAAAAGGTACATTTTTTCTCTCTTGCAATAGAAGAGGATGTGTACTGAATCAAGCTGACACATTCTTGGCCCAACATGGAGCTGATGTGATACTAAACTAACCTCAAATAGTAATTAGATGTGATTTCATTTCATATAAGAAGCTGATTTAATTTTAAAGCCTTTGCTTGGTAGGTAAACATGTATAAGGCATTTTATTAAGTCAAAGGGTATAAGAGTAGCAAAGCAGCAAAGCAGGTGCCCTTATTGGTCTTGAACATACATAATTTAAGCCAATGTAAGATCATCTGTTATAGAGAAAATTTAATTAGTGATTTTCTGTTTTGTACTACACCAGTTACCAACCAAGAAGGGTTTATGTACTATTTTTGAGAGATGAATGTTCAGTCTTTCACTATTTCTACTTGGAACACTTTAATGGCTCAGCTGGACTTCCAAAACCCCTGCCTGAACTTGCTAAAAATGTGCAGTTTCTCAACAGATTTCTTTAGAGTGAATGTTCATTCAAAATTAAATTAATTTGTTCACTTTTTCCATGAAGATATTCCCCAGCTTCCTGCTTCTGTGTTCACCTTTCTTGAACTCTCTGATGGATTTCAACCCAGTTGGTTTCTCCCTCCTCAAAGATACACCCTTCAAAGTTTTTGTCATTTCCAAGCTTCCAATTCCTGTCCTGATTGAGTCTCTGCTTCCTTTCTTGGTCTCTCTTTTGAGGGATCAGTTCTGTGTTCTCAATATGATTATTTCTGCAGTGCAGCACAGACATTGCCAATCTTGATTGAAACAGGATAATTCCCATAACCCCATCTTGCCGTAACAGCACAGAGTTCCACTTAGGCTATTTTCTTTCTCTTCTCCCCACTTCTTGTTTATATATTTGCCATACACTGGGTTTTTGATTTTAAAAAAGTTTCTTTTTAAAGCACTATCTTTTTAAAGCTCTGGCAACACCAGCTGACAGCACCAATCCTCTTATTTAGTTTTTTTAAACCCTCAGGACTCCTTTCTAAAAGCTGTCCGCAAACCAGGTGGTTAAGAGGAGAAGGAAAAGAAAATAAACAATATATAAATCATAAAGATACTGCTGATTTGGTTTTTTGCTACCAACTTATTTTTCTTTCAATTATAATTACTACTGTGTGAAATGGCAGGCTTGTACAAGGCAATGTTTGCATCACAAGGGGGAAGCATTTAGCTCAGCGTAGTATAATTCAGGCACCAAAACAAAATTCCTGCTATGTTTTATGCATAGTTGCTTTCTGCAACGTGACTACTTCCTCCCTCCTTGCCAAAGAAAGTTAGGCACATTTTTTGTTGTCAGCTTAAACCCACATTTAAGGTTATTTGAAACAAAGCCTCAGGCTTCCGTCTTGCAGCTTGAGACCAATTCCATCTGTATTAATGAGCTCTATAATTGTCCTATATAACAGAGCTTTCAAATCTGTAAACCTTTTAAAATTATTTAAATCTCATTTTAAACTTGCAGAAATTCTTCATGGATTCTGCTTCCACTTACCAGAGAAGACTTCCAGCTAAAACTGTTAAAGCTGTATTTCTTACACATCAAAATAATTTTAAAAATCAAATATTTGCATTCAATAATTAACTTTTGCTTATTATGGAATTTTATCCATCACTTTCTTAAACTTAAAACAGGCTCATACCAGGCCACTTTGGCTCAGACGTATCACACGTGTTAATCAGAATGCACATGGAAAACAGGAGCAATTACACAGAATGACTGCTTTAGTTGGCCCCAAAATCCAAGCTCTTTATGGCTCATCCTACCTTTAAAATGCAGAAGCAAAATGGTTGATCAAGATGCTGAGAGATCATTTTATTTGACAAAATGATATCCTCGAATAAAAGCATTTTCCCCAAATTCACTACACTCCTTATCTTAAAATAAGTGTTGTGATCTTAACATCCAAATTACAGTGACTTTAAAAAGCTTGATCCCATATTAAAGAAGCCAGTAGCTCAGATCCATGTTTCCTTCTCTATTTCTGCAGTCTAATTTAACAACTCTGGCTAAAACTTTACCAAAATTCACTGAAAGGAAAAGAAGTTTTCTGCAAAAAACCAAAGTTTCTACAGACTTAGACATTTTTTGAATCACTACTTGACATTTTATATTTCCTAGCAAAACCAGGAAAGTGCCAAGTTCTGTTCCTAGCTATACCAGCGAAAACTGGGAGAAATTAAACTGATTTCGGAAGAATATCCATAGATCTACATTGGCTGTGGAGTTCTTCCTTTGAAATTTTGCTACAATGATTATTCCCAGCAGATTCTAGTAATCCACAGGACATAAGATGGTGAAATATTGGTATACAACCACCTGAGTGGTCAGCTCCTCTCTCTGAAATTACCCTCACACATATGCAAACATGGCAGTCCTCACCAGACTTCCCACTTTGAGAAGTCAAAGAGAATTTCAGCTTCTTCTGTGGTGATGAATTCTGACACAGCAGTCATGGCCTCTTGTTCTATCTACACGTTTATCCTTTTGGTTTTGTCTTTTCTGATGTGTTCACGCTGCACACAATGTTCGATTTTTATTTTTTGTCTTTTACCTTTTTATTAATCAAAAGATATAGAAGTGGTTGATCTGTAAAAGTCAATAGCAAAAAAAAACAACAACAACAAAAAAACAAACCCACAGGCACAAGTGCACTTTAGAATTATCACCAAGAATGTGATATCTTCCTCAAATACTTCAAAGTCATATTCAGTTTTGCTTGCTGTGTACAGCTGACACTGTCTGGCAATGATAAAAAGAAAGGATTATTGTAAAAGGTTATGAACTTTTACACCTAAATGAGTTAATATCCTTCCAACTCCCTTCTCACAACTACCTCCTAAAACTCAGAGATCAAGAATACTGAATGGAAAGTTGAGAAACATTCAGGTAAGTTTTAACTAAATCAACAGATCTAATGATACATGCCCGAGATCAAAAATCTGCCTTGAAGTGAAGCCAGGTTTGCTTTCATTTCTCTAAGCTTGAGGCCATAACTCTCCATCTTCTTACACCAATATTTTTGTGAGAAAATGTTAGCAGTACATTTTGCAGATGCAAAAGGCTTTGAGAAATGCCCAGCACTGAGGGATCACATCGAGAGCAGAGATCTCAAGGGAATATTTTTGATAGACTGTACTGGAAGAGCAACATTTCTTTGACCATGGCATTAAAGCTGTATATTTTTGCACTCCACTTGCATTCTGCAATGCTGTTCTAAAGCCAATGGCAGAGTCACCAGGCCCAAACATGTTTCTTTTTTGTTCTGTTCAAAACTTCTTGAAATCTTTGATGGAAGACATTGTATCCAAGAAGGAAAGTGAAACAAAAGTCCTACTAAAAGACTATTTTTTTAGATTATCTTTGCAGCGGGCAAAGGATTTTTCATGTTGTTCATTTTATCTCTATTTTCTTTCTTTTTTTCAGGAAAGCATCAGAGGGTGAATCACAGCCCTTAGGTTTATGTCTGTGCTTAAATTGAGAGAATACATAAGAAGGGCCCTGCTGTGCTGCCGTCACAGTTCACTGCAGTTTTCTTCCCCAAGAACAGCAGCCCTGCTCCACCCAGAGGGCTGGGAAGATGGTGTGCTGTCTGTCCCACGGACATCTCTGTTGCCCTCCCAAATGAAACACAACTCACCCCTCATTCACTCAGAGATAACCAACATTCCATGACTTTTCCTTTAGCAGTGTCCTCCAAGTAGGAAGGGTTGAGATTTCAGCACTCCTTTTTCTGTTCTGTGTCTTTTCCCAGCTTTGAGATGCTGGCTTTTCTCTTGGCGTTCAAGATTTCCAAATAATGCAAACATCGAAATCCTGTTCACAAAGCAAAGCAAGCATCCTCAATTCCCCCCGCCACCCACCTTTCCTGTGGCACAGCCTTGCCAAACAGCCAATGAAATCCCAATCCTCTGCTGGTATCCCATGGGTGTGTGAAGACATTATTACATCTACACATCGCTTTGATGCTTTGACTGCATTCACATGCGAGGCACTTGTGCTTGGAGCTATTTACACTTGTTCAGCGCCAAAAACCCCACCTCTGGCTGGGACTCATTGGATGTGGCTCAGGTCATGGCAGGGCTGGCAGTGTGGGCTAGGGAGAAATGTTTTCCTGCTTGTAGAAACACGGGCTAAGAAATGCCTAAATATATGATGGAAGTAGGAGGCAGGAGTGAAAAAGAGAGAGAGAGAGAGAGAGAAAGGCTTACTGAGGACAGATCTTCCTGGAGTAGCAAAACTGGTATTTCAGAAGAGAAAAAAATGTCTGATGGCTGTTTCTGTTGTATTCTGAAAAAAACCAGGGCTCATTTACAAAACGAACATGTTGAAATTGTACCATAAGTGTTATCAGTTCCTCTACCTACACCGAGTGTTCTTGCAGGGTCTTTGACTAGTTGGTCAGGTTAGTGGAGTTATGGAAGCAAATTCAGCTCCTGTTGGTATTACAGCTTACTTCCAACAGTATGAGATAGCAATCTACATATAAATTAATCAGTCTCTTCCTCAATAGCACAAAACAGCTTTCCGGAGCTTATAAAAACAAGGCTACCCATATATAAGCATTGTTTGCTAAAGTCTTTGTCAAGCCTGTGTCATTGCATTTATAAATCAGCACAAGTCTGCCCAGACCCTCAGTGCTTTCCTGTGCAGAAAGCTCAGCAGTTTGGCAGATCACAGGCACAGATTCAATATCATGCTTTAGGGAATAAAATCTGCTATTCTTCAAAGTAAAGGTGCTATATTAAATGTAAGCAAATCAGATATGACCTGTAGAGGGTGCCGTGGCAAGCTGTGTGTGAAAAGAGAAAATAATGATCAGCTGAGTTTTTAAACACTCAGTGAAAACACACATTCCACCAGAAAGGTATGATTAAATTCACAGAGAGGTTTGGGGTGTTTTTTTTTCTTCAACTGCTTTGGTCTCTTTCTTTACTAAGACTAGATATACAGGCTGGAAAGGGGAAAAAAAAAAGAAAAAAGAGCAAGTTATAAATAAAGAACTGACGTTAGGAGAGCTGATAAAATATGAATACCATTCCAAGGAGCTTAATGTGTCATAGCTGCATAATAGAAAAGGGAGTGAAGTGCGTATGTGCCCCTGCTGCTTAACAGTAGGTTTGAAAGAGGCTGCAAAGGCAGCACAAGTGGAAAATTCCCTCGTTGGCTGCTTTCCAAGGCATCTATTCAGCTTGTGAAAAATATGATGTTTTATTTGATATCAAGTGTATGGATTGGGTTTTTTGTGGTTTCTCTATGCAGAAACAATTGGAAAAGAGAGCAGGACACTGGAACCCAGTATCTTCTGTCTTTCCTCCTGCCTCCTCCTACCCTGTCCTTTATTATTTTTAAACCCCTCATCAAATCTGCAAAAAGCTTTCTTCATACGATGTGGTCAGTTGTATATTTGATGGGTAGTTTTAAAATGCATTTCTGTGATGATCTTCCCTGGTCTCAGAGGTGAGCAGTAGCCTGGTAACCAGGGGCTGCTAAATGCTGATACTTTGATTCAGTGCAGCTCTGCTAAGCCCGCCATCTTCCATCTCCGGGGGAATCACTGTATTAAATTTACATTAAAGACGGCTGTGTGACTGACCCAAGGGTCATATTAGCATTTTTACTCTGGTAAGTTGGTCAGCAGAACATTTCTGTACCATGGAAATTATTCCGGTATTCTATTGTTAGGAATTAAACATTTATGAGAAATTTTGTACGAGCATATTAGCAAGAATGAGCTGGTAAAAAGTACAATAAGGGCAGAGCAGTAACAATATGTAGATCTGAGAGAGAAAATCAAATTGGATTCTTTTCATCTCAGAATGAAAGTAGACACCAGGAAACCAGCAGGAACGTGACTGGAAGGAATTCTCTGTTTACTGGAAGAGACACTACAAAAGGTAATGGTGACAAATGTGCTTAAACCCCCCTGTTCTGCTGCACTCCCTGGACTCTGTTCTCGGGCAGACCCTTTCATTAGATTCAAAGTTTGCCAGTGTAGAGCAGCTAAATATTACGAGGCAGATTCTCCATTTTCACATGAGCACAACATGCAGAGCTACCTGGATTTTACACCCTTGGGATACAAGGGTCAGTCATGAAACAGACAAGGGACTAATTGACATTTGTTCTGTACTTGAAAGGAAACAAACAACCCTATGTTAAAAAGGATCAGCTGGGAAAAGACAGTAGAAAATAGAAATCTACATAACTCACAGCTGTATAAGTGCAGGAGGAATGAAAAGAGTCCAGCACAACTTGGCATTCAGAACTGAATAACAATGACCCTCACAGCCCATTAATATCTATTTGTCTGTACCCTGGATAATTCCATATAGATTAGAATTACCAAAAAAACCCACTTAACAATCTAATAAGCACTGATAAGCACATTTCTTTGCAGTGAACAATAAATTTAAGACCAGTCCAGCTAAAATTCTATTATATTTAGAAGAACTTTGGCTACTCTGTGCTTCCCCCTGCCTCCTATTTTTGTATTTTTTTATCTCTAAAACTACCTTCTAGGAAAAAAAGCTTTTACTGGCAAGGTGACATCAACATGCTAGGGTAATTTGAAGCATCTCTCTTCTCCATTTCTAGAAAAAAAAAAGAAGTGCTGACTGGGTGGTTTCCAAGCTGGGAACCTGGCTCTGTAGACACTAGCTCCGGGCTCATACTTCTGCTTCAATTGCCCATATGTAAAATGAGAAAGGAATAGCTCTTGGATACTTCAGAGTTTTAAGAGAATACCTCATAAAAAGAATGTGAGATGATGCAATGATTTGAACGGGGATTATCAGACTTTTGTCAGATATTTCCTGGTTGGATGTAGAAGGAAAAGGATGACTACTAACAACACGAGAGGTGGAAGAAACGTAAATGCTCTCAGACACAAAGTCAGGGAATTGAAATATAGCTATTCCCATCAGATATGCTCTGCCAGTTCCCGGAATATCTTCTCAATTTTACAATCACACAGAGAAGAACCTATTGGGTAAATAATGTGCTAAAACAAAAATCCAGAAGATTCATATGTGTCTATACAAACGAGAAAGTTTAGGAGGAACTTTCTAATCTCTAATCAAGCCAAAAACCTCTTTAAAACACACTTCCTGATTTTAGCAGTAATGTACCAACTTCCAAACTAAAGTGATATATTTGACATGAGTGACTGACTTGAAAGTCACTGTGTTCCAGAAGGAGCACAAAGACTGCACAATGAGCCTGTACCTACCTCTTTAGTGGGCTTTGAAAAAGCACACTTTAGGTGAAAAAAAAAAGAAAAAAGAAAAAAGAAAATCACTTTAGCTTGCCATGAATTCCTTTTCTCCTAGGCTTTGGGTTTTCAGGGTTTGATTTTTGTTTGCTTGTTTTCTTGGTGGTGGCTTTGTTTTGTTTTGGGTTTTCTTCAGGCCCATCCTTTGCTCTTTTCTTTTCCAGGCTTGTCTCATGATATTCATACCTTGTTTTTCTAGGCGTGGTCATTTTTTTCTCATTTTCTCAGTTTAGCACCTTCATCATTCCTAGCAACAAATGCTTGCTTACATTCAGACTCCTGACCATCCAAAATCTGATTCAGACTGGAAGACATAAAGACTGAAAGTCTTTCAAAAGTGTTTGTCACACACAGCTATTACAAATGCATGCACAGTCTCTTCCTGGAATGACACAACACTTCAGTTGGAGCCAGGACAATGGAATTTGCAAGGTAAGACAGTGTCAGGTTCACAGCTCTGGAAAATTGCTGTTGAGTACTAAAAGCGCTCTCAAACCCAGCCGTCATGACACTGTGCCAGACTCGGGGGAATTCAGCCTGTTTGCCTTCTGGGGGTGGCTGGGAACTGTCCCAAGCCCTGGCACAAAGCGGGAGGCACTAAAAAGCTGCTCTAACTCACACCTGAGAGCCCAGCCCTCCGCCAGCCTGCTCCAGCAGCAGGGACTGGCAGGGCTCGGGCGAGCTTTGGCTGCAGACCTCTCCTTCTCCAAACACCTCCCACAGCAAGAATAGACAGCAGAATGAAAACCTGGATTCTTTGCCACAGGAAGTCCCTTTCCTCTGAAGACCCCTCCTGGGACTGCATCCATGGCATTTTGATTGTTTTTGGCAACTGCAAGAGGTGGAAGGACATGGCTAAAACATGCCAACAGCAAGCGAATTCACAGCCTTCTGCTCAGGGCTGACATTTCACAGAAAAGCAAAACTTAAAGCAACGCTTTTAAAGTACACAATAAAGTAATTTTAAATATTTATTTCCTACTTCATTTTGGCATAATAGTTGAAAAGTTTTACAGTCTTGCTGAGCAAAAGTTTTGAATTTCTTTTGAAAGAGTCAGATTTGAAAATAGGGAGGAATTTATTTTTTATCATTAGCTACGTGATGATTTCAAAGGTATCATTAACACCATCCATTTACTTTGGCTGTTCGCAAAGTAGTTAAGTTAGCAATAATATTTGAAAGACCGATTAGCACTTCAGAAATTAAGGCTAGGCTTTAAGATGGGCCGTTTCCAAATGAACCACTACGACTGATTGGTGCAGTTTTCCTTTCTTCCATGAGAATGCAGGTTTTCACAGTACAAATATTCAGCTGGGTTGCAAAGTAAACTGTAACTGAGGAACAAGTGCCTCCCTCACTCACTCACAAGATACAATCAGCAAATCTCCATCCTCTGCTTGAAGGGGTTGGAACCTGTACCTCCTACCACCAAGGGAAAGACTCACACTACCAGGCCATGTAAAATTTCAAAAGTGGCACTTTGATAAAATTTATACTATCAACTTTCAACTTCCACTTTCCGTGAGGACTGTAGTGTGGAGAGAAAGAGTGGATAAACACGAGCAGGAGCAACCACATCCTGGTGATCTCAGCAGTCACCTAGGGAGGAGCTGACCCAGCAAGAGCTTGTTTCAATGAATGCATAATGCTAAATACATAGTGGAGTGCAGGCAGAAACCCACTTCGTACTTCTCCCAGAGAGACCCCCAAGTCATTAGGCTGTGGTTGTATTTTTTCCACTCCAGCCCAATAAATTATTAACTACTTAAAGTTAAAGCAGAGTGAAAACCTTCAGGCTGCTGTGACTCATGACTCTGGCACCGCAGAGCAACACACAGCTACAGCAGTCAGCTGCAAAATTGAGGGAGAAGCTCTAACTTTGGGGAAAATTCATAAAAGGTTTCGTGATAATTTCTTTCTTTTGCACCAGTGTTTCATTGGGTGTTTTCCTCTACTCTTTCTCATACCAGACAGAAATCAGCCTGGAAATAGATGATCTCCTGCAGTACAGTTTGATAACTTTGCTTCTGAAAGGAGCAGGGTTTCAGCCATATCCCCCAGTCCAGCACTTCTTGCTGGTTAACTCAAGCTTTTCAAGCACTGATTCTTCATGCACCCAGCTCCCCTCCTGCATTTCACAGAGGACCTTGACACTCAGGATAGCACAGCTGAGTACACCAGGCAACAAAGCACTTCAAAGCTGTAGTGTTGGTTGAGCACTGGCACCCACATCCACCAAGATGAACAAAGTGGATTTAAAAGCAATAAAGGATGTGGCTGCTCTCCGCCTCTCTGTGTAACAACATCAGTAGTGATTCCCCTCCTCTTTTTCACCATGTGCTTCAAAGATCACGTTGGGCAAGCTGAAAGGCTTGTGGCAAGCCATGGAATATCACGCTGCCTTCCTGCCTTTGTTAGTCAAGCCATAAAAGCACTCAGAATAAGAAATTGTTTGTATTTTTGTGCAGGATACAGGCTACAAGTCTGACTTTAATATCATTCTCCAAGGTTTCATGTAAGATCTTTCGAACATTCAGCAGGTGCTTTGTATAATCTCATATTGCTAATGATTTTAGGCAGCAAGAAACAGCCAACTGCGCCTGACTCAGCAGTCTCTCACTTTCTATATGTATCACCCAGATGAAAAATGCATCATTTCCCTGCTGGCTGTTCCTTTGAAATTTGCCTCGTGCTTTCAAATAAACAGGGAGATCAGGGCATTTATAAGGGACAGGGGGAAAAAACAACAAGATCTCTTACTTGGAAGCTGTCACATTGATGTCTCTCAAACATCTGCCTGCAAACAAAAAAATTAAAGCCTAACTAAACCAAACCAGAAATATATTGCTCACAGTTCTGCAGTCAGGTAGCTTGTGTGAACTGGAAGAGTGTTGGTAAAAGGTTTCAGCAGGACTATTTGTCTACTGGGAGAGATCGTGTGACTAATCATAACTGAATTCCAACTTAACTGGTAAGGGCAAAATAGGTCCCAAATGCAGCAACAAACCATCTGAAATTCATATGACACTGGCCTACACAAAATATGTGTTCGATGAATTGAGGTCCTGGAGTTTCACTCTGAAAAGTTGAATCCTTACCTCACAGATAAGTTTTCTGAGGTGTCTGCTTTGCACCTGAATCTTCTGAGGCACATGAAACAGATCACAACACAATATATCATGGGAGCACTGCTCTTAACCTCTCCAAAGCAACAAAGAAGCAGCTCCAGACTCTGGTTGATGGCATAAGAAACTCAAAAAGGCTGTAGATGAGTTATTTTGTTTATGTCTATTTCCCTAGAGAAGGAGAAATGAAGAATTGAATGAGGAGTCTGTGTTAAAGGAATTATAGAAAGTATGAGCTAAACCCAAGATGAATCTTTTTTAACCACAGGCAGTAGAGGCAATTAGCCTCAGAGAGACAATTAGCTTTAGCATAATTTCACAGGAAAGGGAGAAGAAAAAAAATCAGTAGAGCCTGGAACTTACAGTTAACCTTCCCTCTATCGTTTAAAACAGAAGGGTTGGGGAGGAGAAGGCTCTTTCTTTCTGTTGGAGCAACATTTGTTTCTTCAGAAAGTTTAGAAATACTTTTGTTTACTTATTTTAAACAAGACCCTCTGTTTTGCTGCTTCATGATGTCTTCTCCAGATCTTTCCTCTTTGCTGTTCCGATTTTGAAAGCACCTCACACAGTCTCTGCATGTCCCAGACCAGTTATGCCAAGAGATTTACAACTCTGTGGTAACTCCAGTCATTCATCTCTGCAGTTCTCAGCTACCTTTGCCTTCAGGGGTGGGTCACAACATCTTGTCAGCTCAGAAAAAAATAGAAAACCTAATAAATTTAAAATAAAGTCATTCAAACAGCAAAAATGTGCGGAGTAAAAACAGCCTTTCAGCCCAAAGAAATGTGTTAATTGAGGACTAAAATGACAGTGCACATTTGGAGAAGGCTCCCCAGTACAGGGGAAATTAATACATCAGAAGATTAGTGAAAAGAAATGGGGTAAATACAAGTAGAAATATTTATTAACAAAGCCATTTTATTTTTTGGACAGGAAGAGATTTCTAGAGACCTGTGTGAGACCAAGGAAAAACAGAACAGGTTGAGTCAGAGTGCCCAAGGCGAGCAGGACTGAGCTGCTCCCTTCCCAAAGTCATTTCACACATCTGCTCCCAAAGACAGTTCTCTGACCAGCTTTGTGCATCAGCCCTCAGCTATGGAATCTAAGATCAGTCATAATCTTCTGTACTGGCTTGGATAAAAGATTGCTTTCAGGTGCATTTTACACTTTTCATTTCTCTGCTTTATGCCTTCTTTTTGCAACAGCCTTTTCAGCTTTGTAGCCAGGAGCTTATCTCTTGTTTTAATTTTACCCGTTTTTTCCAGTAGACTGATGTCAGTCTGACAGTCTCAAGACAAAAGGCTTTTAAGAAAATTACAAAATCCTAATAAACTGCTGGTGCTGACAAACCCTTTGGACAATCTGTAGTGAAAGCTACATTGGGCAATTCCAGAAGCCAGGTTAGTCCTGCTAGCTTGAAGAAGTCCCTTGGAGAGCGGAACTGCAAGTTACCAAATAAAACCAATTTATGGATTTTATTCGTAGCCTTTGAAAGAGCTCAGACAGCAGAGGGGGAGGGAGGTGGGGGGGAAGGTATTAGTATGTATATTGAGTTGCAGGCCTTTTTTCCAAGTGGTCATTAACATTTTTAATGTCTTGAGATTTTCAGTTCTTCAGAGCCTCAGTGGAAGAGAAAGTGCTACAGCAGTGCCGTGCCAAGGGGTATTTGGGGTATTTGGAATTGGACAGCTGCAGGCTCCAAGACCAGCAGTAATTACGGCATCATAGGTGGGATTCTGTAGCTTGAATTAGCACTTGTACAACAGATTAAAATCAGACATAACAAGGTTTCCAACAAGACACCTGCAGTACTTCAGTCTTACAATTTATCAGCTCCTATTCAACCACCTTTAACTCTGTGACGGTATCACACCTTGACATCGAGACGCTTCGAATCTTAACCTTCAGAAACTGCACCTGGGAAAAGAATACCTCCTGCATTCCTTAAGCACTGTTAGAAGAGAGTGCGCTACGTGTCCTTCCACCTCCCAGTTTGAAGTCTTCAGTGTTAGCAATTTTTAAGAGGTTCTCAGCTTCAGCCTGTCCAGCCCATGATCCTCCAACTCTCTCTGAGCCATAAACCACAGATGCTCCACACCCCCTGAATGCAAATGGCTCATTTTCTAGTGGTTCTGATGGATGCTAAAACATCCCCTTGATGTCTTGTCCCTTCCTTTTTGATGGGATTTTACGGTTTTTTAAAAACAAAATAAAACACACCCAAGCTTCAAGCTCCCCAGAGGAGGCTCGTAAAACTGCCATGGAAACTATTACCTGATAGATAGTTTAGAACAGTATTTTTCTACAACTATCCTACCTATTGATTTTCTTTCTAGTTTAGCTTTGTGAACAGAGATATTAATGATTTCTGTTCATTAGATTTTACCTATTTTTCTATTTATGAACACACACAGTTCCTCCACTTCATTACTAACAGGACTCTTGAGAATGTTTCTCCTGCAAGTAGATCATCTACTTGCTATGAACTGTAAATTCAGAGTGTATAATCACTAAGTACTCTGTGAAGCTGAATGGTGTTATTTCTTTCCTGAATGAGCCATTCAGAAACACATGCATTTAAAATTGTGAAACCTACGTTGAAATAAATTTTAAAAAGAAAAGAAAAAAAAAGAAAAGAAAAATAATTACTATTTAGTGAAAACCTTCAGAACCCACTAATTTGTCATACGTATGTGTGACAACCACATGGCAAAAGGTAACCACAGAAAGGTGGAAAGTGCCATGTAGCTGGATTTTTATTTTCAGCTTAGAATTAATGTTATCACTCTTCCTACTGCTGTTGTAAAATAATGTAACTGCCTCAAGATTCATTCATGGTTTTCTGACACTACTTCTCAGGGAATGAATCCATTGAAAATGTCAACAAAAAATACCCAAACATGAAGGGCTATAAACCCCAAGATTAAGGTGAGGAATCCCACAAATACCTCGAGTACAAGCAGTCAGAACAAAGCATTTGTATACATCTTTTTGAAGGTGATTTTCACTGCTAATTAATGTGATCTGACAGAACTAGAGGCACAGATACTTCATAAGATGTTTTTACAACAGAGTATGTAGAAACTGCTGTGCCCCTTCCTGTCTTACATACAAAACAGCAGCAAGATGCTCAAGTCACTGAGAAAAACAGACAGATTTTTGCTCATAGAACCCATGTTAATGCACTGGCTTGAAGGATATACAGCTTACAGAGAAAGCTGATACGTTTCTAAGGCCCTGTGTCCTGGCTAATTTTGGAGGCTCAAATTTTTTGAGATATGAGCCATGAAGCAAGTCCTTGTTTTTGTTGGTCACAATGTCTTCCATCTGACGATTAGTTTCGATTAAATGAGCGAAACAACCAGCATTTGTCATTACAAGGCCTGAAAACCTCTGAAAGGATCAAGATCCCTTCTCAATGATCGGAGGGGGAAGTTCAACTGCTTTCAGTGCGGTCTGAAGTCCCAGCTGCATAACCAGGAGCAGATCCTCAGCTGGTGCAGAGCGTCACAGGATGGCTGAAGATGCTCAACACCAGCCAAGCATCTGCTGCCAGCAGTTTTCTAAAACTGCCCACACTTTTATGTGCATCAGTCAAGCAGTGGTGGATGTGCTCCTTATGCTCCAGCTTCCACTTGGAGCAGAGATGACACAAAACCAGTCCTCTCCAGAGTACGGAGGTGAAAAGCCCTGCAGTGCTCAGGGGTGAGAGAGGGCTGGCTGGGCTGAGGACCCCCACGGCACCTTGCTTAGAAAAATTTTGCTTTGCAAAATGCAAAACGGAGACGCGCTAATTCTTTGATTGCTGGTGCCAGGAGGAACAGAATGCAGGAAAATCCAGTATCAAATGCAGCAGTTTTTCTCTGATGCCTCATCTGCCATCACTGAAAGCAGGAAAAAAAAATGACCAGCAGTCTCCAGGAAAAAATAATGCCTTTTAAATTAGTGCTTATGTTCAAACTCAAGAGCATCTCCTGAAATGCTTTCTACAAATCTCCCCATTCCAAAGCTAACTCAGTAAGTTAACTCCACCCAAATCTGTCTTTGATAAGAGAAGAAAAACTACATTATTCATATTTGAAGTCAAGGAAAGATTTCTCCAAGGATGTAGCAGAAATTAGACATGAATTATGCTTACTCTTGCTGTGCCTTAGAGTAAGCACACCCATTTCTTTCACTTCTACTGAGAGACAATCAATAAAGCAACCAATATATATTGCTAGAAAAAGAACAGAGGGAAAAAAAACAACAGAGAACATCATTCTGTTGCTGTATACACCCAGAGAATTACAGTATTTTGGATAATTCAGGCAGTTCTGGCCCCTCTTTCCAGAAATCTATAGCAGAATTGGAAATTTTTCATTAAAAGAGCAACAAGAATAGGGTAAACACAGGAGAGCTTCCACATAAGGGATGAATAAATAGGCTGTGGTCTACAACCTGAAAGAGATGTCTAATGGGAGTTCAGACAGTGTTCTATAATATTATTTGTGTTATACGAAAACAAATGGGAACCAGCAATTCCCCATCCTACCCACTGCAGACCATCAGCAAAGCTCACAGGCAGCAGATTTAAACTCCATATTAAACAATATCTGCTGTAGCATTACCTCCTTTCAGTATTCTCCTGCATTATTTGGAGGAAAATCCCTTGAAAATCTGTTTTCTATGTAAGAGAATGTAAATGTATGTGCATGATAGTACATTCCAAGTGTAATTTCCACAAGCAAGTTTTAACTAATTCTGTCACTCTCTGCAGGCTCACTCAAGCGTTGTAAATCAGTAATGTTTTTTTAAATGTTAAGAATTGTCCTTTCCAAATGGGCCAGTCCTCTTCCCACCGAGGGAATGAGGAGTATCATGGCAGGGCCAGTTTTATTCTGGCACAAACCCCCCTTGCGAACAGCACTGACTCCTCTTGGAGCTGCAGGCACCGACGGGAGTGAGCCAGCAGTACCACAGCAAACAGCCATCCTACCGACAGCAGCAGATAATCCCAATGTCTGTACCCTTGGGAAAGCTGCTAGAGCAGCTGAGGACTCCAGGCTGGATCCTCATATTGTGTGATTTGCAGTGGTTTGATTTACTCACCGAGGTGACTGATTCACACCCTTCCTTGTGTGTCCCATTGCAGCTTATTCAAGGGCAAAAAAACGCAGGTGCTTTGGCAAAAAAACAAATTAGTTTAAACATTATCTTTTGATACCAGTTTGCTTTATTTTTAATTTTTTTTTCACCTGAAATTCCCATAGTTAAGATTCCCATTATTATGATTTGCTGTCTCAAGAAAAGAAAGCATTGCTTTTGTATAAACAATTAGTACGGTACAAACTGGAAACTTAGGCAACTTTATGCTGAAAATATTTTCTCCCAGGTGTGTCACATTTATTATGAGTTTTAATTCCATAGCAGAAATATTAGTTAATAAAAAAAAAAAAATACTTGCAGATACTATAACAAAAGTTGGAAACTGGTTGAGCAATCAAATTGTCTCAAGGAGAGAAAAATGTCATTGAGGAAAATATTATATTTACCTACCAATGTTTTAAAAAGCCATCATTTCAAAAGGACAAGCAAGAAGAAAAGTTAAAATGGCGTGATATTTTTCATTAAGTGGTCTAAAAATTCTTCTTGGCACTCTGCTGAACACAAAGGGCATTTTGCTTTATCACTAAGTGATAGTATTTACTTTTACCTTTTCTGTCAAAATGAGCACCTTTGAACTTAGATGGCTTCACAACATCCACTGTCAACATATTATTCTCTTTGCCATAAATGGCCCAAAGTAACGCGTCCCCGTCCCTCGGGCTGGTGGCTAGCTCGCCCGGGGACTGCCGAGACCGACGTTATGACCGAACCGCTGCCCGGTACGGCGGGAAGCCGGGGTGTCGCCTGGCGGGAAGAGCAGCGGGGACTCACACAGGGCCCGCTGTTCTACCGGTGGCAAAGGCGCAGGAACGAGGCAAGAGGCAGGAGGCAGCTCTTCGGGGTGAAAACAGGTGCGGGTTTATTGTAGTCGACGGGTCGAAGGGAAGCAAACCAAGGCAGGGAAAGGTGAGCGCAGGGGATCGAAGAGCCTGGTGCAGGTGCGCTTAAGCACCCAGGCGCAGCGAGATGCAGCTCCTGGGCGCCAGAGAGCTTAAGGCAAGAGACCTAAGGCACACTGAGCAGCCTGTTATATAGTACAACAGGATGGGTGGGGTTGTGGAGCACTGACCGGTTAGAATCGAGTTGGGGGGTGTAACCTTGTAACCGGACCTATAACCGGGAGCCAGGGGAGGGGGGAACCTGTTCACAGACAGGTAACCAGGGTGGGAGCAACCATTTGGGTGAAGGTTCAGAGGGGGGTTTTCTCAAAGTCCCGGTGGACTCTTCTGGGCTCCTCAGGTCCTGGCTTTGTGCCAGCAGTCCAGTAAGAGGCCACCGCAACACCAAAGGACTGCTTTTCCACCAGAACTGCACCTTCCCTCTAGTTAACTGGGAGAGAACAAAGTAAATCAGCTATGACATGCAGCAACCTCTTATTACAGAACCACACTGAGGCCTGGGATTACCTTAGATGTTTACAACAAATAACATTCCTATGCTGAGCTGGTTTTTAATATGTAGGTACCTCCGGAGAAGCTTGTTCACATCCACACCTGGACAGGAACATTTGCTGACGCTCAATGTGCAGGATTTTTACAATCTCACTTCTTCACTCTAAACACGATGATGATAAAGATTGGGTTTTGCTCCAAAGAACTTACATTGTACATATGTACTAGACAAGGGTAATTTTTATTTGAGCATAAAAGGAACAGTGCTATATCAGTAGAAAAATTACAGCTATTATGTACTTCTGTGCCAAAATCCTTTCAGTGAAGAATTGGCTCATGAAGAAACCAGTTATTTAAGCAAAGCTGCTCTTGGTCTGTTCGCATCTGTTTCAAGAGGAATCTGAAGAATTCTTCCAGCTTGTGTCACTTACTGGAAATGCCACATTGGAGCAGCCACTTCTCTCCTGCCTACGCTTCCAAAACCTCCCCGTGGTGACGTGTGGAGAGACAGAGAGGGATGGTGGAGCCAGTCCATCTCTCGGATGCCAACTAGACATCTGCAGCTCAGTTCTCCTGACTGCTTTCCACAGCCTTAGCGGGACAGAGTGCCCAGGACGGAGGAAAAAAAAGCTATTCCAATATGTGAAAACTTATTCTAAATGTTATTAACACTTCTGCAGTTACTTGTGTTCATTTCCTCCTTGTTTAAAAAACACAGTATGAAAATCTCCCGTTCCTGCAGATGGTAGAAATACACAGAAAACAAAAAAAGAGAGGCTGGTATATTGACAACACTCCTCCCTTCAGCACTGAGTATAAAGAGGCCTTGCACTTCATGGCTCCAGAGCCAGGAGTAAGAGCGCTGGATCCCCAGGTGTGTTTTCATCTGAGAGCACGATTGCTTTATCTTGCAACAACAAAGATTGCTATCAGTGCTAACAAAGCAATATGTATAATCTCCCTCCTTAAAACTCAATATTTCATGAAGAAAACCACTTTCTTCAGATTTACAAGAAAGCAAAATGGTATAAAGAAGGCTGTAGAAAAGAGGGATAGGAAAAATATCACTCATCCATGTTCAAAGAGACCTTATGTTCATGAGACTGGAAGACTGTGCATCCTGAGCTCGAATCATAAGGGAGGGAAGATTCTTGAGGAAGAAATGAACTTAATCTTCATTTAAAAACAAAACCCACTTTCAATACCTTTGTGTGTTGATAACAAGCATACAACAATAGTCTCATTGGGACATCTCTTGGCATAATTTAGCTCTTCTATGTCTTGGTCTACTGAAAGATAAAACCCTGTTTAGATCCCAGTTGAGCCAAGAGGGTTTAGTCACAAAGTTTGCCACCACTTTCACTGCTGTTGTTCTCCCTGATTTAAAATTAAGCCTCAAATGTTGATGTTTCCTATGAAGTGTAGTGAAATTTCAGTTTAAATTTTTCTCCAGTCACAACAAATGTAGATTGACTGAACAATATTAATACTAGCTTGAAAAGAATAAATTTTCAAAGCTACTAAAAATCACTGAAGTGTTCACGAATGCTTGAGTGAAGTATTTTCATACACACCTGAATAGCTGAAGATTAAAGATCTCTATAGGCCAAAGAGAAAATAAAAGGATAAAAAAATACAAAAATCAGTTTTTAAATAGATGTAAACTGAAACACAGTAATTTTTCTGTCTTTGAGCATTCAAAAATCAAAGATATCTTATTTAAGAAACAAAAAGAAAAAAGTTGCTCTTTATTAAGGGAAAAGAAACATTCCACTTTGAGGTTAGATTAAACAGATTGATCAAATCTGAAAGCTTTCTTTTTTCTTTTTTTCATAGCTAGAAAGCTCCATCAATGTTTTTTTCTCTAAGTATATTACCCACCAGATTCTCCCTTCCCTTTCTTTTCTAGTAGAGCTTGTAAAATAATAGAAAATAACAAGTATTTTTCTGGGACTTCTTGCACAGTCACTGCTTAAATCTGTTTTAAAATCTATCTATTATTTGGTACACTATTATTTGCATTTGCATAATTTTTAATGTTTGAAAAATTAGAGTTTCATGAAATGTTATATAAGCTGTATTTTCAGCACAGTACCAAGCTCACAGTACAATATTTTGGCACAGCTGATCTTGATGAATTAATTCAATTAATTAGCTTGATGAATCAGCTGGACCTACAATTTCTATCTCTAATCAGGCAGTTAACCTGCGAGACAGACAAAATAATTTGAGAGTTCTTAACTCTGAACTGATGTCACATCTCTAACGGCAGCCAAACAAAGCTGTATTAAGCAGAGGTGTTAAACCCATTAATAGCGAAACATTGCTGGGGAAGTGAGGGTGCAGAATCTTCTTTTAGTTCCCAGCACATGCAAGGCTAAATATGAGACACATTGCAGCGTGGTTTAAAAGGCACAGACTCAGAGTTCACAGTAAACCAGGCTGGCAGAGTGCATCAGACCCTACGAGACTGCCTGGGAAGAGGCTGCTCCAGGGCCTTCCAGCGCCTGAGTCAGCAGCAATGATGCTACCTGAACTCCTCCTTTCTTATACGATATATGTGAAGGAGAAGGGAGATGTGAGAAGGACTGATTATGCCATACTCCTCAAATATGGCATTTTATTTCCTGCCTAAAACGGATATCAACCAACTGCAAAACAAGTGACTCAAACAAAGCAACCTTATCTGGAGAAATAAAAACTAAACCCTTGGGCAAGCAAGATATTTTACTGCCTAACCATCTTTCCTAGACTTGGTCTGTGGTTCATGTGAACATCTGCCTATCCCAGAGTAATCCACTCCCAACACTGGATGTTTGGGAATGGGGAAGATCTGGACTGCCAGACAAAATCCTAATAACTGAGACACAAGAATGACAAGTGTCAAGGACTGCCCACAAACATACTTAGCCTAACAAAAGTACTCACTAGAAGTTTCTTTCTCATTTTCAGCCACCAGATAATGATAATAATTGTGGAGGTACAAAAATAAACTTGAGATGTTTTCATCTGTCAGGAGATCATAATTTACAGGCTTTGGGCACGTAACTTAATAAACAAATGGTGGCAGAACAAATATTGTCAGTTCTGTCATTTTCTGGGAAGAGAGAAATCATCCAGTGTGGCAAAAAAAATAAAGCTGTCAGAAATGGGTCTGTGCGGCAGGAAATTCTGCTGCACAGGTTTGTCAACAGCCCTGATAGCCCTGTTTCCTGGAAAAATCACAGAGCATTACTAACAGCAACCCAAGAGGTAGCACTCAACAGTGTCATTCCACCAGACGCAAGATCCTCTGCCACGATAAAGTTTCAGAGAAGTGATATAAACAAAATAGAGGATGGTTGTGATAACATCCACAATGTAGAAATAAAGAGACTTCTCTTTCTTTCTTTCTTGATATGAAGTGGACAAGGCTTCATCTCATAGGAACTGACATGGTTCTACTGTCTACTCTAAAGCCACACCAGCAGAGCAGAAATTCAGGTAAACAATCTTCCAACAGAAGCACCTAGCCATCAAATGGGCCTGTGAGGCTCAAATCTTCATTCTGGCCCTAGCAGTATCTTTTGCACACAACTAAGCAGTGACTTGGATGGCAAAACAGTTTATTCTGACACCCTGTTTATTTGACAACATGTTCTGTCTTAGTCCAGGTCACGAGATATCTGTGAATGAAAGACCAGATGGCATATCTAGAAATTGTTCTCTATAAGAATTTTCCTCCTCCAGAGAGAGGAAGAAAGAGAGATTACATCACTTCTCCTGTATCCCAAACCCCAGAACTGCTTGATTGGTTTAGCTTCTGTTTCCTGATTGGATAGACAACATGCCATAATAAGTTTTTAGTTGCAAATACCTGTAGGAAGCAATTAAAGCACTATAATTCATACATTTATCCAGAGAATGGAAAGGCTGACAAACAGACTTTCAGCTTTATGGATGTAACACTATTAAGAAACCACAGGGGAAAAAAGGTTGCCCTCATTGTGAGGACAGCCCATAGATCTGCCAGCTGAAGCTCTGCCTTGGTATCCACAAACATTAATAAATTCGGAGGGTCAGTACCACACACAAACCCAAGTATGTCAACAATGTTTAATTGTGGTCCACAGAGTGCAAGTAAATGAACAAATTCCTCTTTTAGAAGACCTAAAAAAATCTTACAGCTTAGCTGCAAAGATAACCAATTTTTCAAACACTATCTAGTGAGCACTTTAGGTGCTGAATTGAAAAACAACGTGTAATTAAGGACTTGCCTTGAAACACTATGGCCACATACAGAGATTAAAAAAAAAAACCACTAGCATGCTCAAAAATAAGAATGCAAAAGCTGAACTCACCCTCCAAATTGATTGAAACCACCACTGTGAGAACACAGCTGGGGGAGGAAGAAAATTACATGAGGTCATCTCACATCTGCCATGTGGTTCAGGTCCGCTAGCCAGGCACGGCTTCCTTGCACAGCCAGCCACAGACTCACAGAACCTGGCTGGACATGACAGAAAATTGAGGAGAGCTGCTTCCCTAGTGCTCAGCAGGCATGGATTCAGGGCTTTACAGAGCCGTCAGCTGGAACCATCTGTGACTGTCCTACTACTTCCAATTTCTGTAGGAAGCGAGCCTTAGAGAGCCAGGAAGAGAAAGACTCTCACACAGTCTCAGCTATTAGAGCTGCACTTGCACAGAAAATTACTGCCTACCCTCTGAAATTGCCTGCTTGGTTGTGAAGACCCCATGTTCATACCAAATCCTGGAATTCACATTTCTTGGGCTCCTCTACCTCTCCCAGCTAACATAAGCACCAATGGCTGAACTACCTGAAAGCAATTACACTATTTTGGAGCTTAAACCCATTGTTTTTGTTGTGTGCCATATACCCAGAGAAATATCAGAGCTAATCTCACAAAACAGAAGTTCCTTTGATGTTTCCAACCATATGCAATGTGCAATAATATTTCGGTAAACCTCGAAAGATTTTTTTTTAACTGTGAAATTTCATAGATGCCGGTGAAGTTTCACAAAGATGGATTCCAGCCACTCTATGGAGATGGAAATAAAAGGCAGTAATATAAAGGCCATCAGAATCTGAAGGTAGCTGAATAAGGGTGAAAAAACTTCACCGGAAACCTTAGGCTAGCATCATTATAAGGCAGCTTCATTTTGATCTGTAGAACAAAACACTATTCTAGTGCATAGGAAAAAAAAAAAAAAAGACACAGTGCTTTTCTGCAATGTATGAGTTTTATAAAAGAGCTCCTTTCTGAGACTTGGTTGACTCCAAGGCCACAGCCTTGATTTGCTTATAGTATGAGGAGAGTGTGCTTCAAGTAAACCCTTCTCGTCTATCATACAAAGGCTTGCATATAGATCTTTTGCAGACTCATCCTTAATAGATGAGAACACACAAACACTTCTGGAACTGGAAGCAAGTCAAAAGGAATTTCATTCCCACAGCAATCCACACAAGTTGTTAGAAGAGACAGATGCTACTTCAAAAAAATTTATTCTACGGGGTTTGGCAGACATGAGTTTGACCTAATAACTGGTTAGCACCAGAGGAAAAGAACACACACAAAAAAAAAGAAAAAAAAAAGGAAAAAAAATAACAGCTTCTTGACTGTAATTTTGTTGCCTTCTCAAAACCTGATAAAAAGCTTTTGAGATATTGCTATTTCACCGGGCCTGAAATGGTAAGCATGCACTGAAACATCACATGATGATAAAAAAAATACATATTCCATTTAAAATATTCCACTTATCTTAATAGTAAAAGTTTTAATTGTAACAAAATGAAAGGACCTGCATTCAACATAATCAGTTTTGAAATTGGAAGCTAAAGGGAAGCACCTCAGAGGGAAGAAGGTGCATGAGGCATTAAGGACCTGACATCTATTAATTAAAACCTTGCCTGAGTAACCAGTGCAGTATGAAGACCTCATCATCTTCATTCAGGTAGACAATCAGCATGACAGTGCCATAGGAATTGCTTTCCTTTTTGGCACTTCAAAGTGTAAGGCAAGCATAGTTTAATAAAAGTGTAACTGTCACTGGCCAAAGAGTTTAGCTTAAACCTCTTGGTACATCTGAAGCCTAACACTGTGTGTAGCCAGTTAAATTCAGTACTTCAAGATTTATACCCATTTATCAGGATTAGAGCCATTTTTTTCCCTGCTTGAACAGGAAGCTTCTGTCCCTGTAGCAGCAGATCAGCCCTTCTACCCCATAAACATCCTAAGAAAACTGGTTAATCTGCCAGCAGCTGGACACATAATTTCCTCTTTTTCTTCATACACTATCAGATGGTTAATGTGGAAAAAAGTCTTTTTTTTTCTCAAGTGTTAATGTTTTGATATTATGAGGCACTTGGGGGGCTTGAGGCTGTTTTAATTCCATTTTTTTAAATTATATTTAAAGTGATAATTGATTAAATATCACTTCTTTTTACAGGTGTCAGCCAGATGGAGAGTCAGGAAATGGCAAGAACAGTGTATGGGAAAAAAGGCTACTCAGAAAACCAACAGCGAAGTGCCAGGCCAAGGTGCTTTATACTACAGACAAAAGAAAGGGAAACTGTACCAACTAGAGTATAATTCAACATTTTCTGTTGATTCAGTAGCACATATATGCACTTCATTTTGCTATTTATAAAGAGCTTTCATAATTGCAGACCTTGACGTATTTATCAAAGGTCATACAATTATTAAAAGTCCATAAACTTAGACATTGCCTCCTTTTTTATACGTAATGCCTCCTTCTTTATACTTAACTTTCCTACATTAGCTGCTTTATGGCCCAAAATATCTAAGAAGAGGCAGAGAGAATACACAAAAAGAAGACGGAAGGAACATAAAACCCAGAAAACAGTGATGAGCATCATTCCTAACAAGTAGCTCAATTTCTATTCACAAACTTGTCTAAAGTGTTGAGCTGAAGGGTATTCAGATTTAAAAGTTTGAATGGCAGGTTGATGGCACATAGTGGTAACAGGAAGAAAAATGTTGCATAATTTCATTGCACCAAACCTCAAACTGACTAAAAAAAAAAATATCCTATGATGATACTAAAATATTGCAAATGAACGTCACTGGTGCTTTTTTTAACCAAAATATCAGCTAATAATTTTGTCTTTCCCAAACTGCAGAAATAGGAAGACCAATATCCAAGAAATACATTTTTCTACTTACAATCATGAACAAGAAAGAAAAAGTCATTCACACTGCTGCTGACCTGGAACCAGCTCGTGCTGTACTGGGAGTCCCCAAACACACCATATAAAAATCCTTGCTTTCAAAGGAGAAACATGATAAAATTTGGAACAAAGAAAGTCCATTTTGTACCATTCAAGACTATGCACTTTGTAAGGCAGTTATGAGATAGCAAGAAACTATGGGAAGCGAGCCCAGAGGCACAGAATTTGGCAGGAGTTAAGACAATGACAAAAAACTTTGTCATATTACATGTGCTTACAGTATTATTGCTCAGACTGGAAAATACATGTGGATCTTTTGGAGGATTCGCAGCTTCAGTAATATCAAGGACATTTTTTTTTATAATTCATAAATGTCCCTGGGAATTTAACCCAAATATTCCCACATTTTCCCTACTAATCGTACAGAAGACAAGGGGTTTTTTAGGTAATACTTCTAAAAGTTAGCAGTTTGCAAGATAGTTTTCTCTAGGTTTCCAGCTACACAGAATAAGGGTACACCAAAAGACAGCTTTGTACATGGAAATTCTAAGCCTAGCTTTTTCATAGTAGATAAACTTTTCTTCTGGCTGCTATATTTCAATATATGTCAGTACCTGACATCCATAATGGTAATTGGTATCTGTGTCTTAGAATGGCCAGTTAATCCGGTAAGTGCTTTTGAAAATTTATTGGCTTGTTAATGTTCTGACATCATAACATTTTGAGGCTAAACTACTTCTGCTTAAACTTAGATGAAACGATAGCTCTCATACAAACACATAAATATAAACCTAAGCAAAGGGTTAATTAAATGCCACTGCTAATTAAATAAACACTAATTGCTTCCCACTGGCCTGGTTCTTTCAGGAGGGCTATTAATATAGGAGGACCTACCGCTGTAAGAGAGGAAAGAGACATTTTTTGGTAAAATGTTTTCGGTTTTGTTTTGCTTCTTGTCAAGAACAGATATGAAGTTACGAATAGCAGAGTTACATGGAAAAATACAAGTCTGGATAGAAACAGCCTGAGGAACCTGTGTGAGTCACACCCTGCCAATCGCTTCCGCAACATCTGACTGGAGACTATGGAGGAAAACAACACAGCCTGATGAAACTGAGTCACCTGGAACAAAAATCTGTTGGGAAATTATCACCTGCAGGTGACTCAGTGCGAGAGACTGGAAAGGTTGGTGTCTTGAGACATTTTGGGGTGCATGGGTGGGGGGGAAGGGGGAGTTTGGGCCTTGTCCTAGAGAAGCAATGCCCTGCCCCACACCCCCCATCCCTAGAGCCTGTATCTCAGGCCAGCAGTGGTGCCAACCCCTTGCACAACAGAGGCAATGTTCCTCACCTGCCTCTGGAGCCCCTAACCCAGCTCCTGAGTGGCCAAATGACCAGAAGTCCCACCTGGGGGAAGTGCCAGGAAGGCCAAGATTTATTTGAAGCCAAACATGAGATGAGCACATGTCTTGACCCTACCTCCTCTTGGAGTTTCTATCAGCCGAATATTGTTGGAATCCAGCAGTTGGTAGCTATAGGTGTCCTTTTCTATACCTTTTCTGTTTTTCTTTCTTCTTCTTTTTTGAAGTTGAATGGACCACGTTAATGTTAGGAGAATTATTTTGTGTTGACTGAATGCTGCTCTAAACCTTTTGCCAAAGTTCTCTGATCTTCTAAAGCTGCCAGTACAGTAGTTTTTGTTGTTTTGACCTCTTGAGAAGATCTTGTCAGTATTTTTCCCTGCCTTCTAACTCAGAGTACATGAACAACCAAAAGCCACATTGAGCAAGTTTTTGGGGCCTTGCATTCAGCCACAGAGAGATGAGGAAGGAGTTACAGAGTTCCCCAACCTGCTCTGCCCACACAGAGTGCCTGAGGGTGGCCATTATCACCAGGGGCCAAGGCAATACAGTTGTGGTACTGGTGCAAGCAGCCTACTTTTCTGTGCAAGAAGCATAAATCAGATTTTAAATCTAGAGTGGCTAACAATATAAGGAAAGAGGGAAAGGCTAGGACCATGTGAATACAGAAAAATATGCCCGTGTTTTGAGTACCACCACAAGACAGCTACTGGCAAGTGTTGCATAGTGTTTTGCTTTAAAGTAGAAAATACTTCATTTTAATTAAAATTAGTAGGTAGTATTAACTGCCATCACTAAAGCAGATGCTACAGAGAGAATATCACACAAACATGTGGGGAACAAGCGAGTAATATGAGAGCCCAAATCTCCCAAAAATTAAGGGAGCCCAATTAAGCTGTCTCTTGAGGTTTCCTGACCTAGGATGGTGTGACTGAAGCTCTACTCAAATAAGTGCGGTTTGATCCCTCCAGCTGCCTCTCACTTTGGACCTCAATATCTTGGGTCCCATATCATCAACTCACAACCAAATCCAAGTACAAAATATAAGAATGTTATACACAACAGTCCTTAAGATTACTGAATAAAACAAGAAGGTGTATTTTCTGTTTGTCGTGGGAGAAAAATACCGTGTAAACTCAATTTACGATTCAACAACAAGAGAAGAATAGACAAGCAGAAAAAACTAGAGCATTCATATTTATAAAAGCCTGAATGTTATGTAGGAGCATTAATAAGCCCTTCTGCTTCCTTTAGCACTTGCAGCATGACACTGTCCTTTAAATGAGGAGCTCCCTGCAAGGGTCATAAATGTAACTAAATCCAAGGTGGTGGTCAGCTACCAGGAAAATATGGCACACATTTGCAGTATTAAAAAAAAAAAATCACAAGAAGTTTTTTGATATCATCTTATTATCAGACAGTTGCTCTGAATTTGAAACATACAAGCCCATATAGGAAAGGCTTTACTCAGTAATCAAGTGTAAATAAACTCTCTAAGAAAAAAACCAATTTCATTCTCTTTCTTCAATGCATAATAAACATCACCTGACATCACTTCTTGTGGTTTGCTTCTTGCCTACTCAAAATTCATCATCCCTCATTGTTCATCTTGATTTGTTCATGTCCACTTAACAATTCCCATCCAACTTTGTTCAGCTTTGTTTCTGTATCAAGAACTTGACAGTCATTATCCAACATTACTCATCTTCATTTGCTCCGTAATACTTCCCTGATATTCTTGTTCAAGGATTCATCAGTTCTTTGAAATTTCCATTTTTTTCAATATGTCAATATCCCTATCTATACGAACTGTAACTAACATTTTTATTGTTCTGACACAGTTTGAAAACTGATTTTCAGTGCCAGTATATCTCATTGAAAGGCCTTTCTGCCTGCTTCACAATGATGAATACCCGAAATTTCCCATTTTTCTTCACAAGGTAAAAAGGGATATATCTATATTAATTTACTTACAGTCATAAATATGTATATATATACACAAGTATTTAAATATATAGAACACCATAATTTCCAGGATAAACAAGTATCACTTCAATAAATAATGCATTCTCTTGACCTCCTGCCTTCAGAGCAAAGATGTCAACCAGCAGTGTTGTATTTAGAAGTACAATATATTTAGCCTTTCTTAAGCTGAAGAGGAATATATTTCATAATTCATTATGCCCTTCTGCCTTAGTATTTTGTGGGTAAAAAAACCTAAATAAATAGTTAATAAATAAATCAGCAAATATGGCATCTCCCTTACTCTTGAATTTTCTTCAAGTGCTTCACATTTTTAACATTAACCTCTTAGAAAATACTCAGTATTTGATCTGCAAATAACAAATAAATTTCTCACACATTTGTAATTCCTCAGTCCAGGTGATCTGAATCTGCTCAGTAGAGTAAAATAACCTTTTTATACCAGGCAGAGTGTAGGTCTTAGATCCAAATATTTAGTGTACATCCAAAAATAAATTGAAGAGTTCTCAATACTCTCTTCAATTATTTCTATGAATAGCCTGCAAATTAATTTGCTTGCTAGCATATCTGCAGAAGATGACAATAGAAGACAAAGAAATAATTTATACAATGTGAATGAAGGTGTTATAATTGTTTCATGAACTGCTCCAAACAGCACAAATCTGCCTTGCCTCGAGGCATCTGTTACAGCTGGCATCACTTAGTCTGGCCAAAGAACTGGTCAAAAGCTCCAGAAGTTGCACCTCAGGGTTTCCTGTGATTATAGGTGACTCATTGTACTGAAACGAAGGAAAACTACAGAAAAGGGCAGCATTAGGAATTTAACCTCATGTCACATGCAGGAGGTTGAGTCCTAAGAATGAGAGCAACTGCAAAACCCATTATATTTTCAGCCAAATGACAGCAAACTTTAAGCCCAGCTGGACTAAATACAGGCCTCACCCCTTGCATGACCTGCTGTTTCCTCCTCCTTGCCTACAGATTTTGTGCTTGCTTTTTCCTAAGCTTCATCTTGCTGTGCTGCTCGATCAGTTCAAGCACCCCACCTCGCTTCCCTGTCTCCCCCTACACACACAATTTCCACGTTTCCCTTCCCACTTCCCGTTGCAGCACGGGCCAAATAAAACTCATCTTTCACCAACTATTTTGGTAGCTCTGCCTTCTATATCCCCCTTCTAGGGCATCTGTACTTCCTCTAATGCACAGTAAGTGCCTTGTAAAGCAAGCAAAATGATTTTTCCACTTCTGGCAGGTAAACCCAGATGAAACACCATTTCAAGCCTTGTTTCTTGACTGGGCATTTCCCCAGTTCTTGTCCCTAATTCTTTACATCTGATCGGTTTGTAGCAAGTACAGACCAGCACAAACCTATGGAAGGTAAATGAGATACACTTAGGGATATTGCAGCCTAAATGATACCACATTTTCAAATTTCTCATTTGAATTCGGCTCAGTCTTTCTTTCCAATTATGCCAACAACACATACAAACTGGCCCCATAATAGCTATTAATTCATCACAGAATTAATGTTAAAAACTGTATTTTGTATTAAGCTTTTAAAAAATTATATCACTAGGATATAATTTTGTGACCCTCTCGTGCCCTCAGCTATCTCAGTACAACATTCCCGACATTATCTAAAGCAATGGGTGAATGTGCATTCATATTTCTCTAGGGAAGGCTGGTTTTAAATAAAAGTAGTCCTCTACCTCCTAAAAAAGTTTCAAGTTTCTTAACCTAGCTCAAGCGAGCTTAAGGATGCAGAAGAGTCCCCTGGAATAGCCTCAAATAATTATATGTCTGTCAGCATATATAATCTTATTCAATCCAAAGGATTTCATAAAGATTCATAGATTTAAAGAACTTGAAAGGAAGGTGTGGTTTGTTTGGTTTTTTTTTTTTAATGTGGTTAAATGTTGTAGCCAGTTCTGAGCAGATTAAGCATCCACTTCTTTTAGTTCTGATTGGAAATAAGGGGAAGGTGATGAGTATTTTTATGCCAGAAGTCTTTTTTTTTTCCTTTAGTTGAATACATGGATAGATAATATGCATTACATTCAGCCTTATCCTTCTATCTTCATTCAAATTTCTAAAATTAGCTATCCTCATCTTACTGAAATTCATGCATTTTTTCTAGACAGGGCTTCATTATAGATGTTTCAAGACAGTTATCAAAGAATATAAATCTCACTACAGCATTTGAAAGGTGATAAAGAGCTTTAGGAAATAAATAACAAAAACTTTCTGCTGGCAAGGTCCGTTACCATGTGAAATAATCTTTCCTGCTAGGCAGCAGAAACCTCATTATTTGAGATGTTCAAAAGAAGCCTGGCACCAGCACTAGAAAATACAGTATATTAAATAATCCTTCATTATGAAGAGAGGATTTGACCAGATGACCTTGAGGGATCCTCCCCTTGCCTGGTTTGTAACATGTAATGGTTTAGGAGATAAAAATGCAATTAAAACAGGCTGAGGTAATGTATGAAGTATTCAGATTGTGTGTGAGGATACAGCATTTATATAAATAAATATATATATGTACCAGAAATGAGTCACAAAGCTCCCTGGGGAGCTTAGGTAAGCCTATAGCTAGGGCAGTAGACATGCTCTAGAAATGTAACACCAAGAGCTACCAGATTCCTAAAAAGGGTTCTCGAATACTTAACTTCCTCGATAGCAACCTCCTAAAATATGGGTAGATGCTGTGGTTTTATTTCTGGGTTTTTTGAAGGTGTTGGAAATATGAACAAAATGGATAATTTCATGTGTATCTGTAAATTATCCTATGGGGATTCATAGGGAACACACATGGTTTGCTAATTTGTGCAGGACAGGATGGGTGTTTAGTGCATGCAAAAAGGGCCTGAGTTTTGGTTTTCAAATTATTTTCTCAGTAATTAGACTGTATCTCTGCCTCATGTGAATTGAATTAAAGAGCTCATGGATCACAAGTGTCTCAGCGGATGAGACAACCCTGCATATGAGGGATTTCTCTTTCTTTTTCCTTTTCTTTTTAAATCAGTCTTATTTCAAGCAATAAACTTTGCATTTCAATGAAAACACCTCTTTCCTAAGGTTTTCTTTACATTTTCAGTTAGGTTCCATATATATATATATAAATAATTTCCGGAACAACAAAAAAAACCCACCCATATCCAAATGCGTAGGAAAGGCCTTCCTCAAATCCAGCACAAAAACCCCATCCTGGATTGTTCCCATTTCTTCTGGTGCTTGGGCCTTTCTTCTTCCAAATGCTGCCTCTGAGGAAGTGACATAGCATGGAGAGTTTCCAGAAAGCTGAGCTTCAAATGGAAGCTAACAGAGCTGCAGGTGCTGTGCACCTCCACCCACTGGGAACTTGTTCATCCAAGCTCAAGTTCTTTCTGGCTCAACACCTCCCACAAGGAAATGCAAGATTCCTCCTTCCCCTTAAGCTTGCCTGCATGTAAATCTACAGCAAGGGCAGTCTGCATCATCTCCCAACACTATTCCTGAACTGCTGATGTTCCAGTGAAGGTTTTTGACCTGACAATCGGGTTTGGCACGAGCAACTCCAGCCCCTAGGGTGGGGCTGGAGCAGTTCAGGTCTCCTCTGCTGTTCCAGCCAGGGTTTCTCCCAAAAGCTTCACCGTGACATTCATCAGGTACAATTGCATTTAGGCAAATTGCTTCTTATTACACATCATTCCCTCACTCATCTGGAGGGCAGTTCTTTCATCTCTCAGCCCTCGTTTTGACACAGACTTCAAGCAGTTTAAGCAGGAGCTTAGTGCCCAGAGGGCTCCTGAAATCAGAGGGGCTGTTTAACTTGCACTGCAGGATAAGTGCACATGTAATGAGCAGCTATCCTGTAAAAGCTGTTCTGTAGCAGAAAAAAGCATGTAAGGAAGGGATGACTGAATCCTTTTCACAGAGAACTGGAGTTTTATTCAACCTTAGACAGGTGTCACTTCTCAATTTTTTTTATACCTCTGTACTTGGTACAGGGTAAAATTTAATATCTGCTGTCACAACATTCACCATAGCTTGCTGAGTCAGTTCTGGTTTAAATATTTGCCTTTGATTATACTTGATGGAGGTGTTTGGTGGACAGATCTCTATTTAAATCGAATCCTTGAATTTTTTGCTGCAATTCTATTTATCCCAAAGCCAGCAGAAGGATGGGGTTAAGAGGGTCCCTGTAGTGGATTTTTGCTTATAAACTGTGTTTCATTGTCCTCATCTGGCATTGCCATGACTGGTGAAAACACAGGTCAGATTTGTAGAGCAGGCTGAATTGCAGGGGACCTCCAGAGGTGTCATGGACATCGAGAGGATGTTCGTGTTCCGCCAGCATTCCTCATCAGGCCTCCATCATCCTTCCACTCTGACCAGGTATGATGAACCTGATGGTCAGACAATGCATCTCTTCCAGTCCTGAAACATGTTTTGGCTGTGAGGATTGAGTGTTGACCCTCTTCCAAAAGCTATGCTTAAGATTTTTGAGGTTTTGAGTGTAGTCTTTTGTGAGAAAGAAGAAGACAGACATGATCCATGACTTACCAGCCTAGATTTTCCTGAAAATAGAGTGGGAAAGAGGTTTCCTCTGTCACCAAAACCCCACTGAATATGGGATGCACAGCTCCATACCTTCATCTCCTTCACTCTCATGGCTGTGTTGCATTCAGACATTCACTTTGATCACTGCCTAGCAGATTATAGCCCCAAAATAATAATAATAATAAATCTACAGTGCATTTCTCAAGTAGAATTAAAGCACAGAACTTGGAAGCCTTTCAAGTAACACATTTTATTTGCATTTTTATGAAGGGTTTTATCGATCACATTTAATTTGGTGGCACAGTTTGCAAGTCAGTCATAAGGCTGCTGAAGAGGAAACCAAATACATTTGTAGTTTTTAGCTTGGGAAAACCTATGAAAAGTTTCGGAAAAAAAATCAGACTTTTCTCTGCATCTGTAGAGGTGCTGCTGGAAGTAAAAAAATAAAACAATATCTGGACTTGAGAGGGAAGAATGTGTTATCCCATCACCCAGGTAAGTATGTGTTTAAATGCCGTAGTTTAAACCAAAACAAAAGCAAAGCAATAGCAGAATACTGAGAAGGCCCTGTACTACACAGAAAAAAAGCGCCACAGCCATGAGAATAAAAGGTTAATGTTTATGTTTAACGTGTTTCTGCTCAGACTTTGACCACTAACTTCCTCAATTTTCTTTTCTCCCTTGTTCAAATGCTGCTTTTGTTTTTACAGACTTGAGCTGCCGTAGTGAACAGCAACCATCTCCTAACAACATGGCCCTCTCTGACCCCACAGCAGCAGACAGCCCCCCAGCTGAATACAGCTAATTGGTGTTTATTCTTTGTTGTCAAGCCTCTGCCAACCAAAAGCATGTTTGAAAAATGCCTGCTCATGAAATGACACTGCAGCAAAATTACACGTTGGGCAGGAGGATGGATGCTACCTTTCCTGAAGGAGATCAGTGCATGCTGGCTTTAAGAGCTTTAGTTTCACATGAATTGAGCCTGATGTTGCATAAAGATTTATCATGTTGCAGTCCAAGGCAGCCTCTCATATACACCCATTCCTCTGCCTTAGTACTTCCTAGGGAAAATTAATAGATAAATGCCATAGCCCAGGCTTTATCCATCTCCAAAGACCAAAGGTCAGTGGTCTGCTCACAGCACCTGCAAGAGCAGTAACTGTTGAGACATTAAAATATGCTGTGTTTGCATTGCCTACAACAACATGATGGTCATTATTAAGTTTTATAACTCGTAATCACAACGATGTTTAAAGGCACAGAGCTTTTGAAAAAAAAGTTCTTTTATAAAAATGGCAGCTTTATGCTGCCTATTCATAGCTATAACTTGTTTGTTCAGTTTATGAATGGCTAATTCCTTTCGAGGTTTAAGACTCAAGTTTGTGATATCTGTGTCTATTCTCTGCATTTCATGCTACCTGGTCAGTCAGCAACATTTTACGGTCTGACTAGAATTTTAAGCTACCTCAGGAACTGGCAGAAATCTAGCCTGTATTTTAGAAATGCATTGATCTATGACACGCTCACACCAGACATACTGGATCTGGAGGATTGGACCAAGCTCCTCTCACAAAAACCTCTGTTACACAAATCCCTCAGGAGGGTCACAGGGAGTCTTCAAAGCCTCACAAAATTTTGGGGCAGTGCCATTCTCATAGGAAAAAAAATTGCTCTTACCTTTTTGAATTAATGTATTAAATTACTCAAATATTTTGTACTGGGATAAAATAAAAATTCTGGCTTATGTTCTGCTGAATTATTGTTTTAGTAATTCCTGAGTTCACTGTTTTTAGTGTCACATACCTGTATTTATTAACTTAAACGTAAGAAAACAAGAAATCAATACTTTCTTACACCAAGAAGAATAAATCCAAGGTCCCTTCCCCAGTATTAAAAAGTTCTGGACTCTTTATTATTGCCCTGCAACTCCTGCAGTCATTTTCACCAAACGTTCAAGGAAAAAAAGTTTGCAAAACATCAGAGAAATTACAATATCCCAGGTGAGAGTTTACATGAGGCACAGTGGACTCAAACTCACAGGTCTTATTTGCACAGGCATCAAAACACCAGCATGCCTTTGCTGTCAGCCTCCTGTGCCAACCTGGCTGTCACCTCCTTCTCTTGTCTCTCAGCTTCTCTTTTTCCTGAGGAAATCCAAAATGTCAGGAGTTTGAATAAAAAGGCAGATATGTATTTCACCGTGTCCATCAGCTCTACAGCCCTAATTGAGTCTCAAACCCTCCCTTTAACCGCATTCTTGCACACACAAAGGCATCCTGCACAAAGCATGAAGCAACTTTTACTCTTTTACCTTTCTTCTTTGTTTTGATACAGTGCCATGACTAATTCCCAAATGGGAAAAAAAAATAAATCCCAGTTTGTTAATACTTTTAAGTAGAAAATTAATGTTGATAACAGCAAGCTTCACAGAAGCTCACAACCTCGAAAATCTTGAAAATGTGGTGACATTTCCACCGTTCCACTTGGCTTTAGTTTGGATTGATAGGAGCTATCTGATTCTTCCTCAGAAGATAATGAGTGCCTGTAACAGAGAGTGAAAAAGAAACATGAACTGGAAAAGAGCCTCTCTCTGGTTTCTCATCGCTGCCGTTGTCAGGGAAACAGTTTTCCCATCAATGGATGGCATGGGGTCGGACCAGCTGCTTCCTCCCAAGGCTGCCTCCCCGACATCACAAGGCTGCACTGAACAGATTAGAAATAAAACTGAATAAATGCACATCTCTCTGAAAAAGACCAGTTGAAACAAAGCTCAGCACAGTTACAGATCTTCTAATTATGTCTTTTGAGCACGACACCACAAGAACTGTCTCTGAGAGACATCATAAATCCGAGATACCGACAAAACATGGTCATTAAAGATCCCATGCCATCTTATCATAAGATTAAACACATTGTTAGTCTCACTGCCTTGGCTGTGCTCCAAGTTGAATAATTGCATTCTGGATAACATACCTAAATTCCCCTGCCACTTAAATATGACAAGAAAGTTTTTATCGCTTCCTTTTGTAAAGCACCGGGGGTCATTGCTTGTGCATTTTAATGGCTTTATGCCACCAAATGCCCAGGAGAAGTGACACTCTCATTCCCGGGATGACACAAACAAACAAACTCATAATTCCACACATAGCAAATAATACACTCTGCTACACAAAAGTCTATTTCACATATGAACACACCACGGTTTGCACAAAGATGATGATAATAAAGCTAGACATGATTAATGAAAGATTAAAAAATTATGGAGAAGCTGTAGGGAACATGTGCTCGCTACAATTTTTGATACACCCCAAGGATTTAGTTAGATTTAGATTCTGACATTTCTTCAGGTCTCTACATCATTCATTATTACTTGGAATATGATTTTAATTTCTATTTCATGACTGTGTTCTGGGAACATACATTATTTTTTTTATTAAAAGCTAATTAATTTTACATTTTGCCTTGGTCATCAAGCATGGCCACTGATACAAGAGAAGTAAATTCTCTTCCTGACCACCTGTCTGGGGGCTTAGAGACACAACAGTATCGCCAGAACCTGGACAGGTTCCTTCTCCCATGGGAATCTAATGATGTTTAATAAGACCAAGTGCAAGGTGCTGCATCTGGACTGGGGCAAACCCCGGTATCAACAAAGGCTGGGGGATGAACAGATCAAGAGCAGCCCTGCCCAGAAGAACTTGGGGGTGCTGGTGGAGGGGGGCTGGACGTGAGCTGGCCACGTGTGGTGGGAGCCCAGAGGGCTGAATGTGTTCTGGACCGCGTCAGAAACATCACAGGCAGCAGGGGAGGGAGGGGATTCTGCCCCTCTGCCCTGCCCTGCTGAGGTCCCAGCACAGGAAGGACAGGGACCTGCTGGAGCAAGTCCAGAGGAGGGACACCAACGTGATTCAAGGGCTGGAGCACCCCTCCTGTGAAGAAAGGCTGAGAGAGTTGGGGTTATTCAGCCAGGAGGCTTTGGGGTGATCTAACTGTGGTCTTCCAGTGCCTGAAAAGAGCCTAGAAGGGAGATGGAAAGGGACTTCTTACAAGGGTTTGTACTGATAGGCAAGAAGAAACGGCACTAAACTGACAGAGGCAAGGTTTAGACTAGATATTAGGAAAAAAATCTTTGCTGTGAAGTTGGTGAGACACAGGAAGAGGTTGCCCAGAGAAGCTGTGGATGTCCCATCCATAGAAGTGTTCAAGGTGGGGTTAGACGGGGCTTTGATCAGCCTGGTCTAGTGAAAGGTGTCCCAGCCTATGGCAGGGGATTGGAACTAGATGATCTTTAGGGTCCCTTCCAACCCAAAGCGAGCTGTGATTCAATGAAAAGAAACCATGACAAAGTCAAAAATTAAAATAAACTGCTGCATTTCTGACTTATTTACAATATTTATGTTTACATATTTGCTTTGCTCCTAGTGCTTAAATCACTTGAAATGCAAGAACTGCTCTCTCATAAATTGCCCAATATGAGTATAAGAAGTTTGTTTGTTTGCTTTCTTCCCCAGTAGACCCCCTACCCTGCTTTCATTCATCCTGGGAAAGGAAATGACAGTGAAGTAGTCTAGACTTCCAGAATTGCCAACAGGATCACAATCTGTCCCTGGTTTTCTCTTTCTCTACTGTGACACATTCTGTTCTTTAACTAGGCACATGATGAGATGTAATTTGAATTTACAGCATGGAAAAGAATCCCCAAGCACATTAGAAACTCATCTGCCAACTGCACGCAGCGATTGTTCCTCTCATTTCTGAAACACAACCACTTCTGCTGCGAAGCAAACTGACTTTTAATGGCATTGCAACTGTTTAAGACGGGGAAGAAGATCGGCACCGTATCCAGTGATAATATCCAAGAGATTTCCAAGCTGGTCCACACTCCTTCAGTGCCTCTCTTGGAGCTCTTCCTGATGGTCTGCGGAAAGCTGCCTCAGTGTATCGTGCAGAACCCTTCTCCAGTTATTTTAACCAGAATCCCAGAAGGTCTTTGGAAAGTAGAGGCTGCCTGTTTTATATTTGACCCCTGTATGAAAATGCTGCCTCCAGCCATAGGGGCAAAATAAATAAATTTAAAAAAAAAATAAAAAAAAAAGGAATTTTTTACAAGATGAGAAGGTATAAAAAGTGCAAATATAATGCATGAAGGACTATTAGAGAATGGCACAAGCTGTGGGATTATTCACATCTGACTTTCTAGAACACGTCCATTAAGCATCCATGAAATCCTATAGTATTTTTCCCCACTTCAACAATTAACTGCAGGAAATAATTTTGAAGTCCCAGAGAAACCAATTAAAAGGTGTTCTTGAACTGAGGCTTGAGTCACAATTAAGTTTCATAAAACTTTCTCATATAGTAGACTGAGTTATTAAAAGAAAGAAAAAGAGTCACCAGAAATGACATTTTACTCCCATTTTGACAGTGGCAGATCACTCTGGCATACAAACGCTCCCCAAGATCAGCGACCACAGCAGATGTAGGATTTGCAGAAATTTTGTATAGCCAGAAGAGGCCTTTTGCACATGTCTCACAGTGCATCCCTCACTTCGGTGGCATGCAGGGAGAATTTGGCTGCATGGAAGACAGGATTTTGCAGGCATACTTGAGGGGAATGATAACAGAGATACAAAATATATAATCGCACAGCATCTGCTTTGTCTAGGATGCAGCAAGTTATAGAAGTAATGAAAACAAAAAGAAAAATAAAGAGCTACATGTCATCCTTCCCCTAAGGAAGCCAAGGTTTGAATACGTGAGGATTAGCAATAAGCTGAGGAAGGAGCAATGAGGAGAAGCTACGCACTGAAAAATCAGTCAAAAGAACAAATCCCTCTTTTGAAAACACAAAACCTACCACATTTGGCAGGAAGAAGGCTATCAAGGACTATGCACAAGACAATCTCTTACTGCCAAGCAGCAAAAAGACGTCGTTTCCCCATCAGTGAGGACCTTTGTGCCCCAGAGGGAACATCCGTGAGGGAAGCAGAGCCAATGACTTTCCATTGCACTGAGCTATGGCATCACAGGGAAACGCTGAATTAAAGCTAATCCCAGCTACTTGTAGGCCTGTGACTTGGCAATTGATGATTTCTAAGCCATGCCACTCTTGACTAAGCAGAAACAAAGTCCCTCCGAGCCCATGGAAAACCAGATCAGCTTACGGTCCCTGACAGCTCCTCCAGTTATGCCTCACTCTATTCACGCAAGAAAATGTGCAAAAGGACAAACATGAACTTATCCTCAGACCTGGAACCCCTCCCCAATTGCAGCCCCCACTGCTGCTCTCAGACCTGGCTCTGCCACTGAACCAAAGGTAGGAAAATAGTGGCAGAGAGATGACCAAGGCTGTGGGATTCAGTCTGTTGTTTGCTGCTGGCTCTGCCCTTGCTCTTCAAGGGACAGGACTGGGTCTCAACCCATCAGTTTCTATTTTACAATCTCTTTGTAAGAACAAATAGTTGACAAAAATCAGATTTTACATTGCCCAGAGACTTAGAACAAAATGTGATATCAGGAAATCTATCTCTCTACCCATATCTGAATCCTTCCCATAGGTTGGCTAATGACATAAACAATAGGAGAAAAGGGTTATTTGGTACTTTTTAACAAAATTTGTAACAAGACTTGACATGGAATCTGCTTGCTAGAAAATGCTGTGTCATCCACTTTAAAAGAAATCAAGTCTGCAATGGTATTTTTTTGTCAAGGTTTTAACAAGCCATAAAGAACATTTTAGCAGTTTCAAAAATGCAGCTGCCTTTTTACTACGTAATTTGTGCAATTTGCAAAATTCTCATTCTTGCAATCCAGAGGGAAAGTGTGCTACTCATTCCACACCTTCCAGGTTGGGAAAGCAACTGGTAAAGAAAAAAAAAACAACTGCAATTTGTCAATTACTAAAAAAAATTAAAATAATTTTTTTGTTGTTTGATTGAGTAGTTATTTTAGCATTCACTTTTCTAGAGCTAAGCACACTGCAACAGGTATTACATATTTTCACTCATGCTGTAAAGGTATTTATTAGCTAACAATCATGTTGCTATCACAGTTAAAAGCTGCACCACACATGGCCATGAAAGTAACACCATAAAATAAATTATATAGCTCTAATATTACTGGAAAAACAACCTTTGTGAAAGACTACTGATAGAAAATATCTTCATATTACTTTTATTTTTTACTACAAAAGTCAAATAATGAATATACATCTGTTCATTTCTCTTCAAAGTCTAAAATGTAAAGGAAAATAGACAGGGCTTTATTCTGACTTGTAGATTAAGCCCCATTTCATGCAGCTGCTTAAGGATAAACTAGCTTTCAAACCTTCATTCTCGTAAGTCCACACAAATCACCCCTGAGTAAATAAGAATGGCCCAAATATATGAAATTATCTTGGGATCAAATCCATACTGAATCTCTTCTGAGATTCAAAATATTTTATTTTCACTTTTCTCATGATTCTTCTCTTTTTAGATTTGCCCCCAAAGGAATACGTTGCTATACATTACCTATTCTTAGAATACGTTCCGCGCTAGAGAAAATTAAGAAGTCCCAAGAGAAGTTGTGCTGGGATATGAATTTTCTGTAGCCTGGAGGTTTGAAGAGCTGAAAACACAAAGTGTTAAGTGGATGGAGCTTCCAGCTCTGTATGGGAGAACTGAAAGGAAAGCCACAGATTCAGGTCACCCAAATGCTGTTCAGCGGCCTCCTTTGGATGAGCTTTGGCAATTCCTCAGCTCCAGAAAGCTGACTTTGGAGTCTATCTACCATCAGAGAACTATAAACCTTCCCCAGAAAGCCTGGTGTGGCTCTAAATTTAAGTCTTGATGCAATGCTTAGGTCTCTGAGGTCAGTGAGGTTTAGAGGAGTTGCATCCCAGCAAAGTGTCCATCTGGGCTGTACCAATGTCCTGGATTCAGATTGATTTAATCTGCTGGAGCTTTCTCTGCATTCCACTCCCACTGTATTTGAGGTCTGGAGTTATCCTGGCATGTTTCAAATATCCAGGAAATCATATTTTTCCAGTATCTAAACAGCACTTTTTAATCTCCTTTTTACTGTTCTGGGTTTCATTGTACCTCAGCACTGATAAAAGGCACAGCAGTTATACCCTAGGGAATCTGCCTCCATCTGCTATCCTGCACCCCCACCACATCCTTGTGCACCTTGGCACCATGAGTACCATCCTTCCATTCTGCAAGATTTAAGGGTTTTCCATGGGTGGATGATAATTTTCTCTTTTTAAATCATGGAATTTTTCCCCATTTCTACATCTCTAGCTCTGAAATATCAGTTCTAGTTTTCACATCTCAGAGGGCAAGAACCGTACTAATCCCCTAAATCAAAATTTTTCCTGATTCTCAAGAATTTTGCTTGTGTTTACTCACTTTGAAAACTTGGCTCAACTGTCCAAAATCACATGTTAGAGAGTTACTGTTAAGAATGTGGGAAATCCTGATCAATATCTCCCTCTCAGTCTCTCCCCTTGTCATACACCCACCCACCCACATCCCCAGAATAACCCAATAATACGGAAATACCAACCATCTCTACAGGACAAAGAAACAAATGGACCATCAGGACCATCACCAAATGAGAGAGACTTTTTCTAGTGAAATTGAAAGTTCAAAGTACAGATATAAATTAACCCATCCCACAATCAAAACAGGACGGAGAGAAGAGTGATGAAGACAAAAAAGAAAAAAATAGAAAGTGCTAATGCAACAACCAAAAGGCAGAGCACCGTTTTCTTTTTCCTATTTGCTGTGGTGGAGAAGAAAGCATCAAGAATGAAGAGAAATGCAAGGCGCTGGGTGGTGTGGACACAGATGTGCTGAGCATCGTTACTCAGCAAAACAAACCAAATATGAACATCTGGCTGCTCCTTTTTGTTAGCATTGCACCCACTCAGTTTCTATTGCAGAGGGGAGTTGGACTCATCTGTTTTCTCTTGCTTCACTCAAAAAAATCAGTTTAATGAAAGGTGATTCAAACTAAAAGTCAAGTGAGCCAAGCTGGAACAAGAGGAGAGTTCTGGTAGTTCAGCATACACAATTTCTTATTCTGTGAGTGAGAAGCATCTCACAGAGCAAGCACAACATTTAACATTAATGTGCCTATATTGCAGACTGCAGTACTTTGTCAGACCAGAGGTGGCTTTAAACTTGTTTTCTAGGTGCTGGAGACAGTGGTGTGATGATATTAGAGAGCTCTGGAAAAGTTATTTTGCCACAGTTCTCTAAACAGACAGAGCCCAAGAACTGCAGGATAAGATCAAGAGGCTGCAAGTCTATTCAAATGCCAAGTAAGCAGGTCCTTCTTATGAACAGGGAATTTATTAACATGCTTAATACATGCAGCTGACAAATATATTATTGTTTCCTTTACAGTGGCATCTAGAGAGGCCTTTGGCTGAGATAAGGACTCCCAGCTGTGCTAAACATTATGTAGGCATCGAGCAAAAGACAGGCTCCATTCAGAGGAGCCTGCATTGTACAAAAGCACTGTGCGACTGTGGCTCGGTTCTGCCTGTCAGCAACACTGCACTTTGAAGCCTGGATTTCTCATCTGCATCTTGCAGCAATGATTTAAGGATTCCATGTAAAAACACTGGCTTGCCAATCTTATGCTCTATTATGCCCACCAGACCCCTAATAACTGATTTGGATGGCACATTAATTAAACGCCGGGAAAGCCTAAAATCTGTGTATTTCTTTACCACAGCATTAAATACTGCAACACTAACTCAGGTGCTAGTTAGCCTATTCTCCTTTACACAGCTCTGTGTCAGTCTTCTATAATAAACCATGTGATGACTCATAAACATCTCAAACATTTCCCTGGGTGCTCAGTATTTTATTACATGGATGCCAATTATGTTTGAGCAGCAGACTGCACAAGCCTGAACAGTCATCTATTATATGAATGCTTCCATTGATTCCCTTACTACAGAGGGTTATGCTTTCATATATCATACTGAATAGGATTTGTTTCCACAGGCATTGGGGGTAAACTGTTGGTGAAAGTGCTTTCACAGGTTGCAGGCACCACCACTGCGCTCGACCTTACTCAAAGATTTCTCAGGCTCTGAATAATACATCTTGCCCTCACCCCAACCCCCATCGCCTTTTTCTTTTAAAGCAAACTTTGCTATGGGGAAAAAAAATAACCAATTTTACAGATATAAACTGATAGTCATTGTGCTCAATACAATTTAACAGGATTGACTTAAAGAAAGGAGCTTGAAAATAACCTAGGATGAACAGCAGGTTGTCCTCTAAAAATACCCAGTTCATGGAACACTCAGTAATGAAAAGCATCCAGCTCATGCAGATGGATACAATATAGGACCTTGAGGTACAAAACACACCAAAATCAGATAATGGTCTGGATATTATAGTGCTCTGCCTTTAAAAAGGAAATATTCAGAACTGGCTTCTTCACCAACAAGAGATGTGACATTTCTAAGTTGCACGTTAGTGCAACATGGTCAAGGTAACACTGAAACCACAAAAATATGCAGACACCTGCCCTTGAAACACTGACATTTATCACTCACAAACATCACGTGCCTGTTTTTAACAACTCAGGCTGTTGACTACTTCCCTGGAAGAAGCAGGAATCCCTGCTGGAGCATCAGGCACCAGGCAGGAACTAAGCCCCGTAAGGCGAGAGTGAGAACAGAGCACACATAGTCACAGCATTGTCACCATTAAAAACCCTGCAGATACCTCTTAAGAGGTTATAGAGAGGCCCAGCAAATCTCCTGGACTGTCTATGCCAAGCCAAGGGAGAGGTTTCTCTTCCTGCTCTGGCTACTGATTGGGTGATCAAAGTATTCTTTCCCCTTCCTTTGAGCTTCGTCTCCACCTGTCACTGTCACTGTCACCTCGACATCTTCCTAAGACACATTAGCAATGCTAAAATGGGTTCATGGGCTACTCTTTTTGGGTCTTCAACCTGGTGCAATGGAGTGCTGCCTGAAATGTGCAGCAATTTTGGCTCCAGCAAACTGAAGATTTCCTGTCAAAGGGATTAGAAGGTTAGACCAACCCATGTTGCCCCTCCAAAGCAGGTTGCTAAGGAGAAACTAGAGCATAAATACCACAAAGCTACTGGCAAATGGTGTCAGGAATTTGAAGATGATGAATGACCCTTCTTCCTCCACTTATGGGAAGATGATGAACAACTCTTCTTCCTTCGCTTATGGGGAGATAGAGATGCTCAGTTCTGACTGGAATTAGACTGGGCTAAATGAAAGTCAGAAAACAGCACAAGATGGCAGATGAGAACTTCATTTTATATCTGGGAGACTGAAACAAAATTGATGCTTTATTTGCATACATTTGTAGCCTGCAAGCCTGATGAGAGGCATACAATAAAAAAAATGTAATCACTGTCGTATTTTTGCCTGACTGATCTGTCTGACTTCACTAGAATGACGTGGTTTGTTTCAAAATGTCATTTTAAAGTGGAAAAGAAATCCTTTTTTCCGTGGGTTGCTTTGAATGAATTGAGGCTTTGGAGGTGAAGTCTACTACTAAATAACAATTATCATGTCTTGTCCAGTGTCTCCTGCACATACATGCAGACCGTGTCTGTATTGCTGACACAATATACAAAGCTCTTAGAACTATCACTCATCTATATGCCATAGCCACCTTCCTGCTCTTTTTTGGGGTCTTAGTCTTCTTCCACAAAAAATTCCCAAATAATCTCATGTCTATCCAGCTTCCTTTTCCATTTCTCAGACTATACTTTTTTGCTTGCCTCCCCAATACCAATATTTACTTAGCTTTTCCTCACAGAGCCAGTCTCAAGCACTAACAGGTGCTTCCCTGCTGTTTCTTCACATTTTATCGCTTCATCTCCTCTAGCTGTCCTGCCACAAATTATTTTCTGTCTGCTTTTCCCATCATTGCTTTATTCTGTCTCAGTCCATTGTGCCATTAACTCTATTGATATTTTTTTTTTTTTTCCGGCTTCTAGAAATACCTTTGAGCTGCAAGCCGAGCATCCACAGCAGGCAAAAATGTTTTCCCACTAGAGAGAGGCCACTGTTGCTCAGCTTTGGCATGGCTTGTCTGGTCCATGCAAATGATAAAAACAATGCACAGCCACTGAGCCTTTTTAGCATTTTGAAAGTAGCGCACAGAAGGCAAAAACTCATGAGACAGTTTTCATAAGAGATCATGAAAACTCAGGTTTTGTTGATCATAAAGGCACTTTTAGAGGCTCCACTGGGCCAAAGTTCTGCCTGTCATGTTCTCCCCTGCTCCGAGTTACGTGGCAGTCAGATTTACTGAAAGTCCCTGCACAGCAGTCTGCAAATATTTTATAAAGCCATAAAAGCCCAAGTTGGAAAATGCCAGATATAGTTTACTCGACTTGTTTCTTCCACCTGGCCAAGGCCAGCTTCAGTTCTACCTCCTCCAGACACACAGAGGTGGCTCCTATCGAAAGACACACGGAGGCCAGAAGTCCCACAGCATTCCAACAGAGCTGCAAAATGGCTGGAAACCGGGAGAGCTGCCCAAAGCACGGATCAACAAATGAAGTGGTTGAAGATGCACCTCCTCATCACGTCTCCACCACACGGGGAAGAACGAAGCATAGGACTGCAACAGTTAAAAGCAGAATCATTTGTTTGAGAGGTATGAGGTAAACACTTCCCTAAGGAATCAGATTCTATGCATGTTTCTTCTATAGCATTTATACCAAGACCAAGCAAAGCACTTAAAATCAATGGTTTGCTGAGGAGTCACTGAGATCTACAAAGTACCTAAATATCTTTACCTGCAGTGATTAAGTATATAAAGAACTTGAGGGAAATGTACTTAACTGTGTGTGTCCGTTTCCTAAATTTCCTAAATGGAAATTTCAGGCTTCTTCCGAGCCTGAAAACCGCTGGATCTAATTGTCAGAAATGCTGAGTACCCACAGACCCAGCAGACAACGACAGAAATATTATCTCACTTTTGTAAACAGATGGTGTTTCATATTGGTTGACTAAATGACCAGTGACTGGTGGGCCCTTCTCGCCTTCAACCTCTTCTCAGAATTCCCAATCTGTAAAACAGGAACTTTGTCATGACTTTACCCCCCAGGTTAATTTGAAGATAAAATTGACATCTATAAGGCATTCAGACTGCTGAGGAGCATCAGGGACAAACCTATCCATGGGATTATTAATAGTTTTTCCATCATTGTATATGTCCTCATTAATTAGTAAGCAAGCGCTGTTTACCTTTTCTACTAGAACAGAGAGAAGTCCTACAGGAGATGCGATTAAAGGCTGAATCATAATTCATACACACATGAGGACCACATTATAGCAGTCAGGGTAGATCCACCTTCATAGAAAATAGAGAAATTTGGATAAAATTGTAGAGGGGAAAAAAAATCACCTCTAGGAAAACCAGGTCTTCTAAACTGCAGCTCTTGACTTGCTCTAACTTGTTTCTACTTTCTATATGTCTAGATGCCCACAGGGAAACTGCTGATAGTTTAGCTTGTTTGAAGATATAGTGAAACATGTAGAAAGCGTAGTAACTTTCTTGCCCTGTAATAGGTTTTGCTAACAAGTCCTTTTGGATCAGGAATTCTTTTAAAGGTAGCATATAGTGTTGCTGTAAGATATAAAAAAATATTTTCTATAAATTATCATGTCTTTAAAAATCTGCAAAAGTGTTTATTCTGCGAGAGCATGGGGTGGGAGTGGAGGGAAGTTATCGTGTAGCCAAACATTCTAAGCAGCATGGCTCACTGCTAATGAGTGAGGAAACTTCTGTCAAGCTTCTGTAATTGGATCAGATTTTGACAATGTGAAGATACTAATTTATGTTTTACAAATCCAGTAAAATGGCAAAAGCAATGGAGAAGACAAAAATGAGCAACTCATCATGTCATATGGGGCAGTTTTATGGTGGGTGACTTGGTCATGCAACTGAGATTATAATTTATAGGGGGTACTGGACCAGACTTTCTGAAACACTCAACTACAAAATACGCCTTGAATAAATCCAGATGCTTCCTGCAACCTAACCTGTAGTAAAATGTTAGGTGCAGAGAACTGAGAGTTGGGGGTATTTTTTCCAAATATGGCTTACAAACCAGCACAAGTCAACATACGGCTGTTGAAAGCAAACAACTCAACTCTTCCATGACTAAAAATGCATCAAGAATGTTCATCAGATATTAAAAGCCCATGAGCTCTCTCCCACTGCTTGTGAGTCAAATGCGCTGGCAAAAAAAGGTAGGAGATGAAGATCTGTAATTAGGATCTGCCTTTCAATAAAAGGAATCCCAGGTGCATGGAAATAGCACCGTGTGAACCAGCCACTCTCAGCAGTGCAGATGCCTGGACCCGGGCACAGTTGGCACATTGGCTTTCACAATGTACCTGGGTAGGATGTGCCATGGCAATTACGCACACTCTGCAGAGTACCGTCATTTTGCTGACAGCAATATTAAAGTTATTGTTCGCTAACATAAAGAGACATTAGGGATGATCTCAGTCCCTTGAGAGGAAGAATACAACAAGGCAGGGCTTCTCAGCTACTGCTATCAGAAATGACCCCACTGGACCTGGCCGAAGAGGACAAGAAGTTGATGAGACCGACGTATCTTCACAGAATAAGCTGAGTTGGAAGAGATCCACAAGGATCATCAAGTCTAACTACACAGCACCATGCCTGAGAGTCACACCATATGCCTGAGAGCATTGTCCAAACCCCTCTTGAACTCTGTCAGGCTTGGTGCTGTGACCACTGCCCTGGAGAACCTGTTTAGTGCCCAACCACCCTGCAGGTGAAGAACCTTTTGCTGATACCCAACCTAAACCTCCCCTGACACAACTCCAGGCCATTCACTCAGGTCCTGTCACTGGCCACTAGAGAGTAGAGATCAGTGTCTGCTGCTCATCTTTCTCTCACAAGGAAGTTGTAATTGCAATGGGATCTCCCCTCAGTCTCCTCCAGGCTGAACAGACCAAGTGCCTTCAGCCACTCCTCACAGGGCTTACCCTCAAGGCCCTTCACCATCCTCCTTGCCTGCTCCTTTGGACACCCTAATAGTTTAATATCTTTCTCATATTGCAGTGCCCACNCTCAGGTCCTGTCACTGGCCACTAGAGAGTAGAGATCAGTGTCTGCTGCTCATCTTTCTCTCACAAGGAAGTTGTAATTGCAATGGGATCTCCCCTCAGTCTCCTCCAGGCTGAACAGACCAAGTGCCTTCAGCCACTCCTCACAGGGCTTACCCTCAAGGCCCTTCACCATCCTCCTTGCCTGCCTTTGGACACTCCCTAATAGTTTAATATCTTTCTCATATTGCAGTGCCCACAGCTGCCCCCAGCACTCGAGGTGAGGCCACCCCAGTGCAGAGCAGAGCGGGACAATCCCCTCCCTTGCCTGGCTGGTGAGGCTGTCCCTGATGCCCCCAGGACACGGGTGGCCCTCCTGGCTGCCAGGGCACTGCTGAGTCATGTTCAACTTGCCATCGATCAGGACCCCCAGGTCCCTTTCTAAGGCACTGCTCTCCAGCCTCTCATTCCCCAGCCTACGCACACAACCAGGGTTGCCCCATCCCAGATGCAGAATCTGGCACTTCCCCATGTTGAACTTCGATGTTGGTGATTGCCCAGCCCTCTGGTTTTTCGAGATCTCTCTACAAGGCCTCCCTGCTCTTGATGCAGTTTTAAATACATTTTCAAGCACTCAACAAGTGCAATTTTTCTTTAAGAGCCAACCATCCAAGCCTGGATGGTACAGTTCTCAAGACTGAGGTCTTTGGAAGAGAAAAGATCAAACAAGAGCTGCTCCAGTTTCAGGTTTTTAAGGAATAATTTCCATTCATCCTTGCCAATCTATAGCTTTTATTTACTTACAGAAAGGAATACACACATGAGGAATCTGCAAAGAGCAGATTGATATTAGTTGCCAAACCTGATATGAAGGCACCACATGTATCTGAGGAATAGAATATGCTTAAAGAAGAATTCTATAACAACATGTGACTTATATAAAGGACTAATATCTGCCTCTGAAGAGTAATAAAGACTCATAATCTGTGAATGACCTCCACTCTCTCAGCGGTAACTACACTATGTTCTTGCCTCTCACCTGACCTGCTCCTTTTTGGGGTGTCAGTTTTGCTGTACCTGCTGATTTTCCATCCTCCTAACTAGTTCTGATGACTTGTCCCTCCTGCTGCAGCTCACAGTTTGTTATTTTGAAGACCCTTGCTGTGAGGGGTCCTTGGCTAGGAAGGATGCCATGGCTATTACAACATTTTACTTTTTAATATCCTCGCTTATAAAACAGAAAGAGTTCAGCTCAGTGCTCTGTGGTTCCGTTTCTTGGGGTTGAAAAAGGCACCTAGAGCATCCAAGACAGCAAATAGGTGCTGTGAATTAATATTTTTAGGTTTCACTTTATATTTATCTACATTAATTCCCTTTGCCACACAAAACTGTTTTGAAAAGCAACTGTTCTTTCCACAAGAGCAGTTTCCATTATTTGCCACCTATTTCCTCCTACTGAGAAGGTAATAAAACTGGTGAAAGCAGACACAATCACAGGTATCTTCCCAGCAAAACATCAAGAACAAGGACTCAAGAACAGTTCCCAAGAACACACAGTTCAAAATTTATATGAATAAAACCTTCTAAACAGTAAAAAACACTTTTTTTTTTTAACAGAAGCAAAAGATCTCTTAGTTGGAGAAGATCTTCACAGTGTATAATTCAAGTTCTGTTTCAAAAATGAAAAGCAACACAAACACATTTTTTTCGGTGTTCAAATTCTGTCATAGACCCCACAGAAAACAAAACTCAGTATCCAAGATCCAAACCTGGAAGAAGCCTTCATTCTCCATTAGCCAGAGAGACTGAATGTGGCAGTTTGTGCCTCTCCTTTCAAACTCAGCTATTTATCTGTGCTGGCAAAAATAAAGAAGCTTGAATGCTGTCTCCTGCATCGAATAACCCTCTACACCTAACAGCATTACCATGACAAAAAGAGTACTTATGATTCCTCCTACACAGGAGTAGAGGAAGAAAAACTTGTAAATTGGCAGTGACATCATCTGCTAGAAAGTGATTCACACTTCATGAAACAGCAGGGAAAATGAAATTTACTCCCAACCACCACAAAGTTCTTTCACTGAATCAGTGTGTGGCAGAAATGATAGTAGGAGACATAAATCCTTTCTCTATTTTCGAAAGACAAGGATTGTGTAATGAGCTAGAGTGCATAGAGCAAAATTACCATATACTGTCACTGAAATATATTTCCCCTGTGGTTTTGCCAAAAAAAGGTATGAAGCCGGGATAGAAAATAAAACAGGTGATGCTGGAGGCAGAAAGTGGATTAATACGCATCACCAGCGATATATGACTGGCTTACAAAACAGTGCCCTGCATGACTGACAGCACCAGAAGATGAGCTGTTTAATATTCTCTCTGAAGTTGCCCTCTCCTCGGAACACAGCCACACCTGAATACACTGCAACCTCCACGTCCCCTGCTCTGCTGACAACGTGCTGAGGGAAGTGGAGAAAATTTCAGCACGTGGAGGATAATGTTTCCCCACATCTCTCTGAACCCTGCTGGACCCTGGCAAAAAGAGAAATGAAATAATTGCCTAGTTTTCCTACAGAATTCCTCAGATGTAGCTGCAACTACTATTTATATTACAGCGGTGCCCATGATGAGCAGGTGTTTGCAGACAAATGTGAAGGATCTTGCCTTGCCACAGACTGTGGTTAATTGAATTAAGTGACTTCCAGGCAGGTATCATTTTCCGTCCGTGGGTCAAAGCATTGCAATCTCCAAATAAATTAGGCATGAGCACCACACAACAGGAGAGAACTCTAAAAAGTTGCCGTTTATGAAGATAAATAAAGTTGCCTCCACTCATGCAAATCTACCTTCAGCGAGAACTACCACATGCTGAAAAGAGTGATATTTGTCAAGCTCTGCAGAGAAGACAAGTCTGAAGCTCCACTTCTGCATTGAAGAGAAAGAAACAAAAGATTAAAATAGCTGTAAATGAAGTAACCTTCATTTTTCCTTTTAGCTCCCACTGCTCTGGTCCAATGCAACAGAAGGACCCCAAACATAGAAGAACATGTGACACTACTTTGGGCCAAACCTCAGCAATCGGGTTCTGAAGGCTACCATACAAAAGCAACCATGATTTCAGCAAACTATTAACCTGGATATTAGTCAAAAAGTTTCCAGAACTTTGAGAACCAAACTGGGCACTGAGTCAAGTAAGCGAGACCTTGAATACAGTTTTGCCACAACAACCATATGAATCTTATTGTTTCACACAATTTTTATGGAAAAAGCCAGCTGTACTGACAGCTCTTGTCATGATTCAGTGTCCTTTTCAGAGCACTGCGTTGACAAGTTGGCAACTGGCCACAAGCACAGGAAGGAAATAAATGAAATGTACCTTCCTGTTTCCATCCAATTTAGGAAAAGATACTTGCATAGCAGAACTTGGTAAGTCAGCCCACACCTGCTACAAGTTTCTTTCTTCCACTTTTTTTTATCAACTACCAATGTTAATAATGTAAGGCTTATATAAATAATTAATTCAGTATAACCTCCTACACAATTACAAGCTCTGACAGAAAAATTAAATGGAAGCACTATATAAAACACATGTTTGTGTAAAAGATGCCCAGGAAATAGAGAAATTAATCTGAGCTTCTTATGATTTTAAACCAAGCTGTGCCTCTCTTGATGCCGGAAGTAGAAAAGGAGTTATGTGAGCATGACTCTTCTCCTGGACTGGTCAGTCCTTGCAGGAAGGGTTCTCTGTACATACAACACTTTTCTGGGATATAAACTTCTCCTGTGGGATATAAACTTCCACTTTTTCAACGAGTACTACCCAGCATCTGACTGGTGCATTGTACTTCTGCAGGCCTTACTATGTTTAGATTCAGGCAAGAATCCCTTTATTTCAATAATAGTTGTATTATGAGTAAGTGTTGTGTTTGTTTACACAGTTTTAGAAGTTACTGTAATAGATATTCTCTGCCATTTCATAACATTTTTTCAATAGTATTAAAAAGCCAACCTAATAAATAATTATGAAACACTCTCATAATCCACATTTTATTATTATACAGCTGTAGAAGTGGAGTCTCCCTGATCAATAAATGGATAAAAGGAGAGGCAAACCAATTACTACCTCTTCTGAAAAACAACTTCTGCCACCACACACCTCTCCCTCCTCTCTGAGAGTGAAGTGGAAGTATTTGCTCTGTGTCACAGTCCTACTTGTCTTTGGTGCCCCAGCAGAGGAAGGATAACCAGTGGCCATGTTGCTATTTTTACTGATGCTGTGAGAGTGCAGTAAACCACTAACCCTGGCTTTAGTAGCAGTTGGATTTGTTGGGGATTTTTTCTTTTTTTTTTTTTAACACCTTTTGCCCCCTCAGTATCAAAACCCACAGAAACCAAAACCTGTGCTAGAGTACTTAAGTGCACAGCAAGACAGTTCAAATGAAGTAATATTTTCCTACAGCTTGGAAAACACAATATACCTATCACTCTAATATTTACCACTAATGAATCCTTGAATCTAAACTTCAATGTCAAGGTCAGCTTTTTTTGGAAATGTCAGGCCCTACAAGGAAATAACATAGCTGGAGGCAGAGGAATGTTTATCTAGAGATTCAAGAGGATGGCAAGTCATCTTTGAAACAAAGGGTTTATTTCAGGATTCTGGCTCAGTTCAAATTGTCACTAACACAGATTTGATAATAGTAGTAATAATAATAATAATAATAGCAGGCTGATCCTTCAAAAGGGAGTTTACTAAACCTGAAGAGCTTTCTGCTTTGCTGGTTGACCACAGTGATGTAACACATGGTCCTGACACTGCTGACCAGGGAACTGGGGGAGACCCACAGGAGAAGATGTCCAAGGAAAGGACAATTTGCACAGCTGTAACATTTCTATTATCCACTCGGCACACAGTTGCAGCTCAACACATAGGCAAAGCCATTGCAGGTGTACAGAATATTTACGTTGTCTCCTAAACGAGACTGATAAAATTTCCTTGTCATAGTGTGGCTACCTTAATTTTTGACTAAAGGGTGGCTTTAATATCAATAGGATATTTTGCTGGAAAAGAAATCTGTGTACTTTTTTTCCTCTAAGGAGCAAAATGATTCACTGAGTCCATTCCAAATTTTAAGAAACTACAACTCGTTTGAGCATGTGTACTTTTAACTGTTTAACTGTTGCTTCCCTTACACTCTGTAGGAGTGACGTATTAAGAAGATAGCAGCTGCAACCACTGGTTATCAAAAAATCACTCTCTAGGAGAAACTCTCTTTTAAAAGCAGCCATACCAATCAGCCTAGGGTGACACTTGCAAGCAGACTGATCAAAAGAAAAATGTACAGAAACCAGTGCAGCAGATATCAAAGCAAAAAAACCTGTCCTTTTGCAAGGAGGAGGATTTACATGGCTTCCCAGCACTCTCCCTGGCAACAGACACCTGGAGACTCCCATCCATAACATGTCCCAAAGAAGGAGGAAACATCTTGGCCAATATAACATTTTCCTCTGACAGTGGTAATACATCATTTTATTTGCTATGGCGACTGTTCCTGCAGCACTTATGTTGCAGGGAGCAGAGGTAAGACAATTCACCTCTTTCAAAAATTTTCAAGCACAGGAGAGTCTGTTCCACAACAAACTAATGTAAACAAATTGGAAAATCCCAACATGCAGTTTTTCAAAAAAATCTAAAGAGAGTATTTTTTAATTTCTTTTTTAAAAAGATACAAAATATTTCAGTGTCCCTTTTCTATTCAGCTTCTTATTCATGTAAAAAATGCGTGGGCAGATTCAGTATGTTCTTTGACAGTTTATTCTGTTCCCAATCTGCACACAGTTCCTGTCCATCTTTCAGAAAGATGGATCAGACAAGAAAAACAAAAACAAAACAAAACAAATTTCTTCAGATTTACAAATTTCTCCTTCCTATTTCAGAACTTCTTAACACCTGTTAACTAATTCCCTTTCCTAGAAATACAAAAACCCTCTTATCTGCTAAAGATGCACTTCCACTACCAGTGTCATCCTTCCATCCTTAGGGCAGGACCTCCCCTGGACTGGCAATGGCGGGGACCATGCCTCTGGATAGGATCATCTAACTCAGCAGCAGAACTGCTGGCTCCAGCCTCTGCTCTCAGAAGCCGCTGCACAATTATGATCTCCTTTTAACATAATTACCTTGATAAGCTACATATTCATCTTTGGGAGGATTATCATAATGATTTCTTAATCCTTCTGTTTCTTATTTCAAAACAAGGGTTGCCATCCTATGTATTTACTCATTTTCTGGTGTTCCAAAGGGCTTCGCCAAAGCTACTGTATGGTAGAATCCATAACAGGATTTCTCTACAAAAGAGATGCTTTTTATATGCACAAATGACTAGTCAATGTAAAAACATATATCAATACATGATTTTTAAAACACCAAGGAAGTCTTACAGGCTTTATAGGAACAAGTAAACATGGCTATGCAATGCTGGTAGCTTTTTTATGGGCCTTTTTATGGACACTCAAAAAAACCCAACCCAAAAACTCAAATCAAAACAAATCCCATACACATATTCATATATATTAGTCTTTTGCTTTGTAAAATGTCTTCCCCTATCCTATCTCTCCTTGCTCCTAAACAGTAGCCAGTAAAATATAGTTTCTTCACTGATTCGCAGGAGCTATTTTTCCCAGCTGGGTTCTTAAGCTGCGCACTGCACCCTGTAAAAAATATTTAGTCTGATTTACAAAATCTATTTCTCTCCTTGGGCCTTTAAGCTGCTGTTGCAAAAGTGATAAAGGTGTTCTCATTCAGACTTTTATTGTTCCTGGGCCCCTTGCCACCTGTTTTTATTTTCTCCCTCTTCCACTTTCTTCCCAGCTTTTTTGCTCAGGCACCACACTTGTCCATCAGAGCTGATTCTGAGTAACAGAATCAAATAAGCCCATTTCTGCTCAAAAGTGCAAATTGTTGCAACTGTGAATGAAAGTGTTGTCCTAGAGACTAAAACCCTAGTTCAATCAAATTCAAGCGTGTTTAAATATAATCCAATTTTGCTTTATGTACTAGGCAAACTTCTCTTCTGAAGCCACCATTGCTCTTTGATGGTCTGATCTTTGAGTTATCTCCTTTGTCCCACTGCATCTCTGGCCTGGTGAGCAGGGCAAACATGCCATCATCCCAGCAGAGCACTCTAGTTCCTAAGGAAAGAAATGCAAGCAGTTTCTTTGTTTCAGTCACAGTCTGATTCACTGAGAAGCAAAACAACAAAAAGAAAAAAGATGCCTAAACATTTTCACAAGAAGCCTTAGATTAAAAAGATGATAACTGCCTGTAAAAAACACAGGCTACATGAAGCATTCTTGCCTTACCAAGCTACTGAAAGCATTTTGAATTTGTGTATGTGATGTTAATTATGCGTGTGGGTTTGTCCATAAAATTCATGTGTATCAGCAAATATATGATGCAAAAGCAGAAATAGAGATAAAAAAGGCTAAAAAATCAAAAAGCTTACACTAGACAATTAGCCGTTTGTCCACATGCTTCATCTAAAAGTTTACTCAAAGCACACTCCATTTTTCATCTAATAGATCTACCTCCATTGTAACCTCAGATAAGATAATAAATGTGACTTGGTATAAGTATCTTTTTTTCTTAATATCTGTCCTCATTAATGTATTCTACTTCAAAGGAATGAAGAAGTTCATACAGAGTTCAAATGAATATGGTTTGATTTTGCAAAAAGTATCCTCTTTTTGAGTGTTGCCACTTACTTCATCACTGCAGCGTGAATTAAACATGAATTCATGATAAAATCATCAAAATGCAAAAACAAAGTGACGGTAGAGGGATCAAAGGCACCTTCTTAGTTGCCAGAGAAATCAAAACAGCAAATGAATTTGAAGTACATAGTGCTCGCACAATCTCCTAGGACAAGTGCACATGAAGTGAAGAAACTTCATCTTTGTGTTCCAGCAGCAGAACTGAAATGAACAGAGGATGAATTCATTATTATTATTATGCTCAGATGAAGTAACAGTCATCAGATTAGCTGGTGCCACTTCTAAAAGGTGTTGTGACAGGTCACCAAGAGTTTCACATCGTCGCTGTGAGAGTCGAGCGGGCACAAGAAATTCACATCCAAGTTTTGCAGAGTGCTCTTAATCAGAAACACACCAATTGCATCAGTTTTGAGAGCACAGAAGAAACTATATTACAGAGTTCAGCTTCACAGGCTGAGCATTCAAAATGAACATGAAGCGCAGCTTTCCAGACTGGGCATTCAAAAACATTACTGCACAAAAAATATCTGTTGTAGGACTGAAATTTTCTCAAGAGGTCTCACTTTCCCCATGCTGCTCTCTGCTGTCTTCAGCTAGGGCACAGAGGCTCTGGAGATGTCACTTGTAATACTATTTTATCTAATATGGAAGCTGTCCAGTCCACTTACTCATTTCACAAAGACGACAGACAAAATAGCATATGGTAATGATTTGCAGTCACAGCTGCCCTTGCTGGGATTTGAAAGGGGAAAGACTCCGTATCCATTACTGCCTCCCTGAAAACCTCATCCTCCGGGGTATAGGAATTGTCTCTTTTGTTAGTTATTATAATTCTCTGATTAATTATGATCGTTTTGACTTAAATATGGGCAAGAGAAGCAGCAAAGCACTAGCAGATCAGAACTGAACACAAGAAACACTGGAGGTGCAGTGCTGCTCTGGGCGGGGGGGACCCAAGTCCCACTCCTGGCCATGAGCCACACGTCCCACCACCAGAGCCACTCCGCAGATTTTATTAAGGTAACAGCTGAGGTCTCTGGTGGGGGCAGAAAGAGGGGCATGTCCCCCTGCTCCCCTCCCATGGACAGCCTTGGCTGTCGGGACGGAGCTTGATGTCCCAACCAGGTGCAGCCCCCATATCCCAGGAAAACCCTTTCCCCAGTATTATGTTCCTGGGCTGCTGGACCTGGAGTACATCAAGTAATGAGGAGAAAGTCAGAAAGACTTTGCATGCCATGGGTCCAAACATGATACTATACATGGTTGAATCAGGAATGTTATTTATTCTAAAGCATGAAGGAAAGATGCCTAAACATTTTCATGCTAACGTTTTTCAGATGATGTTTCAAGGAAGAGAAGAACCTAAGGCAAGCATTTCTAAAGTTCACCTTAATGTAGACTGTGCAATACCCTTGAAGGATTAAGCGGTCCTGGCCTTGGCATATTCATCATTCTGCTCTTGTCACAGCACTTGATTGAATGTTTTTTCAGGAGATAGAGATTAAATTGAACCAGAACTAATTGAAGGTATATTTAATAAAAGCATCATCATTGTAATGAGTATACAACTGCTACGCTAATGCTGAATAATGTTTAAGCTACTGAACAAGTCCATATTGTTTCACCTATTAGGATTCACTGATTACCAAAATTAATTCTACTCTAATTTTGCAACACTATGTGAAAATGTGAAACCCACTCATAAATTAATTAATTCTCAAGTCAATAAAAGAGACAAGTGTCTGGGACTTACAACTGCTTCTTCTGAAATCAATCAAGGTATTATCACTTACTTTGAGTCATACAGGATTGGTTTTGGTTCTTCAAGCACTTAGTGTAGTTATTACATTGTAATCATGTGTAATACAAGTCTGGCAGACATGGGCGAGCACTGAGCAGCCGAAGCTTCTCTGAACCTTTTACTTGTCTTCAATTACACTGATGTCCCTTTTGACAGCTTCAAAACCCGTACTTGCATTCTTACGTTTTTTCTTACCCTGTCACGTGCTCTCCATGTAGATGTCCTGCACATCTGGTCAGGACATTGAATTTGAAGATGATATTATGACTGTTACTTCCCATTTTCCAGTTCAGTTACACAAGCTGTTGGGACACTGGTTGTGAATGCTACTTACAGAGCCAGGAAAGCAAATAGCCTAACAGATCAACCTTTAAAAATCAAGTATTCTTGAAAACAACAACAAGCAAAAAAAAAACCCATAAACAAACAAAGGAAATGAATAAATAAATAATCTACAGCCACAAGTCACAGTATACATCCTCATTCCTGGAAATAAATTTCTTTTGTGCAGTCAGGGCTTGAATTACCATATGCTAGATGTAATTTAGATTTCCTCTTCCATCCTTTTTACTCGAAGGAATAACAACAGCTATTGGGCCCTATCATGTAGATCTGGCAAGTACAATCACAGAGATTTCTGCAGTCCTTCCAAAACCAACCCAACTCACAAATGTATGAGAAAAACAACATTATTCTTTAAATGGCAGGGGGTAAAAACTTTTATCCCTTCCACTTAGGCAAAGACATTCTCTGATTACCCTTATTCTTAAGCTTATGGAAAGGAATGGGCACTAGTCTTGACCTCAGCATTTATGAACAATAGTTGGGTTTCTTCCATCACCCCATCCCCCTACAACATCTACATTTAAACTCGGGTTCTATTTCCCATTTATGCGTATGGGTTTAAAACTGTTTATTCAAATACCTTTCTAAGACATTTGCCAGAACATGAGCTACAGGAAGTAAATACTCAGTGGGTTTCAAAAGTGATAAGAAAATACCGTTTCAGGGGACACACAAGAATTTTAAGATGCCAAAGGGTGTTGCCAAATGATGCTACTTTCATTTAATTTCTCTAACCATGCAAGCCAAAGTAGCTTTCAATCCAGCATCTAAACAAGTACTGGAGGTCCTCATTCAATCTCACAATCCCTGTAAAAACTGCTGGTCCCCAGCATTTAAAAAAAATTAATATGGGAAAGTATTTGCTGGCGCTCTTTATTTCTCCTTCCACAGCTTTTAAAGGAAATTCCAGAAAACCTTCAAGTCGTCTTGGAAACATTATGGATATCAGAGCAACTTTAGAATCCTGCAAATTGCCCACCTTCTGCCCTTCAACGCTAGCAAAAAGCCATTTGGCTCCCTTCTACATGGCTGACTTGCCTTAATTAAAGAAGGGAACAGAAACCTGAAAAGTTAAATCTTGCTAAAAATGCCTGAGCCGAGGGAATGCAGCAATCACAGGTACACGAGTTAGACAACAGCTCCAACATCATGTATGAATACTGTACAAGCAACACAAGTACTTGTAAACTATTAAAAAAAAAAATAGAAAAAGAAAACAAAAGCCCCAAGCCCCAGAAAAGTCTGGCGTGAACAAGCCAAGTTTTGTTCAAGCACACCTTAAAAGAAAATTAAGAGAAGAGATATTTCCCAGAAGATGTAGAAAAACTACTCAGGTTTCTGGATGTCTCTCCTTCTGGTAGCTTAACACTTCTTTTTCGTTTCTAACATCACATCAGTCATAAATCAAAAACAGACAAGCGGCGTAATAGGTGGCAAAAAACATCTAGAAGGTGAGATAACGCCAAAGGAGTGGAGCTGGCTATGGCAAATGGCCGTTAAATTGGCAAAAGGAAGTGAAAATGGAAATAATCAACTCCAACGTGGCCCAGAGAGCATACAGAAAGCAAGGGCACATCCAGCCTCTTGACTGCCCTGTCCTGTACTGACACCACAACGAAGGAGGAGTAAAAGACAACTGATGAATTGTTTCCCTTTTTTCTTTTAAACAAGAAACTGTAAATTTACCTGATTCCTCCCTCTTATACTGGCCATAGAAATTTTGAAACAATGTCTGTGCAAGGTCCACTAAATACTCAGAGAAGAGGGAAAGGAAAAAATCACCATGGGTTTCCTATTGAGGTCTCAAAAGAGGTTGCAGTCGTCTTGGGTTTTACAGGTATTTGCCCAAGACAAATGTGCCTTAAAACATTTAAAATCCAAATACCTGGAAGGTAAAGATTACTACACCCACCTTAAATTGGGGTAATTCAGTAGTTATCTGGAGTCTCAGTAGCAGAGCAGAAGTGGAACAGAGATTCCTGTCTCTATTAAACCATCCTCCCTCACAAAATTGTTCTTAACTCAATTATTTCCCTTTTTTTCTTCTGTTCCCCCCATACTCTTAATTGTACTAATAAATAGTAGGAGATAAGTATATTAATTTGCAGTTTAATTAATTGTTTAAATGTATCTGCAAAGAAATTGTCCTACAAGGCAAATACTTATAATTATCCTAAAGAAGCGAGGGGATGCATGCTACCTAACAGAATTTTTCTCTTCTGACCCAACCTCTTTCCTAAACAGCTGTTTTATTTCCTCTCAGTCCATGAGATATAAAGCAAGGGTTTACAATGGCTAATGAATATAACATATGGAGCCTGATTCTGTACAGGTGGAGAAAAGTGAAATATCTCATACACAGGTCAGGCACATGTGAAAAGGAGTCCAGACTCTTCATCATTGTATCCATAATTCAGTTCAGTTCCCACAGAGTCCACTGAAGGCCCATGGAAATAACAGACATAAAATATTTATTGTAATACAGAGGCACCGAGAAGGTCAGAGGCATGCATTTGGTTTAGCAGCCTTCATAATTAATGCTGGGGTTTTTTTGGATAAGTCGCCTCTAACTTTTTGTTTGTTGAGGAAAAATGAGTCATTGCATTTCCCATAACAGCTGTGCTCCAATTAATTGCAGCCCTCTCTCTTTCACCTCTTCTCTCACATCTCCTCACCTGCACACACGTGCACACACACACACTCGCTCTCTCTCAAGCAAGCAGAAGGTTAGAATTATTTTGGGCAGAGAACGAGTTCCCCTTTTTGAGTTAAACCACACACGTGGGGCTTCCTGTTAATGATGCCTGGTAGATGAGGTCCTAGACAAAGTCAGGAGCCACCCCATGTATTTTAATGAATTGCACAGGAAGAAGTCTACTTGTGCTTAAGGGGAGCAACATTCACTCCTTATCAATTAGGTTACATATATTGGGCAGTATATCATGCCCATGCTGATATAAATTAGAAAAGCATCATTAATTCCACAATATTCATAGCTATAATGGAAAATAAAGTATAAATAATTAAGGTAGGGAAGTAGCTTCACTTTGTTTTAATTATCGAACCACTGGAATCACGCTGATTTACATGAAGTAGTTCTCAACTAACTCTTTCCTGAAAAAGAGAAAAATATCTTTGTAAATGTTAAGAGTTTAACATTCTTCAGACTAGAGCTGATGAATTCTCACACCAAAATTTGCATATTATGAAGACACAAAAGCAAGGACTGTGTCTTTAGTGTGATGATGTGAAAGAACAAGCAAATGCATTTGAGGGCATCCTTTTGACTCATTAGCAGCTAATGTTGGGAACAGCCTCCATGAGACCTCAGGCACAGAACATTTCACCTCCATGACTCTGAAGTTTGGCAAAGGTTAAACGAGAAAGAGATTTATAATCTCTGCCATGTAAGTTTAGTGACAGATTCTTCTCTCACCCCACTAAGACAGAAAGAAAATCTCTAGATTTTTCATACTAAGTGAAAGAAAATAAGACAACCTTCCACAAGGAGTTCGTCAATTTTAAAGGATAAAATTTCATTTTTTCTCTCTGTCACATGTGTCCTGCTGAATTATACTTCAGAAACAGCATCTCACCAAATATTCCTCCCAAAAACATATTGTAAATTAAAATCACGTGAGGGTTGGCAGGACAAATTATCTTACCTTGTTAGTTTATCCATCTTCCTGGCTCTATTTTGAAAACTAATTACTAGAGCAAATTATGATTCAATACTCAGGTGTACAATGTATGCAGCAATTAATTTTTCCTCTCCCACTAAAATATTTTTCTGTAATGTAATGTTTACACTGGTTTGTCACCATTTAAAATAATCAAGGTAAAAATACCCTACTAGCTGAAGCAATCTAGAAAACGTGATTTAGGACTCAATGGATTGTTTCTGTTGAGAAATGAATTATTTTTCTTTCTTTTTAAATCTACTTAAATAAGATTAGTTCTTATCTGTAATTGTCCTAATGTATGCAAAAAAAAAAAAAAAAAAGAAAGCAGCATCTAAAATAGCACTATAAGGCAAAATGTAAAGTTTAGGAAGCAGAAAACAATGCAAACACCATTGTGAAAATTCCTTCATGAAAAATACCTGGCAATCCTGTAGGAAAAAAATTATTTCACTTCTTAAATCCAGCAAAAGAAGAGTTAAGATAATGGAGAACAACTCTGTGAAATTTGGTGGGCTTTTTACATTTTTAGTAAAGTCAAAAACATTCACTTACCAGAAATCAATAGAAATACAGATATACAGAATCATGTGTAATAAAGCTGCAGCATTGATTGCATTAATAACTGCAGACATCTAAAGACTTCTGTATAAAAAATGCTCCTTCTCAGTTTTTTATAGAACACACTGATTTGTGTCATCCACCTTCCTTCATTTCACAGACGAAAGTTTAATATTTTTTCATACCTTTGTTTGGTTAAGATGCTTCACCTCTAAGTTCTACCATTTTAAAATGATGAGTAGAAATGCATTTATCACCTAGAACACAAAGCTTTGTTAATTTCATTTTTCTTTTGAACTTTTACGAATTTCTACACAATAAGGTAAGCTATACTTTTTAATGAATTAAGGATCTGATTATCAGTAAGATATAACAATTTTTGGGGTACAGTATATCATTGTCCTCTTTCTATGTATGCAGAAATGAAGATACAGATCTGCATATATTCCAAAACAACCAATGGAACCTCTCGTACATGTCGATTCAAACCTGTTTAGATAATCACTAAAACGTGGGGTTCAGATATTTTGTGCTATTTCTTCAGTGTATCCAGGATGGGTTTGATGACTCCAACACTGGAGTGAAACTTCTGTTTCTGCTTGCTATTTCCTCCCTTTTACTTTCCATCTCACCTGTGGATAAGTTATTTATATATTTACGCAGAGATGTATCACTGAACATAAACTTTAGGTGTGGAAAATTTTATGGCTTTCAATTTTTTTTTTCTTTTAAAAAATATTTATTCATTTAAACCAGAACCAGCTGTTCTCTTTTCTGGGTCGTCTTCAAGTTGCACTGTATTTGATTTATTTTTCTTTGAGGTGTGACTCCTAGTCTAATTTTTCCTTTTATATTTTCAAAGTTCATGCCTGTGTGACTCCAATTTAAATCAATATCTAAACCCTATGGAATTAAGTGCTTTTGCAAATGTAACCTTTTGTGACAGAGTATCTGCGTGTGCTCTGAAGTAGATTCTGCAAAAATAAAATGGTCTTTGCGAAATCTGCAGTCGGATCCTTCTCACCTCCCTTTAGCCACTTAACTGGCACCGTGGGTTTCTGTGCATGGTCTAGATCATCTTGAGTCACAGACGTCGCAGAGAGCAAGGCAGTAATTGAGGCACTGCGGTTCCAGCTAGCAGAGAATAGCCGTGCCCTAATCCAAGAATTCATGGAATCCTCATGGCTTGGGTGCAGGAGGCATCCCATGAGATAAAACAGCTGCCCACAGTGCAAAGGCTCCTTTCTGCTATTGCACACAGCCCAGAGATGCTCCTGCCACCTGCTTTTGGAGACACATCCATGGCTTTTCCATTGGCTGATCGATGTCTGTCACCTCCTATTTCCTAAAATAAAAAGCAGTTGAAACCATCCTGTGTAGAGCATTTCTATTCTGTGTTTTCTTGGGTAGAAGCAGGCAAAATGAGCTATTAAATTGGAAGATGTAATTGATACTAAAGGCCTTACTCCCCATGAGTCTCTACCCTACCTATAATGATCCTCACTGAAATGATTCTTAACTAGAGATAAAGCAAGGAGCTAATATCAAGTATTGGCAAATTATTTCCTTAGTGAGCCACTTGTTACTTTTCAAAAAAAGTCATTGCCAAAAAGAAGCCCGTGAAAGTGAGGTCAGCACCCTCTCTGATCCGCCTGCTGGAGGGAGACGTTTGGGAGCAGCCCGTGTTTCGTTCCAGCACGCAGAGTGCCAGACACTACAGCAGCCTTTCCAGAAGGACGAGGCACTTCCATCCAAAAAGCGCGAGAGACGGCCGCGCTCTGCCCACACAGAGCCTGTGGCAGCACCTCGGCAGCTCCCCCTGAAACGCGGCTCTTTCCCTGCCAGCGGCCTCATCCCTGCCCCCACAGCCTGGCGAAAAATGAGAACCTGCACCTGGTGCTCAAGCCTGGAAGTCTGTCGCCTTGTCTGACCTCCAGATGGGTGACACTCCTTCTCTAGCCTGGAAGACAAGGAAAACATTTATAAGATCTGCCTGTGACTTTAGGGGCGCCTCTTGCCAAGGCACAGCAGCCACGGCCTGAGCATGGTCACCTCCTGTGGCAGCCCTCAACAGGGAAAAAGTGGGAACCTGCCTCATTGCTTCCCTAAAAGAGTGAACTTTTCCTCCTGACAGCCAGCTCCTGCATTCAGCTGGCAAGAAGGCAAGGCAAGCTTTCATTATCACTTCTTCCAGCAAAGCAGCGAGAAGGAACAAGCTATTTCCTTTCCCCAGGAGGTCCATTGCCATCCCTTCATGGGGAGCAACAGGAGAGAAGGAGGGAAGAACAGGTAACCATCCCTTTCAACTCAGCATATCCTGTGAACTGATTTTCCTTCCTCTCTCATAAAGAAAAGTGCAGATCATCACTGACAAATAAAGAGTTACAGGGAATGAAACAAAACCCAAACAAAACATTGTCTTTTTCCTTAATTACATTTTAGATTTCACTGCTGCTTTGGCTTCTGAAAGAGCAGCCACGTTCCTCTGGGGCGCAGAGAGGATTCAAGCCTGTTTCAGACCAATACTTGCAACTACCTCTAACCCAACGAGGCAACAGTTGTTTTCAGATGTACAAATGAGTTTAATAAGGGTCCCAGCAAGACTCTGAAATCATGGTTGACTTGTCACACCTCCAGCCCCCCAGGCTACATTTAGTTATTGATCTGTTTATTGCTTCCGCTGAGCAAACACTGTCAATCCACCTCTGTCAGAACCCAGCCTGCAGCATGCAGCGGACACTGTTATTACTATTTAAGTGATAAATGAGACATGCATTTCATTCAGCATGTTTGTGAAGCAGAAAATATTTATTTTTCTAAAAGCACAAACACACAGGAAATTCAGCAAGTTACTTCCTTTTTCGTTTCTTGCTCCAAGCAGTAATCATGTTTACTGAGCTCCAGGTGGAATTGCCATATGAAACAAAATGTTGCTATTAAACTTTGGTGTTTCGGTTGAGCATCTTTGGAATAAATATTACAGAATAAAAAAAAAAAAAGAAAAGAAAAGAAAGAAGGAAAGTAAGGATTCATTCCAAGACTCACTAAAGTCTGTCAGTGTCTTACTATGGACTTCAGTGAATTGTTTCTCCAGTGGCCCAGCAGATCCTGCACATTCAGAGCAAGTTTGTGACCTTATTAGAGGTTTTAAAAAGCATTTGGTTATTTCATCTGTCTTGAAGCAGATGGAAGAGGAGACAAAGCCTGCTGGCATCCGAGGAAAGTTCTGTCTCATGATTACAGTCACAGCACATTTACATTCAACCCGTACTTTCTTGCTCCAAATCATTCTGAAAAATGTGGAGAGGATCCAGAGCAACAGCAAAACCCCTCAGTGGCTTTTCCACTTTCCAAAGGGAATAAAGATGAAAGAAGAGCCTGTATTTTTTCCTGATTGTAACATTCTTCCTTGTTCACTAAAGACTCTGCCCATCAAAAAAGGAGTAATTTCCCAAGTTAATAATGCAAAAAGCCTGTTTCCATTTGCGTCCATTGGCGTCCTAAAACACCACCACCTGTACCCTGCAGTTTTTCCTTTCTTAAGGACACATCGAGGCAAGAGGACATTAAAGCCCTCACGTCAAGCAGGACTACATCCTGCAACAAGACAAGAGCTTGTGATTCTGCACAGTGCCAGGCTTGATGTGCAGGAGACAAGGGGCTCAGAGCTGGGCCCTGGAGCAGGAGAATTTCTCCACAGGAGGAAGAGAAGTTGGGATCTGACCTTTCTGCCAGAGTGCTTTCAAAAGCCACCTTCACACATTAAGGAACAGCTTATTGCTGGGTATTAGCCAGGATCACCAAGGTTAAATACGCTTGATCAGGGATTTAGAAATTCTGCTAGTTGCACCATCTGGACAATTTATTCCATACCTGCTCATTCACTCCTAAATCATGACTGACTGGTGCTCCCCTCACGTTTTATACTGAGACCATATAACACGCTCAGTTTCCCCATCCCCTGGGTACTCTTCCTGTTCCTGATAAAACATGATAAACAGACTCTTACCTAACCTTGAGTTGACAAGGCCTTTAAAGCTTGCAATATATCATTCTTCCTGGGACTGAAAATGCGGAGAGTATTCACCTGCTTAAGCAAACTGTCTAAAAACAAACTCAATCTGCAAGTGTGTCTTCCACTAGTTAAAATTGATTTGCTACAATTATTGACAAGGCTGTTACTCGATGCATGCTATCTTACTATATAAATCCAGAAACTATGAAGATTCAATGTTAAACATTATTAACTTTCAATATGCCCTGTATATATCCTACTTAAAGGAAAATCAGATTTAGCATGGCACTGTTAAAAACTTTTTTTCCCTTCAAGGAGTTCTAGCCTAGCTGTTCTTGGTTTTTTGAAATACAAGATAGAAATCCCAAAGTCTTCTGTTTCAAATTGTAAGAGAATAAAACAAGAAAGGCTACATTGCATCTGCCCTCCAGCACCTCCATTACCTCCAGCAAACTTTCACAGGGAGGAACAAGCAGATGGGGAAACTGCCTGAAGACAATTCCAGCACAAGGGAAGGAACATCTCGGATGGAGGTAGAAGGAAGTGGCTATTTGCTGGGAGAAACCATCACGAGAGAAACAACCATGGGAGTGGGAAAGGCTGCTAGATTTGAGAAAGAAAATGAACACATCTGTTTGGGAATGATTACCTTCAGGGATGGACCGGAGCAAGTGAGAGTAAAAGGCTCGATCCAGCCTTTGCACTTTCAAGGTTCATTTCTCATACACTCTGAAGAGGCTGGTCCACAGATCTGCTAAAATGCGTTTCTGTCCTAAAATGTCTCGGACACACTGAAGCAAAGCAGCACCATGCACTGCAGTAAAAAGGATATCTCTCACACACACACACAATTCACTGCTAGGGATTTCACACAGCATGCTCTAAAATTATATTTGTCATCTGTGGTCTATTAAGCCTCCTATCGATAGCAAGCTAATGAGATTTTTTGAAAAGTTACCAGTTACCAGCTACAACCAGAACTACAGTCAGAAAGGATTACACCCTAAGTTGCACTCACATATATAGCACACGCTGTTTGGATTAGAAAGCACAACAGGAACAGTTTGCTGAGACATCGTGGTACTGTGCCCAGATTATATCATTTCCTAAGACAGAATCAGGGAAAAAATTAACCCTTTTGCCATGGATGTAAAAGGAAAACAAATTAAGAAAAAAAATAGGATTGGTCTCTGAAAGTTTGTGACATGCAGGACAAGAAAATCTCCTGGCTTGTGAAAGGAATGGCATAGGTGTCGGTCAGTGGCCATAAAAAGATCCAAATTAGACCTGAAAAATGGGGGATTTGCACCAGGGAAGGTAAGGAACGGGGAACTAGAGCAGGCAAGCCACAGACTCCCTACCAGCATCTGAAAGCAAGATGTGCATCTAATGAGGCTGGAGAAAATGTCCTTTTGTCTGCCAAGTGCATGGACACAGCAGCAAGAAACCTCTGAAGCAAACTGCCATTAATTTTCCTGTGCTCCAGGGAAGGCTTGCAGCTCCACAGCTGTGTGTTGGTGTGTGATGTACAGGGACAACACAGTAAGTCCAAGACAAAATGCCAGCTGAAGCTGGGGGCCGGAGGGCTGGAGACAAAAATTGCTGCAGAGGGAGGCATACACCATGAGCAGGTTTGCCTGTGGAGCGGGCATGGAGCTCTACAGGAAGGAGATGCTAACAGAGACCATGCCCAGCACTCTTTTCTGAGACCACATATCCTTCTGTCACTGCCAGTGCCACTTCTGCCACCAGACAGAGAGACAGCACTCAGAGACAGGAGTCACCAAGCCCAGGTACTGAGAAATATTTAATCCTATTTTCAGGGCAGGAAAACCAACCCATGAAATTATTCATTTTTTCTTCAAGTCCTATGAATTGTTCCGTTCTGATAGTCTGAGGAGCTGGCAGTGCAGCAGCCTGGCCACCAGGTTAAAATAGGTATTTGGGTCAAATTGCTGGCAGCAAAAGTGACCTTTTCCCTCTTAGTAGAAAATAACTACTTCGAGGTTGTTTTGGGTGCACTTATCAAAGAAGTAGGTTGCATCTGTTCTGCGTGACAAGGTCAGTTATCAGTATTTCAGATGCATCTCTGTGGGGTATCAAGTAACACTTTGATCCTAAAGTAATTAAAAAATCTACTGTTCAATTTTTTTCCTCCATTATGAAGGATATTATCTTTTAATTATGCATCCACCCAGTCACCAGGTCCAGCACCTTCTCATTTCCATTTGCAAAAAAATAATTAAAAATTAAAATGTCTTCTGTTGGGTATGGAGACCCCCCTACCAGACCACTGCCAGGCTTTGCCTGGAAACTTCCACACCTTTGCTCAAATGCGACCTTTCTGCTTCACTTCTTCTTGATTTACACTGACAAAATCGTTTTTTATCCTTCTGTGTGGTGTGAGACACTGAAATGTTTTATGTCCCCATAAGGATGAAACAGAAGTTGGTCTTCTCTGGTTTACATTTGGGAGAAAGGCAGCAAGAAATCTTTACCTCTCCAGCACATGGCATATAAAAAGCATGGGAAGATTTGCAGCCTGCTCCGTGCTGCTTGATGGTTCCTGTATCTCCACTTTTTTGGAAGGATGGATAAGGAAGCAGCGGGCTCTGAAATAGCAGATGAACGCAGTCTGGAACAGACTGAGGCTTCTCTTGTCTGCTTGGTCTATTGCCTCTGGAGGAACTAGACGATCACGGGCCAGCCTGGCGTCTGCTGATGTCTCCCAGGAGATGAATATTGTTGAGGAAAGAGCACAGATCTTCAACAAATTTATGACTCCGTTCATCCACTGCTACTATTCATCTGGATATTGTAATACTCGATTTACATGTTACCCTGTTCCTAGGAATAGCCCTTTCTCTCTTTGCCCTATCTGCAGTGCTATTTCAATAGTATTTTTCTTGGTGTTTAGGCAATCTCAGCTAACACAGCTATGTCTTAATGTTATTAAAAATGCCATCAAACCATGAAGCAGTTATAAAACAATAAGATATAACTTCCAGTCTTGCAGTGCAGCTTCATCCCCCATCATCCATGGATCACAGGAATCCTGGAGCAGCCCAGGTCATTTTACTCTGATAATGGTGGGCAAAAAGAGCCTACACAAAGAGCTATATGGGGGAAGAACAAAGAACTTAAGCTATATTGAGAAATTCTGTGGATTTCAGTAAATATTTTCTTATGTCTTACACTTTGAAGAGTCAGACCAAGCTTCTGACAGGAAGGTGCAGCTGACAGGAAGACTCCGCATTGGAATTCCTTCACCTCATAAAAATACTCTACTGGAAACCTACAGGGTTTCCAAGGGAATAGGAAAGAAAGATCACAACAAACCACTTGTGAAAAGGGCAGACAAGGGCCCACAGAAAATATTGGTGGATGCTCATTAAGAGCTGAACAGGCAACTTCATCGGCATCATCAGGTCCCTGTGTTCCTCTGGTATGAAAGATGGGAGCTTTCTACTTTTAAGATATTATTAATATTTACATAGAAATTAATCTAAGAACACCCATGCAGACTAGAATCCCAACTTTTAGACAAATTTTTGTTCAAGATTATTTTCCATGGGATCAGTAGTAGAAATTACCACCTGAAATGTATTTACCCCATTTCAAGATCTCATTTCTATTCAGGATCTGAGTCCAGCCCAAGCTCTCTGTTCAACACATACCAAAAGAAAAATTGGGCTAATTTGACCATAAACATGTACCAGCTGAAATGGTTCTATATTAAATTTTGTAACACTCCTTATGCACAACATCAGCTTTCTTGTAACCTCTGTCCCCAGGGGTTATAGTGTCTCAGAATGTCTAAAAGAAGAAAAGGTTTTCAGAAACAGCAATATTCAAAGGTGTAAAAATGCATTTACTATTTTAGTTATCTGAGTTTTTATATATTATTCCTATTCCCCAAAACAAGTAGAAAATATAAGCCAAAGTTAAATAATTCATGAAATTGTAAAATAATAATAAAAACTTCATTTTATAAAAGTATAAAATTGAAGGAGTGTAGAATCAGGCCCGGTGTAAAAACTCATATTAATAGCATATTACATTCATTGTCATTATGATCATCAAACCCGGGAGAAGAAACTGCCCGTGGAAAAACAGGGCTGTGCTGAACCATCAACATAGTATAGCTCACAAATGCATTTATAGGAGTACTGAAAACAATATTGGTAGATTTCATCTTGATTTTAATTTGCACTAAAATTCCTCTGAGAAACCATTATAGCCATAAAGGGTAGTAAAGCAGGCTAATAATACTATTCAAAAATAAAAACTAAAAGCATTTTTAATAGCTGAGCTCTGGTTTGGCATTAAAATACACAGTTGTGACATATCAACAAAAAGCCTAACTCTGCAGAAAATGGAGAGAGTAATATGTATTATTCTCTTCCCTGACTTTTTTGAAGGCGGTTACTTAAAACGCATAAGAAAATCACTGAATACCTAAGGAAGCAGTTCAGAATTTATGTTTAAAAAAATCACTTATTTCTCTTGGCTGTTACATCTAAAATAACTTAGTTTAGTGGGAAAGAAACTCACCAGACAATTTAGAAAACTGTTTTGCAATGGTTAAAGCACTGGAACCTGACTGAAATCTCATTTTGGTCCATGATAAAATCATCACCATTTTCAGTAAGAAGTAGAGCTGATCAAAACTATTTCACAGACAGAAAGTTCATCAAAACCCAGAGGTTTGGAGAAAATGAAAGTATGACTTGGGAGATATTGAACTGGTCATGTATTTGCTTGCAATCCATGAAATGGTTTGAAAAAAAAAGAGAAAGGAATTTTGGAAAAGTTTAAATGGGCTTTCATCTTTAAGAAGACACGATATTTTATGGTCATATGCAAAAGCAATATTTCAACGCATTATTCCAAAACAGTCCCAGTTTTGGGACTATCCACAGTTTTAAAATATATAAAACTGGACTTAAAGTGGAAAAAATATTTATTTTGTTTGAACATATGCAAATATCAGTCTATAACAAAAATATTATTTTCTAGTCTACCCAGATTATTTTAAGTTATTTTGGTTTACAGTTGAGCTATAATGTCCATGTTCTTTGTGCTGTGAGATGTTTTGGGGGGATATTTTTAAGAATATTTTTTGTATTTACTCTTTTAAAAAAGCTTCCTAAGTGATGGAACAGCTTTCTTTCCTGTGAGATTATGCATTATACAAATGCTATAGAATGGACAAAAGTAACATTGAGAATAGGTATCAGTAATGAATAGTACCTGAACAGTAAAACCAGAAAAACTGATAATCAATGCAAATGGCAAATTACTTCTTTAGACGTGTAATATTTCAGACAGAATTCTTGCTTTTGTTTTGATCTTGATCAGCTAACAGCATAGCCTAGCCTTACCTATACACCCAGAGAGGCATAGTTGATTTTTTAGCTGCTAAGGTTTTGCTCCCTAAGAGGTCAAAACACAAAGTCTGATACACACCCCACATGCCCAAAAGCAAATAATTAAACAAAGACATAAGTTCCTTTCTTCCCAATTTTCTGCCAATTGATTTATATGACTACATGCTCTTTGTTTGTAAATATCTGTGACTTTTCTTACCTTTTTTTTATTTTTTTAGAATCTACATAAGAAAAACACCCGTTTCACCCAAGGCTTTAGAGCTTTTACACACAAAGCCTTTAAGTCAATGCATCCTTGTCAGCACACAAACATCCCCCAGGGTACATGAGCCAGTGACTCACACCATCACACTTCCTCGACAAATGTCACTTCCTGTACTGCCTTTCCCTGTTCTGGAAATTTTAAAAGGAACAGAGTCGTGCCCTGCTCCAAAACCTCAAAAGTATGGAAAAAAATATGTCAAAGCATAAAAATGTATTTTGAAGTTCACGACCAAAAACTCTGTGAGAATTTTTATGCACCATATTATTTTTCTGTCACTGGAAATCCAGGTTCAGCACCTCATCTGACAATAAAGACATAGAAAGAGAAAATAACAACATAAATTTTAATTGAAAGACCACCATTTTATGCTACACCTGACCATCAGGAATTCATCAAAGAACCAAGCAGAATATTTGATCCATGCTCCAGCCAAGATACACATCTAATTATTCTAACCCTTTTAAAAAGCAACAGGCTTTTGTTGTAACAAAAATATGAAAAAGAAATAGCTTGAGAGAGAAGGGGAAAACTTTTATGCTGTCCTCAAGAGTCTCAGCTTTCAGCTGAGAAGAAAAACTAGTTTAGACTTGGGGAAACCTTCTCTAAGAAAACCAAACTGTTATCTGTGATGCTTTCAAGTCCCTAAAGATCTTAAAATGTTTATCTTCACAATAGCCTGCCCTGTGCATCTTTAACTGTTTATTCAAGGCATGAAATAAAGGAAAAGATGCATTATATTGAAGCATTAGGCTCGAGAAATGTTAGAAGAAAATGACACAGGGTTAGGCAAGCAGAGGGAGAACATTTTCTCAACATGAAGCAAGATTGGAAAGGAACTCACAAAATAAGCAACTCTTTTCAGTTTAGAAGTTTGGGAAACATTAGCTATGTTGTGCACTCCATCACACATGAGGAAGATGCTGTGTGTTGCCTGATGATGCCAAGGGCACCAAAGAAAATGCAAGTCCCTGGTGGAGGTTCTCCTCAAACTGATGACCAACCCACTCAGAAAAAACGACTAAATTTTTACCACATTTTAGACAAAGATGTACATTGAAGACAGTCTGGTGAAGAGCAGTGAAGTGAGGCTTGTTGCAAACTCTGGACAGAGAGCGAGAAGCTCTGCTTTGCCAAGTTGGCATAACCCTTTTCAGAGAGTTTTGGCCTTTGCCTCAAAGGCAGAAGTAGAAACTTTAAGCAACTGATGCCTTTTCCTGGTCTTAGGAAATGGAAGCCAGACACAGTTAAAGGGTTAGAGGGGGTTGTTTACCTCAGTATCTTTAATAGGATCCTATTGGTGCGTCACTTCGCCAAGGTGGAACGCGTCGCAATGCCCCCCCACCATAAATCGCGTATACCAGTTATAGACCTTACACATTAACATATCTAACAAGGGTACCCAATAATGGGGCTTGGGTGGATGATGTGATATTCTCTCCATCTATGGAATCCCCCCCCCAGTTGGGCTAATCTTTAGTTTACAGAATATGTTCAAGAAGGGGACTTTGGCTGCCCAAGATAGTAGAATGTTTGGTCTCCTGGCCCTACAAAACACTACAAATATGCTAAATTATCAGGCTTACAGAATTACAAGTATGCATGCTAATACTTGTGGATACACAGAACTACATAAAAGGTATATAAAAGAAAAAGCAAAAATCATCTTGGCATCACAACAGCTGGAGTTTTATGCAGTGTGTGATGTGAACTACCATGGTTTCAAAGTGGGAGATCCCCATTGAGGTTCAGAACAGGAAAAGGGAGGACTTTCTGAATTCCAGTCACTGCAGTGCTTCAGACAACTCGAGGAAAGGGCTGCCAGCCTGTCCTTAGTTTACCATTACCATGTTTACTGTGAAATATTTTCTATTTCTGATATTGTAACTGGTAACTTTTCTTCTGATGAAAACGTTTCTTTCTAGCGTTTGTACTTTTATAACACCTTATGCTTTCAAAAATTTTCTGATGGGGTTTTTTGCTCATCTCATAACATCAATGAAAGCTCTTTCCCTCTGTGACCCTCGGAGACTTTGAGTCCCTACACTCAGCTCTGATTCCTATCTTGCTTTTTCCTTTAATCCTACCTGGAGTCGCTCAAAATGGTGCAGTGTTTACAATAATGTGCTGAAGCTTTTCAAGTCCATCCGATGAAATATTATTAATAATTCATACTGATATAATAAATCATTTATGTTTCTGCAGAAAAATTTATCACACTGTCTTGCCTGAAACTCTTCTCTTTCGAGGTCCTATTTGTCATACACAAACACCACTGGCAGAACTCAATCAGAAAACATGTTTCTGCCAGTCAGACCCTAGGAGGTAGGAGTGCTCCCTGATGACAGGATTGCTTTTGTAGGGTAGATTCTGCATGACTGCAAAACTTCTTGAGTAATAATTCTTAAAGTTAAAAACCCCAATAAAGATTGAAAGCTCAGTAAGAGAAATGCACGAAAATAAAATGGTCTTCTAGCTATGGATGGAAGGGCACACGCAGGAGATGATAATTCAGCATCAGTAGCAGTTAGAAAGCTATATCCTTTGGAAAACGTTGCAATTAGTTATAAAGAAGATTTCATGACTTCCTGTGGGTACTCAGGAGGGACCCCATCCTTCTCAGTGTGTTAGATGGAGAAGTGGTTTATTACTGAAGAAATTTTCAACCATTATTAGAATAAAATAATCTAGACCACCCCATCAAGAACATTATATTCATTGTCTAATCCCCCTTTTTGTCAAACAAAAAGACAGAAGACCTGAGCAACTCCAGGCCTTACCTGCCTTTCACATGGGGTTGTGGTTCTCTGCATCTGACAGCAAGACAATCGAGGATTTTATTTAGGTTTTTCTATTAAACATAGTCCATAGAAAATGGGGTTCATGGTCAAGCAAGGTTTCTTTCTTTCCACCTTCTTAATATTTTTAATCGGTCCCTGGTTCTGCCATAATGGTGACTGCTTAACCTTGACCTGTATGCTCTTGTCAGCTCAATATAGATTCCCATTAAGTCAACAGCAGCTGCTTCACTGGCAGCAGCATTTGAGCCAATTACTGCACTGTGAAAGGGGACAGAAAACTCCCATGGCTGTTCCACTAAAATAGAAATAACCCAAATTCTCCCACCAGTCCGCCTCAGCTGAATGGGATTCAACAAAGCAAGACCTCAGTTCAAGTCACTGTTTACTTTAAGCTGACAGCCAGAACTCAGTTGTTATTGTTACTACTCTGCAAAGACCTTGGTTGCTTTAAAAGAATGCTTGTTACTTCACCTCCACTTTTGTAAACTCATATTCTTCAATCTCCGTTTGTCCCTGAGGCCTCTCTTTCCTATTGTGGGAAAAATCAATCGCTGTCTGTGTTTTGCCAGGACACAGTGGCAATTTCCCCCCAACAATCTCATAGTAAATTGGGTATTCCTGCCTTCCCTACAGAAGTGATTGCAAAACGTATGGCAAAAGTCCGCCGGAATCTCCAGGCTCAGTATTTTAAGGTTGAAGGTCTTTCTTGGGTACGGTCTGAACTAACATCTGAAGAAATATTTCTTCACTTTGTTCTCATACTAAGTAACCTTGTCTGACTCTTTGGTCCCACGTTTTCCCTTTGAGAGCCTCCTTTTATTTAGCAGCATGCTCACAGGAACTTAACCAACTCCACAGAAAGAGCTGAGCCCTGGAAGACAGCTCTGGCAGGCAAGAGGAATGAAGGACTGAAAATTTCAACAAATCTCCAGGAGGTGCAATAACGATGCTCAGCACACTGTCATCTTTCCTGTCATTCCTAGGTCAGTAATAGAAATCAATTTCTGTATGAAACCAGCAGAACCTGGAGCTAGAATATTGCTGCAGGTGTTGGACGTCCTTTTATTTGAAAGCCTTCTCACGTCAATTTTTAAAAATCGCTGGAGTTCTCAGCTCTGCACATAAGGTATGACTTCTTTTTGTGCACAATATGAGAATTCGATTACTGTGGGACCTATTCAAAGAATAGAACTTGAAAGCTTCAGCATAAATTCAAGTGGTGTTCAAGATGGATAATACACTTCAGTCGGTAACATCTGCATATCCAAAATACTGCACTATCCAGCAGAGCAATCAAGCCCTCTCCACAAACTCAGCAGGGCAGCTCTCCAGTCTGCTGGCTAAAAGGTCAGATGTTAAACTGGTTTCACAATACTACAGGAAAGCTTAGAATCTAACAGAAGAAAATAAGCCCTTTGCAGACTGCAAACAAGGGTTAGAGTAGTGCATGGCTTAAAAAGTAGTGACAACAGCTTTAGGGTAATAAAATACAGTAAACACTTTTGCTGTCTATTACGCTGTTGACAAGTAAAATTATACCAAGTCCATTATTTCAGTTTATGGAATAGGCAAAAGTATGTTTGCATTTTAGCTAGTCCCTTAGCCTGAAAACATAAATGGAAAGTGCTGATTGTGATGGATTTTTTATTACATATTTATTTCAATGAACTGAGAAATACAAGAAAACTACCATTTCTGGCTGATGCACAATCTTGTTTCCCCCTACCTCTAATGCAAAAATTACAAAGCTGAAGCACTTAAACGCCTTAAGAACATATGCTGAAATCCCAGAAGTACTTTGGCCATTCTGCACTGCTGCAGAGGTGAGCATTGAATTGCCTTTTGACTTTAAGCCAATTAACCCAACCATACATGAAGAATGAAGTCCTAGCAATATAATGTGGTCCATTTTAAAGAGCTATAAAAACAGAACACCGACCCTGAAACAGATTTAGCTACATCCTTGTGTGTATATCACAACAGCATCTGAAATTCACTTTGTTCCATCCTGTGAGCATGTAAAACAAAACTAAGGGTGATTTAGCCTCATCACAAGAGTAGTAAACCAACCACCAAACAAATCATAGCTCAATTTGTGCTTTCCAAACCTCACTTTTCAATGGGCCGTCTGTTTATGTGTCCACAGATGCCGCAGCATGTTTTATCCCAGCTTTGCACCTCAAATATCACCTCCAAGACAGCAGATTAATACCATCCAGCCTTTTCTTTCTAGTAGTATTTCTAGTACTTTTCAGCTTGGAATTATTGAAACACTACCCTTTATTTAGTAAACTAAATTGCAGTTAGCAAATCAAGTCACAGCTTCTGGTCAGCTGGGAATGGGAATGCTTTTCCATCCTGGTACTTCTACCTCTCTCCCTCCCCGGAGTTTTTTGACCCAAATGGAACAGTTTGTACTGATTTGCTGTGTAATTCATTAGAGGTCGATTTTTTTTTAATTTCAAATGCCCATAATTTAAAAAAATTACTTCCTTTTTAACATGAAATTTTTCATTTTACTGGGATTTTTAAATCTTTGTGTTTGTTCTCCCTCTTTTCTTTTTGACAGCTTGTGTGTGTGTGTGTGTATGTATGTGACACAAAAATGGCCACTAAACTCATCTTAATTTGCAGATAGCTTCACATAATCTAAAAGCTATAAATAATTTACCAGAAAAATAAGCTTTATGAAGCTCTTTCAATAGGCTTTTAATTACAACAGAGCAAAGCACAGGAGAGGTGAGAAAATTGAAACATGATTATTTTATAAACAAAACAACTGCGCTCAAGTTCTAACAAAGAGTTTCCACTCACTTTTTAATTCATTTGGGTCCTGTTGTTTTGAAAGGGATGCCACCCCAAACTCAGTAAAGGTTTCTTCCCAGAAAACTTACCTTTGTGCCAGGACACATAATTTGCATAGCAACATCAGCTTATGTGCGTTATTTACCAATCCCTTGGCAGCCCCAGTGGGCTGTCTGCAGTTTAAAGCAATTCTCAGAATTCATACAACTTAAAGGTATAGCTCCTGAGCAGACACACTTTTTGGACAGTGGCAGTAGACTGTATATTACCAATTCACACATAAACACAGTATGAGATTTGGGGTGATGTGATGGTCTTACTGACCTGCTGCAGGGATGCTGGATGAAATATTTGTTGGAACTATCTTTATTCTTTCCTGTTTGACAAATGCCACTGGCCTTTCAGCAGGGCACTGGAGTGTAAGAGGATGTTTGGGCAGCATGGCCTGCTATAGTCAAGGGAAATGTGCCATTAAGTAACGGTATTAATTATAAATTGCCTCTGAGAGGCACATACTTTTACAGCAGATGATGTTCTTCCCAGAAAACACAATAGAGCCAGAAGAAAAGGCTGTTCCTTACACAAATTCCTATTGGATAAGCTTATCAAATTCAGATGTTTTCCCTTCATGAGAATATTTCTATCCAGTAATTAAATTTGAACTGAATAAACCACTTATACCTTGGCAGGTGTCAGCTAACACCGTAAGATCTCGCATTAAAGAACCTATATCATTTTAAGACAGGATTTATTGCAACAAAAGAAGACTCAGATGAATTGTTGATATTACACAGCATTATTGACATGGTGTTGTGATGCGTTTATTTAACTCAATAACAGATGGCTCCATATATTCACTTGGAGCAATATATGCTGTCTATGTGAATTCCCAGCGTGCCTGCCTATTTCTCAGCTGTGACTGACTGGGGTGCCCTTCCCGAAGGTGCCAAACTGATCTGGAAATTAAGGAGTTCAATCAACAGTCAGTTAAATGAGCTCTCAGACTGACCTCTGGGGCTGTTCAAGCCCAGGTTAGAGAAGGGTACTGGCATCCCTGGGCCCAGCTGGCTGCTTAGTAGAGAGGTTTGGTTCTGCAAATTAGGCCCTGGATATAGTTCAATACCTTGCAATTCACAAATGATAGATGAGCTTGGTTTTCTGGCTGAAAAGCTGATCAAGTGACATTCACAAAAACAAACAAGCATTTGCTACTTAGAGAGCATGTCCTGGAATATATTTCCAAGTGTTGCCAAAGAGACAAGGAGACTGATAATGAGGACGATTTGCGTGCCATCATTCATCATAAATGCCAGAAAAGATAAAAGTGTAAAAAGAAATAAAAAAGTTGATGGTCTGATGACTTAGTTGTGGGTGATAATAACAGAAAGTGCGATCACTTGCAAAAGCAGCCCATCTTGGTACTTTGAGATATTTCAAGCAGGAAACAAAAATATGTACTTGGTGGCAAGTCTGGCCTGGCAATATACTTTATCTTTCCCAGTTCGTGGCTTTAGAATATAAGTAGTACTGGATGCAGGGGTACTTAAAGTCATGCGCACACACACACAGAGCAGCCCTAGAGGAAGGTATTCCCTGGCTCTGGCACAACAGCAGAATTACGAAGAAGTTTTTTGAGGAGTTGAAATTTCAGTTCCTTGCTTTTAAGGGATACTGGGAAGCTCCTTGGGCCCTGTGGCACTGCTGCAGGCAGAGGGTGAGCAGGTAGACAGGAAGGATGGGGAATCTTGAACCTCACCTCTGTGCCCAGTGACTGAGTGGGAGAAGGACCAGCTTATTTTATGACAAAGTTAGCAGTGATAACAGCAAAATGGCACTGGCATGGCTTAACTTAAATCTTAGTTAATCTGTGCCATTGATGGCAATCATAACGACATGCACAATCATGGGATCAGCTAGGATGGAAAAGACGTCTGAGATCATTGAGTCCAACCTGTGACCAAACACCACATGGTCGACCAGACCATGGCACTGAGTGCCATCCAGGCTTTCCTTAAACACCTCCAGGGATGGTGACCCCACCAGCTCCCTGGGCAGACCATTCCAATGCCCAATCACCTTTTCTGTGAACAATTGCTTCCTAATGTCCAACCTCAACCTTCCCTGGTGCAGCTTAAGATGTGTCCTCTTCCCCTGTCACTGGTTGCCCGGGAGAAGAGGCTGAACCCCCACCTGGCTCAGTTTCTCAACCCAACAACTACTCAAGAATTCCACAGCAGAGCCTTCTCTTTCTGCATGGAGGTTTCTTTTAGTGACATGCAGATTCAACCTGCTGCTGTGTCATTCACTGTGACACAATGCTCAGAAGATCAGAGTCATCTCTCGTGTCTCTCACAGCTCAGCAAACAGCTGACTTGCACATCAGTTCTTGCAAGCAATATTCTGTGGAGCACGTAAGTGCATTTGCATTCATACAGAGTGCATATATAATTACACATGGGTCATAATCCTGAGCATATTATTCTTCAAAGATTGTTTTGTTTCTGTAAATTTATCTGCCACAGACAAGATAAAACTTGGAGTTCTCACTTTTTAATTTTGTTACTGTAAACAGTGTGTCAGCATCACATTTCCATAATCACTGCTGTTATGAAACATAGGAACACCACCACAAGAATACTGTGTATTCCTTTACAATGTTTTAATCACAAATTGGTGCCTCCAACTACCTAACTGAGGGATGCCAGTATGAGTAATAACTATAAGTACATGACATACCAGAGTAGCTCCTCTCCAGTTAAGATACCACTGAATATGGGATCAAATATTCAAATAAAGGAAAAATGTGTTCCTCTTAAATGTAATCTAATGTTATTTCATTGTTTTGGGGAAGCACAAGATATAAATTTAGTCATCTTCATCTAGGAGGCTGGCTGAGGGGATACCCTCAAATATTCAAAATAGGATGCAAGCTCAGAGTGAAATACCACCAAATATATTTCTGTAAAGAAACCAGTTCCTGATGGTTTTCTGGTGGGGTTGTTGAGAGCTAATACAAGAGAGCTGATTGTGAATGATTCAAAAAAACTGAAAGTTGTAAAGGATATTGCACAGATGATAAGAAACCCTCCAAACCACAGAAAGCAATGGTTGCAAATCCGTGGAAAAACATGCCTCTTCAACCCACATGTGAGAATACCCAATACAGTAGCTGATCTCTAGCGAAAATGTTGCAAATCATATACAAATTAGTATGAATATTTATCAAATGTTTTAATTAAAATTATCAAGCCGTTAGACTATGTGCCAAAAAAATCAAAAGAGACAACAACCATGAAGCAGAAACAGCATAGCAGAACAAAAACTCAGCTGGAACCTCCATCAGCAGCCAAGGAAGAAACACATCATGTGAGCATCCCACAGCCTTAATTCAATGACATTCAGAAAGCCTGAATACCCCAGAGGGTGCATGTTGCTTGAGAATGGAATTCATTAATGTTCAAGCTGAAAAATCAATACAAGAAACCCACTGAACTAAAAAGCATATGCCATTAGTCAAATTATCATCATTATACAGTAACTATTTTCATATTTTTGCTTTCTTTTGTCAAACCCAAATAAGCCATCTTAGGGTAAACAGCTTTTGTTCTCGGGGAGTTCAACATTATATTACGTGTAATAAGTGATAAAGCAGATCAAAACCCACCTTGCACCCTGATGCTGCAACATGCTAAACTCTTTCTGCCAATCAGCTGGAATGGAGCAGAGTCACTTTCTTGTACAGCATGACCCTCCTTGCTCTGGTTGACAATTTGGCACCACACTTCCCTTCCAGAAGAAGGACGTTACATTCGCTTGCAGCGTTAATGCAACCCCATGCAGTTATTAAACAAAGCCACGAGAAAAACTGAACAATAGGTTACAATTTCTGCTGCACAAAATAACCCCACAAAATAAATGGTTGACTAGAAGCCATTAAGGCAAAGGAAGCATGTTCTCATGTATTTTGGCAGTGGAAAACCTCCAGAATTGGCACTATGTGTTTAATGCAAATCCTTTCACATAAGAAATTATACTCACCCTCCAACTCAGATGAAAACAATCTAAATACAGTATTTTCTCATAAGATTACAACAGCTGCCTCTTTTCAAGCATGCTACAACACATGGTTGCCACAGAGGGCACATTAGACTGCTAACGAGACCATAATTCAGAGATTTCATATGTCAAGTTTCCACTTTAGACAGAATTATAATTCATGACATGAAAAGCATTATAAATCATATCAAGTCATACAAAAAATGTCTATTGACACAAATACCAAATTATCAAATCAGCCTCTAATGTGGTATATCAGGCAAAACAGCATTGCTCCATCCTGCTAACAGTGGCCAGAAGAAACACTCCCTTCATGGTGAGTATGGGGTGTGCAGCATCAACCCACTGGTTTTTCATGGACGCTGTAACTTCTCAGCACTTCCAACACAGCCTTGGCTGTGTGCTACAATCTTGGTACTGGGAGAAATGCTTAAATGTTCTCTTCTGTTACTGTAAACAGAAGGATTTCCTGATGAGTCCAGCTTGATGGGCAGTCTGTTTGCAAATGTCTCCTGCCTAAATTATAGATGCAGGAGCCACAATTAATCAGCTTCTATAGTTCTCATTAAAAAGTAACTGCACTGCAAGGTAAAAATAAATTTGCAGACAGCTACCTACTGCATTTGCCTTACATTTTATTTCAGAAGCAAAAAAAAAGGGCATCATTATTAAAGAGAGTCTCCATATGGAAAAGATCCTTAGAATGAGAAACTGCAACAGAAATGAAAATGTAGGAAGCTCCACAATTGCAGTTTCATTTCATTTCCTCTCCAACCGCTACAGATAACCTACTATTGTGGTTTGTTTGTTTTCTTTATATCTCAGATTAAATACAGTTCCAGATTCATAAACAGAATTCACAGATCATTTAAGGTTGAAACTGCAATAAGCCTGACTCTGTAATAAGTCTCAACATCTTTAGCTTCCTTCTTCCTCTGGGTTCTCCAAAACTTTTCATTTTGCAATTATTGTCCTTTAGATTGTGTTCCAGCCCAAGCATTTTATTTGCCATTTGATTATCTCACTGCTTTTGCCATGATCACAAACACTGGAATCCTGGCTCATAAACTCCAAGGTTTTCAAGAGACTGGACAACTGATATCTGGCAGCAAAGTCCATTTTCCTCCCTAGCAGCTATTATGTCTTAGCCCTAAACCCTAAGGGGCTACAGCTGCAGACTACAGATTTATAACAGGCATCCTATGTGAATTTTCAACAACTCAAGGAAGAGTCAGCTGTCTCCATCCTCTTAAAAAAAAATTCTAAAATTATATCTCAAAGTCTGAACAGATCTGTATAATACAAGAGCAAAGTGAGCACTAAAGACTCCAAAGCATTATTTTCTTGTTGTTCCCAGTAATACTTGGTGCAAATATGTGAGTTTTAAGTAGAGCTGCTTGATAATGAGCTACTAAAATTGCTTGCACCTCTCAGTTGACTGGAGAGGAGTCTTCATTGTTTCCTTACTCGCGTATTGCCTCAAAAAAACCTACATAGACTTTTAGGGTATTCAATGACTGGTACCATTAAACTTAGAGATTATCACAAAACTTTTTGCCACTATCAAATTTATTAATGAAACCACCTCTGATTCATTGGTATTTTCCTGGGCTTTAAAAAACACCACCTCCAATCTCTCTGTATCTAAACTGTACATAAAACCTCAGAGGAAGTATTTTGTGTCAGATCCCCCTAAGGCCAGCAATGGAGACAGGAATACTACCCAGGCTCCTGAGGTTTGGGACAGTATTTGAGCCAGTGGACCTCACAGATTTTAAATGTAAATGGGCATCCGTAACACATCATAGAGTTGTTACCTCTTCCACAGAGAGGCGAAGATGGAATAGCATGTTAATAGAACAGGGTTTTTGGTATTGCAAGTCCAGAACAAATTAGTATTTTGCTATGATCTAACACCACTGCCATTTAGTAAAATGCTAACCATGTATCAGAATATTTGCTTCATTATCATTGATTTTATTTCCTTTCATTCCTAACTTAATTTTGATGGCTGCCTCATAATAGCTAGATAAGGAAAGACACATCCTTGTTTATCAGACAAACCTTTATATGGCTTTTTGCTCCATCGTTATGAAATTAAAGCCAGGGAGTGAGTGCTATGGGCAAACTGGGAAAATGTGTTTATTTCGCCTGGGAAAATATGTCAGCAGAAAAGTGAACAACTATATGCACACATATTAGAAAGCATTAATATGGCTTGCAATTCTAGAGCTGTTTAAAATCTGCCTTTGCTGTTCATGGACTACTTTTCACCTGAATCTATCTGGATATACACTTATTTTTTCTCTTTCTTAATGACAACAATAAAACTAGATGTATGAAGGAAATCTATTTTTATAAACAAATTACAAGGCTGTCCACTGCATTTCTATACAATTTAAAAGGAAATTGCTCCATGAAAAATACATGATGCGATTGTTTCCTGAATTTGAATATCCTGCATGGGTCACGTGTAAGATAAAACAGTTACCCACCTATTCCACTGCTACAGCAAAGCCATGGATTCTACAAGCATGAAGGGAGAAAGAAAACCTGCTGGTTTTGGCAGAAACAATCCATTCAGCAAGCCTGGGAGTCACAAGGGACAGGACAGGGAGCATTTGAATGCCAGCCCAGGCTGGAGCATCTCGGTCACTCCTGAGCTGAAGACAGAGAATTACATCAGGCCCAGTGACAGAGCAAGGTAAATCATCAGGCAGGAGCCAAGCCACGAGTTAATAAAAGTCAGGGTGGCTGCAAATCTATGGAGAATTAATTTCACAGAAATCTTTCTATCCCTGATGGTCACAATTCCACCTCTGAGTCTGCTCCCAGGCATCCCTCATTCTGTGCTTGCACCACTGCAGGCACCTAGAGATTAGATAGATAGATAGAAAGATAGATAGATAGATAGATAGATAGATAGACAGACAGATAGATATAATAGCACCTCCACTACACTTAACCCTACATAAATTCCCAAAACTAACTGCAATTACCTTTTTATGGAAGCTGACCCTTGGTGTATACCATCAACCTGATATTGCCCACTGATGTTTATCCAGATTTCCTGTGGTATTTTCCAGGCATGCAAAAAAAGGCATTAATTAGATATTATCGTCACATATGATGAATAACACAAGATAGCAGGACCTTGCTCAGACAGGAAAAACAGAGTACGAAAACATACAGGTTTTTTTATACTCATAACAGCCCTAATGCTACAAAAGACCTCTGGCACAGCAGCTGTGCCCTTCCACATGGCAGATTCACTATTATTAATACTGTGTCTCTTCTGAACTTGCTAAAAAACCACAAACTTTTAAAAGAACTTCAACATTTTCTCAATTAACAACGCTCTAAAATGTGTTTGCAACTAAGTGCACCTTCATGAGTTATTTTTAAGGCAGTATTTATGTGAACATCAAAAGAATCCCAGGTGCTGTCAGCACTGTTTTTTTCCAAACTGATGACTAAGATGGTTTGTGTGCTGAAGACATTTGCAGCCAGTGCAGTTCAAAGACGTAAGGCCCGCTCTGCTTTCCTTGCAGGAAGGAAGAACCTTCTAATTGATCTTAATGGGACTTGAATTTAGTCCACAGAGAGACACCAAGCAAGGCTTTTTAGCACTATTAGCGATAGCATCTACCTCTGTATTTCCTATGAAAAGAAAGGCTATGCAATACCTAAGAGACATCTAGAAAAAAGCTGTTAATGTGTGAGCTTTCAGTCCCTACTGGAATATTGCTTGTAATCTCAAAGTCAAAGCCAGTAGCATATGCAAGCTGGAATTGAGCGCAGTAGTACATATTGAAGGCATTTAATACTAGATGTCAAAATAAGCATGTATCCTTTAAAATTCCGATTACGAATACATTCACTCAAATCAGGTGCTGCAAAATAAATAAAAAGTGTGCCTGGAATGTATTTAATGTCAGGAAGGGTAAACTGAAATGTGAGAATGTTGTTTATTTTCCCAGACACAAGCCATGTTTATCGTATCACTAGATTGGGGATAAAAGTGATGTAATATTAAATCAAAACCAAAAAAGTACCATGGATATGGCACTGATAGTCTAATCACAATCCACAAAGGCAAAGGCTGAGCTCAGATTAAGCACCTACCACTTATTTGTCAGAGCTTTACCCCACTAATTATTCACAGAATTTGTTCTAACCCACAGGCATGACACGTCTCTCTGGATATCACATTTACCCCAATACCGGCTTATAAAGCCTATCAAAGCACATGTCTCTTTCATGTCTGACTTTTCACAAATTGCATTTGTTTTAGGATTAAAGGAGGGAATTATTCTGTCTTGGGATAAAAGGGTTTATTTGACACTTGTCTTTGCTCACCATAATGCTCCACAACATTTAGGCACTAATGACTTGCATTTATACAGTCTGCTCAACACCTATTAAGCTGCAATTGAGTCAATTTTAGCTCAGGTTGTGGAATATACAACAGCAGCCTTCAACTATACAGCATGCCAGTACACGCTGTCTAAACTGCAAAATGAGCAACTTATTGCCTGTGACAGATTTGAGTGACCACCACAAAAACCCATTTTGGGGGTCTTGCAGATTGCAGAGACACAGCTCATCTGTGAGAGAATAAAGGACAACTGTGGGAGCAGAGAGAGACCTCTTGTCTAGAAAGGTACAACTGGACAAGGTATCAGTCTGCTTTGTAGAATCACATAATGGTTTGGTTTGGAAGAAACCTCTGAAGATCATCTAGTCCACCCCCAGAAATGCTCCCCTAACTTCCACAATTAGGATAAAGACACAGCAGCGGGGAGGTGGTTCACATTAAACAATAAGTATTACAAGAGGATACAAGGGAAATCTAAGAAACTCCTGCAGCTATGGGTAATTCAGCATGCAGCAAACTTCCAGCTTGGTGCAACTAGCAACATCTGCCTTCCCCTGCAGCTTACTACCTCCCCTCTCCCCTGCCAGCAGTATTCATACTTGGAAACAATTTGACAGAATCACAGAATAAGCTGAGCTGGAAGGGACCCACAAAGATCATCAAGTCCAGCTTCTGGCCCTGCACAGCACCATCCCCAAGAGTCACACCGTGTGCCTGAGAGCGTTGTCCAAACAGTTCTTGAACTCTGTCAGGCTGGTGCTGTGGCACTGCCCTGGGGAGCCTGTTCCAGTGCCCAACACTCTCTGGGTATAAAACCTTTTCCTAATACCCAATGTAAATCTCTCCTGACACCACTCCAGGCCGCTCCCTCGGGTCCTGTCACTGGTCTCCAGAAAGCAGAGATCAGTGTCTGCCCCTCAAAAGGAAGTTGTAACTGCAGTGGGGTCTCCCCTCAGTCTCCTCTTGCTGAACAGACCCAGTGACATCAGCCGCTCCTCACACAGCTTCCCTTCAAGGCCCTCCATCATCTTCATTGCCCTCTTTTGGACACTTTCTTATTTCCCACACACGCTTTCATATTCCTGAACCTGAGTTTTGCTCTGAATTGAGTCAAAAGCATGTGTCACTTTTCATTTTTACCTCATTGGACTCAACGATCCTTGTGGGTCCCTTCCGATTCAAAATATTATGTGATTCTGTGATTCTGATCCTATCTCTGTAAAACACAATTCTCCATTTGTCACATGTGCATGGATGTCATGTGCTCTTAGTGTTTCCAAAGGACACATAGCCAGGAAAAAAGGCCAACTGGGAGATTTTGAAAGGGTAAGATGGTTTGTCTCCAGTTGGCCTTCAATAGGAAGCAGATGCCATTGCAATATTAGGCCTCTCTCATCTCTAAAATGAAGCTAATTTGGGTTTCAATGCCAAGGGCTGTCACTACATGCAAAAGGCCATATTTCTGAAATAAGTATCTTTTTGTTGTTTGAGAGGAAGCTCTGCAAAGAAGCAGAAAGACAAAGCTGTGTCTGCCATAATGTCAGCAAACAGTGAAAAGGATGCATTACAATAACAGCAATGGGATTTGGAGTGTTTAGTACTTTAAACTACGCATAGAAATGTGGAGCTGTGATGAGAAACTGAAAACATAATTAATCTTACAAAAAATAAAAATTAGGGCAGCAATGCAGTAATCTGCACATTCATTCCCATATCAGCTGCAGTGAATAAGTATTTACATTGGGATATTCCTGTGTATTCCTACACAATCTTTTCTACAAATGATTCTTGGATTTCAAAAGATAGAACTATTTGAGTAAAAAACTGAATGGACAGCCAGGCCCACAGAGTGGTGGTGAGTGGAGTTTAATCCAGCTGGCAGCCAGTCACTAGTGGGGTTCCTTAGTATTACCTAGTATTAGGACCAGTAGTGTTTAATATTTTTATTAATTACCTGGATGAGGGAATCAAGTGCACCCTCAGCAAGTTCACAGACAACATCAAGTTGGGTGAGAGTGTTGATCTGCTGGAGGATAGAAAGTTTTCATAGAAAGGATCTTCAAGCATTGAATTGGGCTGACCAGGGAAGCAACAGCCACCATCCCTGGAGGTATTTAAAAGATGTGTAAGATATGTTTCTAACCTAAGTGATTCTTTGATTTCTAATTTTATAAATCTATTCTGTGTTTCAATAGAATATTTTGATTTATCACTTCTTTTCACTGGTTAAGTAAATACATAGGTGCAGAATTGCTCACTTTCAGGTCATTTTCTGTTATAGAAAGTTATAGAAGAGCTACTGGCTGAAAGCCTCTGCCTCTTAGTTTTCGTGGTTACCAGGGCCATATCCAATACCTAGCAAGGGCAATGGAAAAACTCCCACTGTTTTCAGTATTTACCATTTGCTACCGTTTTTTGGTTTGGGCTGCAATCCCACCTTTAGAGAATATAAATCTCATTCAAATCAGACTGGCAGTACATGAACTGGAGAATAGAACTGCCCAGCATTTAAAATCAGCTCTTATACACATGATATAGCTTTGGAAATATGTTTCCTCTGCTTGTGAGTCATTCTGCCAGACTGCCAGAGACAGGAACACTTATTGTTCCTGTGTTGCAGCGGGGAAGCAAGAAGTTACCCCATGAGTTAACCCTAGGCTCAAGGTGACTGGAAACTACCTCTTTCCCCTTGCACAAGTGAATAGCAATGCAGGTGGGGAAGAGATACTTGAAAGATGCAAAAGTAAATAGTTAATACACCAAATAATAGAAAAATAAGATGAATTATAAAAGATGGAGAGGCAGTAAAGACAAAAAAAGTCAGCCAGGGATGGCCAAGATAAATGCGACCTTATGGGAAGGCTCCAGAACTGACAGTATGTTGAAAATTGCACACATAAAAAACATATTTTTCCAATAAGATAGTACCAGCTTCAATTCTGGAACACCAGGTTTCCCTAAAAGACATCTTAACACACGGTGGGATGCTCATTTTCTTTTAAAAATAGCTATGCCCTGAAATTAGCTTTAGGAGAAATCCAAAATATCACATGATTCATCATTTCTTCTACATCCTCATGCCTCTCTTACCATTCCTATCTCATTTTAGAAATGAAGGGCAAATCTCCAAAACCAGGCATCTAAGTCTGTATATGGGTTGCCATTTCAGCAGTTGAGAGCATATGGACAATCTGCACAGAATCAAAATATATCCCCAATATTTAACAACTTATCTGATCTTCACAGAACCATCATTTAAGTCATTTCTGTCCTTAGAGCACAATTTAGTGAAGTCTTGGGCACCTATCCTCATTATAGAGTAAGTATTGCAAGTCAGTTAATCAACTGCAAATAATAAAATATTCCCAGTGAAGAAAACAGCTCCATTTGCAAGGATACTCCACACTAACTTGGCACCTGGTAGTCTCACTTTTGAGAAGATGCTGTTAGGAAATGTTTGGTAAATCACAATTTTCAGGCATAACTACTTGGAGATAACCTTAGTGCCATGACCAGTGTCCATGAGTTTTCCCCTCTCAGAAAAGGGGAAATAACCTTATATTCTTCAGATCAGCCTGAAGCAGGTTTATTACAGGGGAGATTTAAAAGCAGACTACCAGGCTGGGAGATCGACTGGAACATCAGCAATATATTGCCAGAGACTCTCAGGTTCCCTTGCAATACAAATGGAGTTCCAAAGGGGTCTCTTGGGCATGCTGCTTCACTAGTTCTTCAATTATAGAAAAAAAAATACTAATATTCCCACCCCTTGCCTTTTATCTCTTCCACAAATTCAGATTATATCATTGCATCAGAGTCTGTTGCCTGTGAAAATTCAAATCAAGCAGCTTGAGCTTCCCATTCCCATTTGGCCATTCTATTTTTACTCCCTCAATGATGCAACTGGGGCAAGAAAGTTTTCTACCCTAAACCCAGTTGATTGACAAAATCATCACATTATTGCTGTCAGCATCTCAGCTATCAATCCCGTTTTCTTCTCTGCACTCCACAGCAAGTAACCATGACATACAGACATATCAGAAGATGGTTCGGAAACAGGGAATTGAAGTGCAGGCCTCGATGCCACAAGTTTATCAGGGAACTCAACCATCAGCTACTCAAACTGCTCATTGCTTCTGCAGACAGGCTAAAATTAGATTTGGACACTGGGTCATAAAATGTAATTTGAAAGTTTATGTCTCATCTTTAAAACCACAGACATTGTATCTGGTTTCTGCAGATTCAACGGTATAATTAATTATATATCAAATAAAATAGGAGACAAGAAGAGTAAAGTTAAAAGCAAACACTTTAAAAACATCTCTTTTCTAGCTCTCACATGGTAAGTTATAATTTTGCAGTAATTAGTTCTTGGGGCAATACCACCATAAGCATAAGTTAGTTACAAGAGTAATGACACCCCAAAACATTCAATTACTGTGGCATTGAAATCTTCATAATTAGTAGCAGCTAGGTGCCTTACTCTTCTATCTTTAAAACAGAGTTCTAGCACGTTTTGGAGGAAAGAATGGCTACTGTGATTTTCCTAAACCAGACAAAAAATGTGTATGAATGTCTTAGGTAGATACATGCTAATTAAGGTATTTTGTAAGCCATCTGATGGGCAAATAAAAAATTATACAACTTAGTTTCTCTTAGCTGTCCCAAAGAATACATATTTTAAGAAGCTGGTCTGTTAGAATTAGAGTTTAAATTTCCTCACATTCTCTGTTCCTGTGTCGACTCATTTCTTAGGAAGTTTTCCATGGAATTGAAACCATTTACCACTATATCTGATGTCATTAATATGACCTCTGCTTTTGTCTCAGCTGACCACAGACTCTGAGCAATAAATAGCCTTTGCTATTTAGAGACTACCTCTTGTTTCAAGGTTTCCAGAGGATCCACATTTCAGCAGGAGTCAGCATGAAATATGAAGTTCCTTTTTAGTTCAAAGTAGTCAATAAAACATTATTGTTTGTCTGTTTGTTTATGAGACTTTTCCTCTACTTCCTCTTGCTGTGAGGGTTTCCAGAACGCAAGTGTTCAGCTTCTATGTTAAGACAATTGTAAAAGCAATTCTAATGATGACAGAAACCTGATAAAAGCCAAATGATGCACAGCTCTTTCTGGCAATTTCATTAGGACAGCTCTCAAAACTATTAAATATCACATTTCTGTGGCCAGATAAGTAACATCTCTAATCACAGAATCATAGAATGGCCTGGATTGGAAGGGACCTTAACGATCACCTGGTTCCAAATCCCCACGAGGTCTAAAAAGGTGTTAGCAGAGAGCCCCGGGGGGGCAGCAGGCCAGAGGTGCCATGCTTTCAGCAGGGACACAACTGAGGACCCAGTTGTGGTCACAGGAGTGAGCTGCTGTTCCTAGATTGGAAACAAATCCCCATTTCTAAAGCTTCAAGTCAGCACAGCCCATGCTGAAAAAGGAAAAACCCTCAAGACCTGTAGTGACAGCAGTGCAATCCAGAAGACAAGGGCACTGGTGATTTTTCTTTTCTCAATGCTGATAAGGCCTCCCCTGGAGTTCACACCATTTCAGAAGGTAAAACCCTCATGCCCCAAATCTGAGATGTGTGTCTGGTTTTAAGTAGTTGCATAAGAAATACATATATTTAAATATATATATTTAATAACTTGCCCATGGCTGCACAGTTGTGGCTGAAACTTAATAAAAAGCTCCCTTATGTAATCTACAGCTATGTTTGTTTGTTAGCTAAGGAAAAACGCTCCACTGCAATATGGAATAAAAGCCACACCCTGCAAATTCAAAATTATTTCCTTGAAATGAGTAATTTAGAGGNCAAGAATCGAACAAACAAACAAAACCTACCAAAAAAAAAAAAAAAAAAAAAAAAAAAAAAAACCACACAACTTGTATATCATAGACTACATCTAGATTTTTCATACATTGAAATGTAAATTTATCTTTTTTTTTTTAATATCCCGAGAAGCTATTTTCTCGGATGGAAGAGACCATCTAGCTTTATTCTTGTTAATACTGTCAGATCTCATCTTAAATTCACTGTGCTGTTAGGATCAATATTTCTTTGCTAAGCACATCTCTAATAATGCAGCTGAACTGATGCAGAATCTTTGAAGTGTCACCCCCTTCACCCTCTCCAAAAGCAAAGGCAAGAGAACAGCAAGATATTTACATTGATTGCCACATTTTCTGAGTAACATTTTATCCCTCTGAAGATGCATCTTAGTCTCTTTTAATTAAAATTGATTGTTGTAATTTACTCAATGTATTATTATCACCCACTGCCACCCTTCTGTCACAATATCTATGAGCTCTTTGAAATCTATCCGACCCGTGACACATCTAAATTTTTCCACAGGTCAGTGTGTAGGTGTTTATAACAGATGTTAAACTCAGCAAATGGTTGAGCATTATAAATGCATCATATCAAAAGGGTAAAACTGCAGCAGTACATCTGGTGAAAATAAAGGCAGGATTGGAGTAAACCCAATACAAGACAAGGAGAAACATCTCTCCCACTGCACAGGGTGAGAAAAGGGTTTGGTTTGCAGTGGATAACAATAACAGGCATGCCTGGAAATGCAATGCTCTCTCTTGGTCCCAAAATGGAACCGGACACCCATCATGCAAGATGCTTTACAAACGCATAATAAAATCATGGCCCCTGATCCAAAGACCTCTCATGGTAACTGTAGAAATAGAGACTGCAAATGAATCTTCCAAACAGATGGCAGTGACCAGAGCATGGGATGACAGGTAAATCCATCCTGCTGTGGAATACTCTGGGTAATCCTTCAGCAGAAGTGTGCAAACAAGCACTTCACCTGCAGCACATGCTGGGAGGACAAATCACAGCAGCCCCTGGCTGCACCTGACAGGAGGATGCTACACCTCTGCCATGAGCCTCCCAGGCCACCACCCTGCCTGGAACAGAGATGGGTGAACACAAAAGAGGGCTCCAGGCAGACTTGCACCAGTTAAATGCTACCAGAACAGAGGGCAGTGAGTACAAATACATCTTAGTTTGCCTGTCTATCCCATCTGCGGGTGAATTACACACTGGGCGCCTCGCTCCTGGTGGTTTGTGATATTTCACATTTAGACCCAGCTCCCTCTTCTTTCCCCCACTTTCCACACGTGTTTTCATCAAAAATTCATTCTTCACCAGGAAACAAACAGAGGAAACACTGACCTTTTAGTTAAAGAAATATACAGTCTAGAGAAGAAATGAGCTGTAGTCACAGACCCACTCAAGACCAGGACTGATTGTTACTGAAATCCCAGGGGGTTCATTTCCTAGAAAAAAAACTGTTTTCCTCTCAGTTTTGGGTCCCTGTTCTTTGACTTTTTGGATGTTTATGCCATATGTTTACACAAGAAGCCACAATGTTCTTAATACCTGTTGTCTGGCACGTTCATGTGCCTACACAGTGGCATACATTAATACAAATGAGTTTACACGGTATTTCAGTTAATAGGATTTAAATGTGACCGTGCAAAAATCTGCACTGCAACTAATATGAAATTCTTTAATTATGCAGTTCTCCTACTTTCATAGTGTTTATCGCCCTGTATCCTGAATATCTTTCTGGATTTGTGTAGGAGGAGGGCATAATTAAACTTTAACAACTATTTGTTTATTAATTTCACTAAACAGTCCCATAGAACAGTTGTTGTGTATTGCCTCCCCGCTCTAATGTTGCCTGCTGCAAAGAGAAAAGCTATAAAACACTTGGGATCAGGCTTCCAACTGCACCTCAGGGCAAGTGAGGGCATCCTCCCCTCCTCCTCCTCCTTCTCTCCCAAGCCCCCAGTTTGTCTCACAAGCAAGCAGCAGAGACCTCCTACACCTTGCACCCAACTACGTGTCCCTTTATGCAGTTTGAAGAACATTTCTCCCTGACCACTACTCCTGTGGTCACCTAAAAGAAGTTTTGCTATCCGAGTGAACTAAGTGCTGGTTTTGCTGTTATCACCCCAATCACAGCCTTAGTTTATTCCTTCTGAACTTCCACACCTGAAGGCAAGTTTGGATCCATGCAGAAGCGCCGCTGAGCTCTTAAACAACAGGCCTCCACCCACAATAAAACTTGCCACAGTAATCACTGTCACTCCTGGTGGCAGTTAAAAAATCAGAACAATAAGAAGTGGCAAGGCCAAGCATGTCACCTACTGTATCCCTCTGCAGGCCTAAGATTATTCTCTACATTTCTTCCATGCAGCTTGACAAGACTTGTTAAAAATGTCCAAAGCAATTAAGTTTCAGCATCTTCCTTTGGGAGATAATTCCAGGTTGTAACAGATTTCACTGTCTCGATGAGTTCCCTGATATCCAATCTAAACTTTGCTTAATAATTTCCTCTCGTTATTTCCTCCTTCAAACCGTTCCCCTTCATCCAGTGCTACAGCCTCCGGGTACAAAAAAGCATTATCTACTATTCTTTCCTAATTTATCTGCCACATTTCCCACATCATTTTTGCTAGTCTTGGTGACAGAGGATAACAAAGAATAAATTTAGCTTAATTTTAAATCCCCATGCCACCCTTTCTAGAGGCACATTAGCATGTTGTACCAGGACAATTTTCACTATTGTTGTGTGCTTATTTTGTTAGTTTAAGAGCCAATGAACACAGCAATTTACCTAGACACTTATAAAGAAATTACTTCAAATGACAGAAATATTCACCGCCAAATAGTTTTATAAAACTGCATGAATCTGATCTTTGAGCAGTATATTGAAAATTTTGTCTTTTTGTGAAGAATATAGAAATCACACTGGAGAGGAAGGCAAAGACATAGAATTCCAGAGAAATACCAGGGTTGAAGGTAAGTCTAATTTTCATACTCACCTGATTTACCTTGCACACATTATATACTTTCTAGCTCTATGTTTGTTATATTCAATACTGAAAATGATTATTATCTCTTGTGTTATGTATTTATACACATTATGTAAACGTTGAATGAAAGACTTGCTAAAGTTTTTTGCATTTGATGTAAGACCTCTATAATGTACAAAATGTTCAATTATTTCCTGCTCCCCCGCCAAAACAAACATAAACAGAAGAGGAGGGCATTTGCATTCTGAAGTCAACAGGCATCTGAAGTTCAGCTACATCCCTAGAAAATAAGCTCTTGAGTGTGTCCTTGATGACAGAATAAAACCCATTAGTGTATCTTGAAAGTGCCTGGTAGAAGATCTGATGGTTTCAGCTTAGTCAGCTATCATTCATCAGCCATTTGATAGCAGATGTGAGTCCAAGCTCCCCAAATCAGATAAAAATCATGCCTGTGAGTTTAGGGCATAATCAATATATGTAGATAACAAACAGACACATGATCTCAAGGATCATGTTTGTGACTATAATGACTCAAGATCTTGCAAAAAACAACAAGGAATGACTCTCAATTCCAGAAGAAGCAGGTCTTCCCTAGTGTCAGTGGAATAGCAGCACTTTGCCAGGGCAAAGCAGAGATAAGAACAAAGAACACTCCTGTGTCACAGTACTGTCACCACCAGTTTAAGAAATATTTTTACCCAATCAGGGCAGCTTTCACCACAGTTACAGTCCCATGTAAGTGATCACCAAATTTTTTGTCCCAGAGACAGCGAATGCTGTAATACATTTGGCCATTCTGGATTAGTACAACAGCTCAGACAACCTCTGTATTCTTTCTTCCCTCAGAGCACACAAGCTGTGAGCAGCGGCAATAATAGGAAAACAAACTGCTTCAAGTTCAGAAAGCAACCTAATTAAGAGTTTAAAGTCTCCATAACAAAGATCTCACTCTTTTTTTACCCTTGTTCACCAGCCCCACTAAAGTTGGCAGGAGGCATTTTGTGGCACTGAGAACACCACATATCACCTCTCAGGTGTCTGTTGTGCTGGAGTAGCACAGCTTGTGCTATCACATGTGCACATCTGTAATATTCTGCTCTGGGAGAAGTGTATTCATGTTCTCCTTTCTCCACAAGGAGTTATAAATGAGCCTTCACTGCACAAGAGCATATGGCCACCCGTAAAACCACTGTCCCCTCCCTCATAGCAGAGTAAACACAATTTTTGCCATAAAACTAAGAAGCCATCGTTTTTACATTAATTTGACAGTGCATGGTCTCGGCAGTTGCCTGGGTCTGTGTGGTACAGGTCTGACCAAGTCTGTTAGTCCCTACAAAAAAATAATACCCTTTTATTCTAGTTCACACTGAGAGCGCAGCTTCCAAACTTAAGCAGGAAACTAAGGAAAAGGGACAAAATTATGACCAGAAACATAGAAAAACAAATCCAAACTCAAGACTGAAGAGGCAAAAAACATCAAACAACTGCTGGTGAAGAACTTGAGGGGGCACAAGACTTGTTACAGACCCTCTTCTGCTTTGCCAGGGGCAAGCTGAGGCTGCCAACATGGGATCCACACCTGGGGGACAGGTAGAGCATGGCACAAGAGAAAAGGCACAGAGGGAAATGAGGTCCTTGTGTGACAGTTTTGATGGTGTTATTAATGAGGTTTTTCTTTGTTCATTTGATAACTGGAACCTGTTAGAACTCTTGGGGTTGATCCTGTGCAGGGCCAGGAGCTGGACTCAGTGATCCTTGTGGGCCCCTTCTAACCAGATATACTCTGTGATTCTGTGATCATACTGTGAATAAATTGTTTGCTCCATATATGTGTGATGTATTCCCTTTTTAAGGCTCTTCCTATTATGCTTTTGTATTATCTCTCTATATATCTATATCTATTTATCATACAATCATAGAATGTATCAAATTGAAAGGGATCTATATGGATCACCTCAGGACTACCTGAAATTAAGACATGTCATCAAAAGCATTGTCCAGAAACTCCTTGAACTCTGACAGGTTGGTGTCACCGCCACTTCTCTGGGGACCTTATTCCAGTGACTGACCAACTTCTCAGTGAAGAACCTTTTCCAAATTTTCAATCTAAATTTACCCTGATGTGGCTTTGTTCCATTTCCACATGTCCTATCACTGGTCACCAGAGAGAGGATCATATATAACCCATCACCACTCTTCCTTTTACCCTGTGAAAAACTCAACCATCTCATAAACGCTTTGTATCACATGCTTATCAAACAGTGTGTAAAGTTTTTTTTACGATGACAGCAAGACTACACAGGAAACTGATCATCAAATCTGCCCTCCTGGGTTGTCCTACTGCAAGTCTTTTAGTGCATCATGTTCCTAGTAATTAAATAATTATATTGCATGTGTACAGACACATAACAAATACCATTTAATTAGCAAGGAAAGAGCTGGAATTAAACATGCAGGTTTTTCCAAATGAACATTTTAGGGAAGATTAAATTTGACTACAGTGAGGTGTGTCTCCTTGTTAGAGCTGCAGTATCTCAGAAAAGCTTCTTGGCAAGCAAAGTCACTCCCCATGAATGCAGTATGATGTTAATCACAGCTAATGGGTAAATTTAAAATGTCAAAATTAGACAGCAGGCTAAGTGAATGCACTGGAAATAAGAGTAATAAAAAAGAACAGCAGGAACTGAAAAATATGTTTCCTTATTATATTGGAGATTTTCCTGCTCTCTCAGTTTTTGTCCTTTTATCCTCCTGAATCAACCTGCATGAGGCTTGTTCAGCAGACAGGACTCTGAAAGATGAAAATTGAGCTGGCTTTCAGATGCCTAAGGGTGTGCAGGCAAGAAAGGGCACTAAGAAGCTGGCAGTGCCTCCTAACCACACCATCACTGAGCAGTTTGCTTTTGTGAAATATTATCAACTTAAAGAAAATCTGAGCCTAACAGTTAGGACATAGAAAGAGGTTGGGATATGCTATTCTTTCCCTATGGAAAAGAGGAAGGCCATATCTGGATACGCACCTTCCTTTTCTTAATGTATTTTTCAGAAATAAAGAGTAAAGTAACAGAAATGAGAGAGATGTCCCAGATCCTCAGAACCGTTTGCAAACTAATCCTAAACTCATCTGCACGTCAGGACAAGGCTTGCCCCGGGCTAAGTTGCAGTGAAGATTTGCTGAATAGGGATGGTTTCTGCAGGGAACTTGGGTCACTCAGGCTGGCCAGGACCAGATCACCTGGAGCAACCCCCTCCCTGTCCAAAACATTATTAAGTTCCAAGTGAGAACAGATCACTAAGGGTCTTCTCCAGCTGAATTTGGAAACTCTCCAAGGATAGAGATCCCACAATCTCTCTGGGTAATCTCTTCTGGTGTTTCATGGTGAAATCTAGTTTCCTCCATCTAAAAAAGGAATTTCCATTGTTTCAACTTGTGATGCCTCAGTTTTTGTACTGCATCCCTGAGAGATGTCTGGCTGCCTTCCCTCAAATCTTCTTTAGCATTTCCTCATTTTTAATGCTTCCCCCTGACCATCTTCTGCTTTCCCTTACGTGTTACTTTGTTTCATCAACAACTGTCTCACATTGAAGGCACCATTACCTCAAAATCATTCTCGGCTCAAACAAGATAAAAACATGAGTTAAAGCAAATAGCCATTAGCCAAATGTAAACCAGACAAAGGTTTAAAGAGGTACAGGTATGTAATTAAACCCTGGAGACTACCTGAAGACAGCGTGTAAATGAAGCCAGGTTTATGTTATATCATAGGGATGTAGATACCACATAACCTCAGATCAAAGGAGCTGTCCTACATTTGTGCAGGGTTTTCATGGGAAAGCATGACGTGGTGGGAACACCTTCGGCTCTAGAGCCCATATCCAGCTGTGGGCATTATTCAGTTTCAGAAGTTTCCCCTCTTCCCTCCCCCTGCTTTTTCACCACATTTCCATGCAGTGCCAACAATCCTGGCACGTGCCAGCACTGCCTCCTACACCTTCGGGTGCTCTTACACAATCATTAAGCTGCCTTTATACAGATGGGGCTTGCTGCTGTCTCGAGTACCCTGCTAAGCTATTTGCAAACTGACAACCTACTCTGAGTGAAATGCACTTCTCTAAAGCAGATTTATTTACATGCTTCCATCCCTCTCATCCAATGTAACAGGAATTGCATGGTGAGGCAGGGAGGGAATTCATTTTCATATATAATGGATGATAGCAGCATAAGCTGGATAAGAATCTGTTCCAAGCACACAAGGCTTGACTTAATACACAGAAGCTGTTGAAAGTAAAGAATCCAACCCTTAAATACCATCCAGGCTCCTTCAACTCAGAGGAAAAATGCTTATCAAACAAGGGAACAAGATCCATAAACACCTTTGTCTAGTTTTTTTTTTAAGTGGGGTAGGGAAGTCAAGTAATTTTAATACAGTCTTCTTAAATAATATGTAGAGCTACTCAATTAGTGTAGATAATTTCTACAACAGTTACATGTCTTGAGTAAGCATTTTATGGTTGTTCTTCTGAAACCATTTCTGTTGCAGAATTTGCAATATCTGCACACTCAGTTCCTTAGAGTTTTGTTTCTCCAACTTCAGAGGAATTGACCAGCCAGCCATGAGGCTCTTGGAGCCCAACAGGGAGGAGAGAATAGCACCCAGAGACAAGAGCAATGCCAGCTGAGCTGATGCCAGACCTGACAATCTTAAAATGACCGTCCTGTAAGGAAGATACCTTAAACAATGGCAGGCAAACAGACCTTAGCGGATTATTCACATTTTGGAGGTGTTCAGTGTCAGGAAAGGCCATGTGCTCTGTGTGGCTGAACTGCAAACAAGCATAAGGAATAATGCATTCAAGTCCCCTTATCCTGTTTTCCACTTGTCACGGTGTGGCTGCCTGTAAGAGTGGAACACAAACAGCTGCACACCACTTCATGCACACAGGCAATGTACTAAATGCCAAGACAATTGGAATTAACTGGTACTGGACTTCTCTTTAGGCTCCTTGTGTAGCTCAGCTGTGATTCTTTTCACAAGAGACTTGGAAGATTATGGTTTGTTCTACCTTTCCTGTTATTAAAAAGCTGGTGTGGATGTTTTAAACCAAAAGTGGGGAGAAGAGGGATAAGTAGAAGAAAAAACCCTGTCCTTTAAGAAGAAAAAAAACCATCAATTTGCATGCAATCAGTAAATTATACCACTGGATACATTATGAATATTCCCACATGAAAAAAGCAAAAGGAAAGGCAGGAAATCCTGAGAAGAAAGCAGAATTAAGGCAACTAAATTGCTTCCAGCCCCTAGGCTGCATCATCCAAAATGAACCTGCATTATTTTATATGATGACAATTTGCAAAATTAAATAATACAATAAACTCATAAATAATACCAGAGCGTTCTATGCAGGCAGCAGTAAGAATCCACACAAACTAAAGAATGGGTGTGTCTGAAGCTCCACCCCAATTCCTGATAACTAACACATCCCCAGGTGTTCATTTTGAAGATATTCCTTGGATCTGATAGGCTTAAAGATTTTCAGAAATTGGAAATCCTAATTTCCGAAAAATCAAAAAAGACATTGAAAGAGAAGAGCAGATATTATGTCACAAAATAAACCTGCCACCTACACTGAACTAAGCACAATCTGAGTTGTGTGACACATTTATAATGACAAATCGTAGTCAGAGAAATTATCTTCTTTTAATGTCCCTTTCCAAATTCAAAACATAAACTATTTGAATCTTTCTGGCAAACCTAAGGTCAATTTTAATGACCATGGGTGTTTTTGTTAGTGCTCAGACTCAAGATGAACGTGAATGAAACATACATATAAAATTAAGATGCCTTTGGTTTTTAAAAATAAAAACTCTTGTTCATAATATTTACCAAATGCAAAAAGTAACTGTGTATCCCATGGAATTTGAACTAAATATGCCATGAAATTCCTACAACTGAATACCTCCCACTACTGAGAGGGAAGTGTGCATCCCTAAATACTTAATATCCCTTTTTAAAATATCAGATCATTATTTTATAAAAATGGCTACTAAGGTATCCCACAGAAAAGGGCAGTCATTCACTTACCTGGGCCCAGACTGGGTTCCAAAGAAGTCTGCAGAATAATTTATAATTTGAGGCGGTTTTAGCCTTTTTTTAGGCTAGATTTTCAGCACTCAGCAGCTCTGCTCTGGGTAACTGACTGAAACAATTGGATTATCGGACTTTTGCAGTGCTACTCTTGAAGAACCAAGGGCAGTTCTGGAGAACTTTTGAAAACCTAGGAAAAGACAAGCATATCTAACAAGAGTGTCTGTAACTGTGAATGACAATCTGGGGGGGGGGGGAAATATCCATGCTCTGTACCAGAAAGCTCATTTTAAGATAGGTGAAAATCTTTAGCCTTTTAGTGTGCTTTTTAGAAACCCAAAAGGTTTTACTAGCCTGTATTTAACTAAACAGCATCTCATTCCAAACTCCTGCTTTCAAAAATATATTACACCACTCTTAGTCATTGAATTTTCAACTTGACACTTTCAGGGGAAAAAAAAAAAAGAGAGATATTTTCACATATGAACTAAAAGTGCATTATCTAATTGCATTTGTGCATCATGCATCAACCCTCAAGATAAGATAGGTGTGCAATGAATATTTAATCAGTTGACTCATTCACCCTCTGAGGTTCATCATTTGACATATTTCATCAACATACTTAGTTGGAATTTTTTGTTAGTATTTTTGTTCTGAGGATTGAATATTAAAAGGAAAACCCTGAGAAGTTCTGAAAAATACAGATTATCTGTACAAATGTAAGAAAAGTTCTAAACAATCTAATACTTTCCTGACAATAGTCTTTCCATATCCTGGAGTCATATGAATTCCTACGGATCATATTCTCTATTATTTAGTTTCCTTAAGGAACATATTTAAAAAAAAAAAAAAAAAATTGAAAGATTGTCTTTTTACTAGACTATAATAAAAATTCTTTCTCCATCAGGAATATTAGAGCCAGTAAAATTTTATTGTCTCCTGATGTACGTTCATATCATGCAAACAACTTTAAAAAAATCAGAAAATCCATTAATATTTTCAGTGATGTAATATCTGTAAGAAACTTGCTTTGTGGCCAGTAAATCAAAGTACTACAAATATGATTTCTAGCAGCACAAGGAAATCCATAGACTTTAGGAATATGTCTTTTGGATAGTAGAGATATTATCTGGCTTTTAAGAATGGCATTTGCACTGATAAGAAACACATCATGGAATCACAGAACGGTCTGGGTTGGAAGGGACCTTAAAGCCCCTCTGGTTCCAACCCCACTGCCATGGGCAGGGACATCTTCCACTAGACCAGGTTGCTCAAAGCCCCGTCCAATCTGGCCTTGAAGACTTCTGGGGATGGGGCATCCACAGCTTCTCTGGGAAATTTGTGCCAGTGCTTGACCACCCTCACAGTAAAGAATTGTTTTCCTGATATCTAAACTAAACCTACTTTTTGTCGGTTTGGATCCATTCTGCCTTGTCCTGTCATTCCAGGTCCTTGTACAAAGTCCCTCTCCAGCATCCTTGTAGGCTCCCTTCTACGTACTGAAAGGCCACAATTAGGTGAGCCCAAAGCCTTCTCTTTTCCAGGCTGCACAATCCCAATTCTCTCAGCCTTTCCACATGGGAGAGGTGCTCCATCCCTCTGATCACCTTGGTGTCCCTCCTCTGGACTCTCTCCAGCAGGTCCCTGTCCTTCCTGTGCTGGGACCCCAGAGTTGGATGCAGCACTGCAGGTGGGGTCTCAGCAGGGCAGGGCAGAGGGGCAGAATCCCCTCCCTCACCCTTCTGGCCCCACTCCTGATCCAGCTCAGAACATGGTTGGCTTTCTGGGCTGCCAGCACACATGGCCAGCTCGTGTCCAGCTTCTGATCCAACGGCACCAAGTCCTTCTCTCACACAGATGGCAGAAGAATAGGTGCTTGTTTGTTTCTTAGCAGCCATGCATGACACAAGACTTATTAAACTCCAAAAGGAGCGTTTCTGGGGAATTTCACATTCACAAACCTGCTCGTGCTGAGGAGCCACGTTGCAGGGCGTCTGTTAACACAGGATCACATGACGTGCTTTCAGCGGGAGCTATTTTTGTGCGTCTCCAAAGGGATCAAAACCAGCGCACAGAAGAAACTGTTGATGGCAACCTTGGCCAGCCTCATGGTAGCACTTCAGATGGAGGCGTGCGTGTCAGAGCACACCGTTGTTCCATGGCTGCTACAACGTGCATGGCATTTCATGGGAGAGGTCTGGCATTCCAAGGAGACCTTCAGCAATGCTCTTGCCAGGAGTCAAACTCAGAGGAGAAAGCCTTAAACAACAGCTCATGAGTCACATGCTGCTCACAAGCTTGAACGATGTTCTCCCAATCCAAAGATCAAGGTCATTTACTTACGAAACATATGGTCTACCAAAAAAGGCACTCTCTTCCCAACTCCAAGTGTGCAAACAGAAGGAACTGCTGTCATCGGAGCACAGCATCGAAACCATTTAGGAATGCCTTTATAGCAACCCTTTCTTCAGCACAGACTACACGCTGAAGCAGCATTTCATGCTCTGCTGTTAAGCAGTCAAAATGATTCCTTCATTAGGTAAAGGGAAAAACAAATGGAAAAGAAAAAGGACAGAGGAAGTCAACCGTGAACTTTCTGAAATGCTTCTGAATATCAAGCTCTCAGTGAAAGATTAATTGGAGGAGGACTGGTTTTAGAAATATATTCATCTATACAAAGGACACAATATTCATGGCAAATTATTCCTTTTTGCTGGGCTATCACTATATTACAACCTGATTTCAGTACAGCTTTCAGACCAAAATTCCTCTCTCTGCTTCAACACACACATTTTTTACTACATTAACCATGAGAAATGGTAAAGTTAGAAATTCACTCACATTTTTTGAATCAACATTCATATCTAGACAACCCTGCCTGAAATCTACTTAGAGATTAATTCAGTTGGAAGTGGCAGTCCATGTGTTATGCTCTTTCTCTTGAACGTGCCACTGAAGAAGTGCAAGACAGAAAAACTTAACCAGCTAAATCAACTAGAGGGATCCCACACAAGGTGTAAAAATTAATGTATACAGCAAGAGGATCCACAGGTTCTAGCTTCAGCTCAAGCACACAGTGTTCCACTGCTGATGTTTCCTTGCCACATTCCCAAGTTTTCTTTGTGGACTTAAGGTGGTTTGTCAAGCTGCCAGCAGATCCTTCCAGAGTGGAGATGAGTCTCCACTCTGCTTCACAGAACTCCTGCAGGCAGGAATCTCTAAATGCATGTACTGTTATTCCTTCACACTGAGACTAATTTTATCAAAGGCATCAGGAGATATTTGTGAGTTCTGATTTTCATTTGTCACCTTGTTCATTAAAGAAATTTTTAAAAAGGAAGACAAATTACTGAAGGAGGAAAAGGAGCTGGGGGGTATGGAAGACTAAAAGTCGTATTTGGCCAGAATGAAGTACACTCAGATCCAACCAAAGAAAGGAAATTTTAAAAAAAAGATAAATAAGCACCACAAGGCCTTAAAATTGTTGCCTGTTCAGGCGGATTGTTTTAAATCTTCCTTCTTTTGACTGGTTTCAGAATATACTTCCTAAAACTTCCTTCTCTTTATTTTCAAAGAGAAAGAACAGATAAATAATTGTTACTAGGGTTAACTAATGGTAAATAACTATGTTTTACACAGTAAATTTCAATTACCTAGGCTACATCCCCACTCCTTTTTTTTTCCTTTTTTTAAGTAAATGCAGCTTCCTAAGCCATCTCTGCTGACTCCTTGCACGCTGTTGTCAGAAATGAAAGCAGTGACCTGCTGTGAATTCAGCTGCTCTCAAGCTTTCCAGCCCTCCTCTGCTGGTTGATGCTGTGCCTTCTCAGCAGAGCAGGTCTGAATGCCAAGCGTGGGGACTCACTGGCATTCATTTACAAGGAGCTTTTCTCATCCAGAAAATGGTGCAGCTGCTCCTGACGCTGGGATAACTCCTAACACCAGCAGTGACAACCACAGGGTGGAACATCAGCTCAGGATGAGAAGCTGCAACACCGATAAGAAATTCCCTGACTGCGAATCCCAGGGCACTCCTGCACCGCACCGCCCGGACACGGCACCAAGCACACCTTGCCAAACGGCAGGGAAAGAGTTGGAGAAAGAGTGGGATGTGCTGAGCCTGCATCCACTGCAGAACCAGCACGAGACAAGGGAAAAGTCCCTTCTCCTTCTGCAGAGCATGGCCTCCTCCACCATAACCATCAGGAAGTCTGGTCACAGGTACCTGTGTCTACTGGAGCCGGGAATGGAAAACAGAGCTGTGCTTCCCAGATGAATGCCTTGTCACCAGGCTTTGTGATCTCTTTCTTTATTGGTCTCAGCTTTTGAATTTCACGAAACCTAACTTCCAAATTTATTTTTTTTAAACAGAAAAAGAAAGTTAGTTAAAACAAAAAAATTAATATATACATATTCTACTGACCAGCTCGGCATCTTGCAGACCTGGTTGGGGCCTCACATTTTTGATCCCTTTGCTGTCAGACCTTTTGATCCCAATTCTGTCAAACTCAATCATCAGAAAAGATGAACAGGGAGCTTCAAAACTTGACTAAGAGTTTTAAAGCTCTGCAAACAGTCCCATTTCCTCCTGTAGACTTCATCCCCTCGCAGAGTAGCTCCGTGAGCTCAGGTTGGACAATTTACCAAGTTTAATATACCTGTTATTTTCTTTAACTTTACAGTGTATCTAGCAAAGACGGTGCAGCACCATGACCTCAAGGGCTTTCTAACCTTTCTAATTTACAGAAACAGCTCCAGAGAACCTTAAAGTAGAGAATGCTAGAGTGAGGAAGAGCTTCTTCCAGGCATGCTCAGCATCACCATGGATTATTGCACACGTCTGAAACACCCAGGCAGGGTCACCACCTTTATCTGTTCTTTTATCACCAAGTCAGTACCAAGGTGACAAGCACAACAACTCACTTCAAAAGGAGGTATAGTCATGGAAGAAGAAAACAGGGTTGAAAATCAGAATCCAGTAAGCCTTTAGAAGCCACGGTAGCAAATATAATCCTGTCAAGATGCTGCTTAACACATTTCCTGCTTTACAGAGCAGGGTTTTATGTGTTGTCCTCAACTGTTTCCAAACACATTTAGCAGTGTCATAGACATCAGCTTTGCCAAAGTGGTTTTACTGTGGTAAAACCCCAAAGTGGTGCAGAAAAGGGGGCAGAAAAATGTATCCTGCCTTGGTCAGTGTATCAGGTGTAGCCACTGACAGAGCTAAGAGCATATCCAGTGCACCCTGCATTCCTGTCCAGCATCCTGGCAGCCAGACTTCAATTGATGTCAGTCACAGTGGTATGAAATAACTGTACAGCTGAGCCCTGTAACCCTTGCAATGGTCTCCAGCCCATGGGAAGGGAGAGGCTTCCTGAACCTTAAAGCTGAGCCCTTCCAAGTTCATTCCCTTAATGTCAATAACAGTCTCAGCACCTCTGGGTCATGGTGATGGGAGTCGACATTGAGAGCAGAAATATTACATTATGGTCAAGTGGAAATGTAGCAATTGTACAAAATGTCTCCAGGAAAAATTGTAACAAAAACTCATTTTTTGTCTTTGAGTCCACAGAGAGAGCAAGTTCATGGGCTGTGTTATGACAATATAATAATTTAGAGTTATAACACAAAACTAGACTTATAATAATATAAATAGACCTTCATATTCAGCCAGAAAATATTTCTTTTGATGTTTAGATATCTGTGGGTGCCCCACAGATCTAGACATCCTTGGATTTAAGCCCCTCCACACATCTGACTGTGCTTCAGTCTCACTGTTATAGCATTACCACCGGCTGCAAAACCCAATTCAGCACCATAATAAATATGTGGAAGGTCAGCACACTCAGCCCTGGGCTCTGAAGGGCAGGCTGGAACCAGGAGACTTGATTAAAGTCCATTTAGCAATATCCACACCACAGTGCAATCACAAAGCAGGCACCCTGCTACACCCCTGTTCGTGCTGTAAACTGCAGGCATATCTCCCATAACACGAGCAGGACTAACCTAGCTTATGTAAAGACCCAGACGATCCAAATACTCGCATAGTGAACAAATTTACCCTAGGATTTCCACATAATGCAAAGGATGAGATATATGTTACAATAAATAATCCCTTTTCCATGATGTGTTGCCACGGTTAGCTTTCTTCTTTGGTGCTGAAGGGCAATAAATAATCTCTCTGTTCTGACAGTGGCGCGTGCTAACAAGGAAATAACAGAGGAACGGTGCCGAGAAGCTGAGTGATTTCGGTAGTGATTCAGTCAGACGAGGACTATAATGAAATAATTTTCACTCCCGGTTGCCTTCTGTGGCTATTTGAGACTGCAATTTCAAAAGGTTACGGGCTTGCACTTGGCATTGGATCCTCATATCAGACCAGGTCCCCAGGCTGTGTGAGCCGTGTGCTCCCCCGGGGACGAGAGCGCAAAGGAATGGCCTCCCTTGGCGACCAAACTGCAGAGGAGCTGCACAGCTGGCGGGTGGCTGTGGCCACACTGTCCTGTCATGGTGCTCTTCACTGCAGGACCATGGGCTGGTCATCAGGGATCTCCCCAGTTCACCCAGAGCCTCTCCTGTTCCACCATTGCTCCGCCGAGCATTTGACTCAGAGCAGTGCATTAAACCATCTGTCTGATCCTGTAAGGTTTTGGGGATGATACAACTGGGCAGGCTGGGTTCTAGTTGGTTTGCTGCGGTGTCTTTTTTTTTTAAGGGCTCCCTCTAAGACCTCTGAAAACTAATGCACCTGAAAGTAAGTTTTGCATTCCTTTTCTAATGGCATTTTATATAGAAGGTTTGTGAACTGGAAAATTATGCATTTGTGTTTGCTTATCATCAAATAAAGAAGAGGTTAATTTTGTTGTCCTCTCCAAAGGCGACCTGATGAATACCTAACTAGCTCTGACTTGTCTTCCTTCTTATATCTTTTGTATTAAAATTTTGTGAAATGAAAAGCAGTAAGTTCCTATTTGCTTATCTCATTGATGCATATACTGAATCCTGAAGGCATTTTGCCCACTTACACTAAATTATCTAAGGGTTTTTGTGGATTTTTTTGTGATCATGCAGCTCTACTTTAGTTCTAGCTCATATTACAATTCTTATAGTGTGCATTTAGATCCTTTACTTCTGTTTGTCGCCGCTGCGGGCACGGCCCGGGGAGGAAGG